>OX371179.1:7670513-8192652 GCA_947310635.1 Leptodirus hochenwartii | reverse complement strand
GAACCGCGACTCAGTAAAAACGTTAGCTAGGACCATTTATAGTCGTTCTAGCCTATTTTCGGCATTATTTAATCCATCGCGAAAATCGACGATTTTTCATAGTATAGCCTTCAACGTTTTTTCGACGAATCCGCGACTTCTCCGATTGAACCGCAACTCAGTAAAAACGTTAGCTAGGACCATTTATAGTCGTTCTAGCCTATTTTCGGCATTATTTAATCCATCGCGAAAATCGACGATTTTTCCATAGTATAGCCATCAACGTTTTTCGACGAATTCCGCGACTTTCTCCGATTGAACCGCAACTCAGTAAAAACGTTAGCTAGGACCATTTATAGTCGTTCTAGCCTATTTTCGGCATTTTTTAATCCATCGCGAAATCGACGATTTTTCCATAGTATAGCCTTCAACGTTTTTTCGACGAATTCCGCGACTTTCTCCGATTGAACCGCAACTCAGTAAAAACGTTAGCTAGGACCATTTATAGTCGTTCTAGCCTATTTTCGGCATTTTTTAATCCATCGCGAAAATCGACGATTTTTCCATAGTATAGCCATCAACGTTTTTTCGACGAATTCTGCGACTTTCTCCGATTGAACCGCAACTCAGTAAAAACGTTAGCTAGGACCATTTATAGTCGTTCTAGCCTATTTTCGGCATTTTTTAATCCATCGCGAAAATCGACGATTTTTCCATAGTATAGCCATCAACGTTTTTTCGACGAATTCCGCGACTTTCTCCGATTGAACCGCAACTCAGTAAAAACGTTAGCTAGGACCATTTATAGTCGTTCTAGCCTATTTTCGGCATTTTTTAATCCATCGCGAAAATCGACGATTTTTCCATAGTATAGCCTTCAACGGTTTTTCGACGAATTCCGCGACTTTCTCCGATTGAACCGCAACTCAGTAAAAACGTTAGCTAGGACCATTTATAGTCGTTCTAGCCTATTTTCGGCATTTTTTAATCCATCGCGAAAATCGACGATTTTTCCATAGTATAGCCTTCAACGTTTTTTCGACGAATTCCGCGACTTTCTCCGATTGAACCGCGACTCAGTAAAAACGTTAGCTAGGACCATTTATAGTCGTTCTAGCCTATTTTCGGCATTATTTAATCCATCGCGAAAATCGACGATTTTTCCATAGTATAGCCTTCAACGTTTTTTCGACGAATTCCGCGACTTTCTCCGATTGAACCGCGACTCAGTAAAAACGTTAGCTAGGACCATTTATAGTCGTTCTAGCCTATTTTCGGCATTATTTAATCCATCGCGAAAATCGACGATTTTTCCATAGTATAGCCTTCAACGTTTTTTCGACGAATTCCGCGACTTTCTCCGATTGAACCGCAACTCAGTAAAAACGTTAGCTAGGACCATTTATAGTCGTTCTAGCCTATTTTCGGCATTTTTTAATCCATCGCGAAAATCGACGATTTTTCCATAGTATAGCCTTCAACGTTTTTTCGACGAATTCCGCGACTTTCTCCGATTGAACCGCGACTCAGTAAAAACGTTAGCTAGGACCATTTATAGTCGTTCTAGCCTATTTTCGGCATTATTTAATCCATCGCGAAAATCGACGATTTTTCCATAGTATAGCCATCAACGTTTTTTCGACGAATTCCGCGACTTTCTCCGATTGAACCGCAACTCAGTAAAAACGTTAGCTAGGACCATTTATAGTCGTTCTAGCCTATTTTCGGCATTTTTTAATCCATCGCGAAAATCGACGATTTTTCCATAGTATAGCCTTCAATGTTTTTTCGCCGAATTCCGCGACTTTCTCCGATTGAACCGCGACTCAGTAAAAACGTTAGCTAGGACCATTTATAGTCGTTCTAGCCTATTTTCGGCATTATTTAATCCATCGCGAAAATCGACGATTTTTCCATAGTATAGCCATCAACGTTTTTTCGACGAATTCCGCGACTTTCTCCGATTGAACCGCAACTCAGTAAAAACGTTAGCTAGGACCATTTATAGTCGTTCTAGCCTATTTTCGGCATTTTTTAATCCATCGCGAAAATCGACGATTTTTCCATAGTATAGCCTTCAACGTTTTTTCGACGAATTCCGCGACTTTCTCCGATTGAACCGCAACTCAGTAAAAACGTTAGCTAGGACCATTTATAGTCGTTCTAGCCTATTTTCGGCATTTTTTAATCCATCGCGAAAATCGACGATTTTTCCATAGTATAGCCTTCAACGTTTTTTCAACGAATTCCGCGACTTTTTCCGATTGAACCGCAACTCAGTAAAAACGTTAGCTAGGACCATTTATAGTCGTTCTAGCCTATTTTCGGCATTTTTTAATCCATCGCGAAAATCGACGATTTTTCCATAGTATAGCCATCAACGTTTTTTCGACGAATTCCGCGACTTTCTCCGATTGAACCGCAACTCAGTAAAAACGTTAGCTAGGACCATTTATAGTCGTTCTAGCCTATTTTCGGCATTTTTTAATCCATCGCGAAAATCGACGATTTTTCCATAGTATAGCCTTCAACGTTTTTTCGACGAATTCCGCGACTTTCTCCGATTGAACCGCAACTCAGTAAAAACGTTAGCTAGGACCATTTATAGTCGTTCTAGCCTATTTTCGGCATTTTTTAATCCATCGCGAAAATCGACGATTTTTCCATAGTATAGCCTTCAACGTTTTTTCAACGAATTCCGCGACTTTTTCCGATTGAACCGCAACTCAGTAAAAACGTTAGCTAGGACCATTTATAGTCGTTCTAGCCTATTTTCGGCATTTTTTAATCCATCGCGAAAATCGACGATTTTTCCATAGTATAGCCTTCAACGTTTTTTCGACGAATTCCGCGACTTTCTCCGATTGAACCGCAACTCAGTAAAAACGTTAGCTAGGACCATTTATAGTCGTTCTAGCCTATTTTCGGCATTTTTTAATCCATCGCGAAAATCGACGATTTTTCCATAGTATAGCCTTCAACGTTTTTTCGACGAATTCCGCGACTTTCTCCGATTGAAACGCAACTCAGTAAAAACGTTAGCTAGGACCATTTATAGTCGTTCTAGCCTATTTTCGGCATTTTTTAATCCATCGCGAAAATCGACGATTTTTCCATAGTATAGCCTTCAACGTTTTTTCGACGAATTCCGCGACTTTCTCCGATTGAACCGCAACTCAGTAAAAACGTTAGCTAGGACCATTTATAGTCGTTCTAGCCTATTTTCGGCATTTTTTAATCCATCGCGAAAATCGACGATTTTTCCATAGTATAGCCATCAACGTTTTTTCGACGAATTCCGCGACTTTCTCCGATTGAACCGCAACTCAGTAAAAACGTTAGCTGGGACCATTTATAGTCGTTCTAGCCTATTTTCGGCATTTTTTAATCCATCGCGAAAATCGACGATTTTTCCATAGTATAGCCTTCAACGTTTTTTCGACGAATTCCGCGACTTTCTTCGATTGAACCGCAACTCAGTAAAAACGTTAGCTAGGACCATTTATAGTCGTTCTAGCCTATTTTCGGCATTTTTTAATCCATCGCGAAAATCGACGATTTTTCCATAGTATAGCCATCAACGTTTTTTCGACGAATTCCGCGACTTTCTCCGATTGAACCGCAACTCAGTAAAAACGTTAGCTAGGACCATTTATAGTCGTTCTAGCCTATTTTCGGCATTTTTTAATCCATCGCGAAAATCGACGATTTTTCCATAGTATAGCCTTCAACGTTTTTTCGACGAATTCCGCGACTTTCTCCGATTGAACCGCAACTCAGTAAAAACGTTAGCTAGGACCATTTATAGTCGTTCTAGCCTATTTTCGGCATTTTTTAATCCATCGCAAAAATCGACGATTTTTCCATAGTATAGCCTTCAACGTTTTTTCGACGAATTCCGCGACTTTCTCCGATTGAACCGCAACTCAGTAAAAACGTTAGCTAGGACCATTTATAGTCGTTCTAGCCTATTTTCGGCATTTTTTAATCCATCGCGAAAATCGACGATTTTTCCATAGTATAGCCTTCAACGTTTTTTCGACGAATTCCGCGACTTTCTCCGATTGAACCGCAACTCAGTAAAAACGTTAGCTAGGACCATTTATAGTCGTTCTAGCCTATTTTCGGCATTTTTTAATCCATCGCGAAAATCGACGATTTTTCCATAGTATAGTCGATAGGTTAAAATTAGCTGATGTATATGAAAAGTACAAGCAGAAAGTAGAAATCATGGCTAATGGAACATCTAGGAACGACATAGATTGCGAATGGAGGGAAATCAGAAATGGGTTAACTACAGCAGCAAATGAAGTATTAGGCACAAAGAAAAGGGCAGGTAGGAGGGAATGGATCACGGAAGAAATAGTTAAAATGATAGAAGCAAGAAGGAAAATTAAAATTGGAAACACAGAAGCAGGACAGAAAAAATATAAGGAACTAAGGAACTTAATTAATAGGAAATGCATGCTAGCGAAAGAAGAGTGGATAAAAGGAAATTGTGAGGATATTGAGGAGGATATGAGAAGAGGTAAAGTAGATTTGGGCTACAGGAAAATTAAGTCACATTTTTCTAAAGTAAAACCAAAGGGTAACATTATATGTGATAAGCAGGGTAAGGAACTCACAGAAAATAAGGAAAAAGCTAGAAGATGGAAGGAGTATCTTGAAGATTTATATAAAGGTAGGCAGGACATGGAGGAGCTAGAAAATGTGAAACAGATAGATGAGGATGACTTAGGTCCTAGCATACTTAGGTCAGAGTTTCATAGAGCATTAAATGATTTACGGAATAACAAAGCAGCGGGGATTGATATGATACCAGCCGAATTAATAAAACACGCAGGGGAAAAAATGCAGGAGCGATTATACAGGTTAGTTTGTAAAATATATAAGAAGGGAGAAGTACCACATGATTTTCAGCGTAGTAGAATAGTAACAATGCCGAAGAAAATAGGAGCTAATTTGTGTGAGAACTATAGGACCATTAGCCTACTATCACATGCATCGAAGATATTGTTAAAGATTATTTATAGGAGATTAGAAAATAAAGTAGAGGAAAGGCTAGGAGAAGATCAGTTTGGTTTTAGGAAAAACAGAGGGACGAGAGAGGCGATTCTAGCACTAAGAACGGTAGTAGAAAAAAGAAAAAGGGTAGGAAAGGTAACTTGCATAGCTTTTGTAGACTTAGAAAAGGCATTTGACAATGTAGATTGGGACATAATGTTTAGAATTTTAAAAGAAACGGGTATAGATTATAAGGATAGGAGAATAATTTTTAATTTATATAAACACCAAACTGCCTTAGTTAGAATTGAGGGGGAAGAAGAGGTAGCAAAAATAGGGAAGGGAGTTCGGCAGGGATGTACACTCTCACCGTTATTATTTAATCTACATATAGAAGATGCAATAAACAAAGTAAAAGAAGAGTATAGTGTAGGTGTGAATGTACAGGGAGAGAAAATATATATGTTGAGATTCGCCGACGATATAGCTATATTGGAAGAAAGCGAAAAGAATTTAGAAAGGGTATTGAATGGTATGCAGGCAGTATTGACTAGGGATTTTAACATGAAAATAAATATAGGTAAAACTAAAGTGATGAGGTGTGACAAAAAGGAATGCAGCAGAAAAATGAGGATCACAATAGGAGATAATAGAATCGAAGAAGTGTCAGATTTTTGTTATTTAGGCAGTAGAATCACAAAAGATAATCGAAGCAAGGTAGATATAAAGTGTAGGATAGCACAGGGTAGGAAGGCATTCGTAGAAAAAGAACAGATTTTAAGATCAAATATTGACTTGGGTATTAGAAAAAGATTACTGAAGGTATATGTTTGGAGTGTAGCACTGTACGGGTGTGAGGCGTGGACTATAGGAAAGGAAGAGAAGCGTAGATTAGAAGCACTTGAAATGTGGTGTTATAGGAGGATCATGAGGATTGGTTGGGAAGATAAAGTAACGAATGAAGCTGTACTAGAGTTAGTAGGGGAGAAGAGAAGTATTTGGAGAGTGTTACAGCGTAGGAGAGACAGATTAGTAGGGCATATTCTTAGGCATGGGGGGATTATGCAATTGATCATAGAAGGTAGAGTGGAGGGAAAGAGAGGGGTAGGTAGGCCTAGATTGGAGTATGTGAGTCAGATAGTTGAAGACGTTGAGATGAATAGCTATAGGGAGGTGAAGGGATTAGCTCAGGATAGATCGGCATGGCGTGCTGTTTCCAACCAATCTTTAGGATTGCGGACTCTTTAACTAATAGCCTTCAACGTTTTTTCGACGAATTCCGCGACTTTCTCCGATTGAACCGCAACTCAGTAAAAACGTTAGCTAGGACCATTTATAGTCGTTCTAGCCTATTTTCGGCATTTTTTAATCCATCGCGAAAATCGACGATTTTTCCATAGTATAGCCATCAACGTTTTTTCGACGAATTCCGCGACTTTCTCCGATTGAACCGCAACTCAGTAAAAACGTTAGCTAGGACCATTTATAGTCGTTCTAGCCTATTTTCGGCATTTTTTAATCCATCGCGAAAATCGACGATTTTTCCATAGTATAGCCTTCAACGTTTTTTCGACGAATTCCGCGACTTTCTCCGATTGAACCGCAACTCAGTAAAAACGTTAGCTAGGACCATTTATAGTCGTTCTAGCCTATTTTCGGCATTTTTTAATCCATCGCGAAAATCGACGATTTTTCCATAGTATAGCCTTCAACGTTTTTTCGACGAATTCCGCGACTTTCTCCGATTGAACCGCAACTCAGTAAAAACGTTAGCTAGGACCATTTATAGTCGTTCTAGCCTATTTTCGGCATTTTTTAATCCATCGCGAAAATCGACGATTTTTCCATAGTATAGCCATCAACGTTTTTTCGACGAATTCCGCGACTTTCTCCGATTGAACCGCAACTCAGTAAAAACGTTAGCTAGGACCATTTATAGTCGTTCTAGCCTATTTTCGGCATTTTTTAATCCATCGCGAAAATCGACGATTTTTCCATAGTATAGCCATCAACGTTTTTTCGACGAATTCCGCGACTTTCTCCGATTGAACCGCAACTCAGTAAAAACGTTAGCTAGGACCATTTATAGTCGTTCTAGCCTATTTTCGGCATTTTTTAATCCATCGCGAAAATCGACGATTTTTCCATAGTATAGCCTTCAACGTTTTTTCGACGAATTCCGCGACTTTCTCCGATTGAACCGCAACTCAGTAAAAACGTTAGCTAGGACCATTTATAGTCGTTCTAGCCTATTTTCGGCATTTTTTAATCCATCGCGAAAATCGACGATTTTTCCATAGTATAGTCGATAGGTTAAAATTAGCTGATGTATATGAAAAGTACAAGCAGAAAGTAGAAATCATGGCTAATGGAACATCTAGGAACGACATAGATTGCGAATGGAGGGAAATCAGAAATGGGTTAACTACAGCAGCAAATGAAGTATTAGGCACAAAGAAAAGGGCAGGTAGGAGGGAATGGATCACGGAAGAAATAGTTAAAATGATAGAAGCAAGAAGGAAAATTAAAATTGGAAACACAGAAGCAGGACAGAAAAAATATAAGGAACTAAGGAACTTAATTAATAGGAAATGCATGCTAGCGAAAGAAGAGTGGATAAAAGGAAATTGTGAGGATATTGAGGAGGATATGAGAAGAGGTAAAGTAGATTTGGGCTACAGGAAAATTAAGTCACATTTTTCTAAAGTAAAACCAAAGGGTAACATTATATGTGATAAGCAGGGTAAGGAACTCACAGAAAATAAGGAAAAAGCTAGAAGATGGAAGGAGTATCTTGAAGATTTATATAAAGGTAGGCAGGACATGGAGGAGCTAGAAAATGTGGAACAGATAGATGAGGATGACTTAGGTCCTAGCATACTTAGGTCAGAGTTTCATAGAGCATTAAATGATTTACGGAATAACAAAGCAGCGGGGATTGATATGATACCAGCCGAATTAATAAAACACGCAGGGGAAAAAATGCAGGAGCGATTATACAGGTTAGTTTGTAAAATATATAAGAAGGGAGAAGTACCACATGATTTTCAGCGTAGTAGAATAGTAACAATGCCGAAGAAAATAGGAGCTAATTTGTGTGAGAACTATAGGACCATTAGCCTACTATCACATGCATCGAAGATATTGTTAAAGATTATTTATAGGAGATTAGAAAATAAAGTAGAGGAAAGGCTAGGAGAAGATCAGTTTGGTTTTAGGAAAAACAGAGGGACGAGAGAGGCGATTCTAGCACTAAGAACGGTAGTAGAAAAAAGAAAGAGGGTAGGAAAGGTAACTTGCATAGCTTTTGTAGACTTAGAAAAGGCATTTGACAATGTAGATTGGGACATAATGTTTAGAATTTTAAAAGAAACGGGTATAGATTATAAGGATAGGAGAATAATTTTTAATTTATATAAACACCAAACTGCCTTAGTTAGAATTGAGGGGGAAGAAGAGGTAGCAAAAATAGGGAAGGGAGTTCGGCAGGGATGTACACTCTCACCGTTATTATTTAATCTACATATAGAAGATGCAATAAACAAAGTAAAAGAAGAGTATAGTGTAGGTGTGAATGTACAGGGAGAGAAAATATATATGTTGAGATTCGCCGACGATATAGCTATATTGGAAGAAAGCGAAAAGAATTTAGAAAGGGTATTGAATGGTATGCAGGCAGTATTGACTAGGGATTTTAACATGAAAATAAATATAGGTAAAACTAAAGTGATGAGGTGTGACAAAAAGGAATGCAGCAGAAAAATGAGGATCACAATAGGAGATAATAGAATCGAAGAAGTGTCAGATTTTTGTTATTTAGGCAGTAGAATCACAAAAGATAATCGAAGCAAGGTAGATATAAAGTGTAGGATAGCACAGGGTAGGAAGGCATTCGTAGAAAAAGAACAGATTTTAAGATCAAATATTGACTTGGGTATTAGAAAAAGATTACTGAAGGTATATGTTTGGAGTGTAGCACTGTACGGGTGTGAGGCGTGGACTATAGGAAAGGAAGAGAAGCGTAGATTAGAAGCACTTGAAATGTGGTGTTATAGGAGGATCATGAGGATTGGTTGGGAAGATAAAGTAACGAATGAAGCTGTACTAGAGTTAGTAGGGGAGAAGAGAAGTATTTGGAGAGTGTTACAGCGTAGGAGAGACAGATTAGTAGGGCATATTCTTAGGCATGGGGGGATTATGCAATTGATCATAGAAGGTAGAGTGGAGGGAAAGAGAGGGGTAGGTAGGCCTAGATTGGAGTATGTGAGTCAGATAGTTGAAGACGTTGAGATGAATAGCTATAGGGAGGTGAAGGGATTAGCTCAGGATAGATCGGCATGGCGTGCTGTTTCCAACCAATCTTTAGGATTGCGGACTCTTTAACTAATAGCCTTCAACGTTTTTTCGACGAATTCCGCGACTTTCTCCGATTGAACCGCAACTCAGTAAAAACGTTAGCTAGGACCATTTATAGTCGTTCTAGCCTATTTTCGGCATTTTTTAATCCATCGCGAAAATCGACGATTTTTCCATAGTATAGCCATCAACGTTTTTTCGACGAATTCCGCGACTTTCTCCGATTGAACCGCAACTCAGTAAAAACGTTAGCTAGGACCATTTATAGTCGTTCTAGCCTATTTTCGGCATTTTTTAATCCATCGCGAAAATCGACGATTTTTCCATAGTATAGCCTTCAACGTTTTTTCGACGAATTCCGCGACTTTCTCCGATTGAACCGCAACTCAGTAAAAACGTTAGCTAGGACCATTTATAGTCGTTCTAGCCTATTTTCGGCATTTTTTAATCCATCGCGAAAATCGACGATTTTTCCATAGTATAGCCTTCAACGTTTTTTCGACGAATTCCGCGACTTTCTCCGATTGAACCGCAACTCAGTAAAAACGTTAGCTAGGACCATTTATAGTCGTTCTAGCCTATTTTCGGCATTTTTTAATCCATCGCGAAAATCGACGATTTTTCCATAGTATAGCCATCAACGTTTTTTCGACGAATTCCGCGACTTTCTCCGATTGAACCGCAACTCAGTAAAAACGTTAGCTAGGACCATTTATAGTCGTTCTAGCCTATTTTCGGCATTTTTTAATCCATCGCGAAAATCGACGATTTTTCCATAGTATAGCCATCAACGTTTTTTCGACGAATTCCGCGACTTTCTCCGATTGAACCGCAACTCAGTAAAAACGTTAGCTAGGACCATTTATAGTCGTTCTAGCCTATTTTCGGCATTTTTTAATCCATCGCGAAAATCGACGATTTTTCCATAGTATAGCCTTCAACGTTTTTTCGACGAATTCCGCGACTTTCTTCGATTGAACCGCAACTCAGTAAAAACGTTAGCTAGGACCATTTATAGTCGTTCTAGCCTATTTACGGCATTTTTTAATCCATCGCGAAAATCGACGATTTTTCCATAGTATAGCCTTCAACGTTTTTTCGACGAATTCCGCGACTTTCTTCGATTGAACCGCAACTCAGTAAAAACGTTAGCTAGGACCATTTATAGTCGTTCTAGCCTATTTTCGGCATTTTTTAATCCATCGCGAAAATCGACGATTTTTCCATAGTATAGCCATCAACGTTTTTTCGACGAATTCCGCGACCTTCTTCGATTGAACCGCAACTCAGTAAAAACGTTAGCTAGGACCATTTATAGTCGTTCTAGCCTATTTTCGGCATTTTTTAATCCATCGCGAAAATCGACGATTTTTCCATAGTATAGCCATCAACGTTTTTTCGACGAATTCCGCGACTTTCTCCGATTGAACCGCAACTCAGTAAAAACGTTAGCTAGGACCATTTATAGTCGTTCTAGCCTATTTTCGGCATTTTTTAATCCATCGCGAAAATCGACGATTTTTCCATAGTATAGCATTCAACGTTTTTTCGACGAATTCCGCGACTTTCTTCGATTGAACCGCAACTCAGTAAAAACGTTAGCTAGGACCATTTATAGTCGTTCTAGCCTATTTTCGGCATTTTTTAATCCATCGCGAAAATCGACGATTTTTCCATAGTATAGCCTTCAACGTTTTTTCGACGAATTCCGCGACTTTCTTCGATTGAACCGCAACTCAGTAAAAACGTTAGCTAGGACCATTTATAGTCGTACTAGCCTATTTTCGGCATTTTTTAATCCATCGCGAAAATCGACGATTTTTCCATAGTATAGCCTTCAACGTTTTTTCGACGAATTCCGCGACCTTCTTCGATTGAACCGCAACTCAGTAAAAACGTTAGCTAGGACCATTTATAGTCGTTCTAGCCTATTTTCGGCATTTTTTAATCCATCGCGAAAATCGACGATTTTTCTATAGTATAGCCATCAACGTTTTTTCGACGAATTCCGCGACTTTCTCCGATTGAACCGCAACTCAGTAAAAACGTTAGGTAGGACCATTTATAGTCGTTCTAGCCTATTTTCGGCATTTTTTAATCCATCGCGAAAATCGACGATTTTTCCATAGTATAGCCATCAACGTTTTTTCGACGAATTCCGCGACCTTCTTCGATTGAACCGCAACTCAGTAAAAACGTTAGCTAGGACCATTTATAGTCGTTCTAGCCTATTTTCGGCATTTTTTAATCCATCGCGAAAATCGACGATTTTTCCATAGTATAGCCATCAACGTTTTTTCGACGAATTCCGCGACTTTCTCCGATTGAACCGCAACTCAGTAAAAACGTTAGCTAGGACCATTTATAGTCGTTCTAGCCTATTTTCGGCATTTTTTAATCCATCGCGAAAATCGACGATTTTTCCATAGTATAGCCTTCAACGTTTTTTCGACGAATTCCGCGACTTTCTTCGATTGAACCGCAACTCAGTAAAAACGTTAGCTAGGACCATTTATAGTCTTTCTAGCCTATTTTCGGCATTTTTTAATCCATCGCGAAAATCGACGATTTTTCCATAGTATAGCCTTCAACGTTTTTTCGACGAATTCCGCGACCTTCTCCGATTGAACCGCAACTCAGTAAAAACGTTAGGTAGGACCATTTATAGTCGTTCTAGCCTATTTTCGGCATTTTTTAATCCATCGCGAAAATCGACGATTTTTCCATAGTATAGCCATCAACGTTTTTTCGACGAATTCCGCGACCTTCTTCGATTGAACCGCAACTCAGTAAAAACGTTAGCTAGGACCATTTATAGTCGTTCTAGCCTATTTTCGGCATTTTTTAATCCATCGCGAAAATCGACGATTTTTCCATAGTATAGCCATCAACGTTTTTTCGACGAATTCCGCGTCTTTCTCCGATTGAACCGCAACTCAGTAAAAACGTTAGCTAGGGCCATTTATAGTCGTTCTAGCCTATTTTCGGCATTTTTTAATCCATCGCGAAAATCGACGATTTTTCCATAGTATAGCCATCAACGTTTTTTCGACGAATTCCGCGACTTTCTTCGATTGAACCGCAACTCAGTAAAAACGTTAGCTAGGACCATTTATAGTCGTTCTAGCCTATTTTCGGCATTTTTTAATCCATCGCGAAAATCGACGATTTTTCCATAGTATAGCCTTCAACGTTTTTTCGACGAATTCCGCGACCTTCTTCGATTGAACCGCAACTCAGTAAAAACGTTAGCTAGGACCATTTATAGTCGTTCTAGCCTATTTTCGGCATTTTTTAATCCATCGCGAAAATCGACGATTTTTCTATAGTATAGCCATCAACGTTTTTTCGACGAATTCCGCGACTTTCTCCGATTGAACCGCAACTCAGTAAAAACGTTAGCTAGGACCATTTATAGTCGTTCTAGCCTATTTTCGGCATTTTTTAATCCATCGCGAAAATCGACGATTTTTCCATAGTATAGCCATCAACGTTTTTTCGACGAATTCCGCGACCTTCTTCGATTGAACCGCAACTCAGTAAAAACGTTAGCTAGGACCATTTATAGTCGTTCTAGCCTATTTTCGGCATTTTTTAATCCATCGCGAAAATCGACGATTTTTCCATAGTATAGCCATCAACGTTTTTTCGACGAATTCCGCGACCTTCTTCGATTGAACCGCAACTCAGTAAAAACGTTAGCTAGGACCATTTATAGTCGTTCTAGCCTATTTTCGGCATTTTTTAATCCATCGCGAAAATCGACGATTTTTCCATAGTATAGCCATCAACGTTTTTTCGACGAATTCCGCGTCTTTCTCCGATTGAACCGCAACTCAGTAAAAACGTTAGCTAGGGCCATTTATAGTCGTTCTAGCCTATTTTCGGCATTTTTTAATCCATCGCGAAAATCGACGATTTTTCCATAGTATAGCCATCAACGTTTTTTCGACGAATTCCGCGACTTTCTTCGATTGAACCGCAACTCAGTAAAAACGTTAGCTAGGACCATTTATAGTCGTTCTAGCCTATTTTCGGCATTTTTTAATCCATCGCGAAAATCGACGATTTTTCCATAGTATAGCCTTCAACGTTTTTTCGACGAATTCCGCGACCTTCTTCGATTGAACCGCAACTCAGTAAAAACGTTAGCTAGGACCATTTATAGTCGTTCTAGCCTATTTTCGGCATTTTTTAATCCATCGCGAAAATCGACGATTTTTCTATAGTATAGCCATCAACGTTTTTTCGACGAATTCCGCGACTTTCTCCGATTGAACCGCAACTCAGTAAAAACGTTAGCTAGGACCATTTATAGTCGTTCTAGCCTATTTTCGGCATTTTTTAATCCATCGCGAAAATCGACGATTTTTCCATAGTATAGTCTTCAACGTTTTTTCGACGAATTCCGCGACCTTCTTCGATTGAACCGCAACTCAGTAAAAACGTTAGCTAGGACCATTTATAGTCATTCTAGCCTATTTTCGGCATTTTTTAATCCATCGCGAAAATCGACGATTTTTCTATAGTATAGCCATCAACGTTTTTTCGACGAATTCCGCGACCTTCTTCGATTGAACCGCAACTCAGTAAAAACGTTAGCTAGGACCATTTATAGTCGTTCTAGCCTATTTTCGGCATTTTTTAATCCATCGCGAAAATCGACGATTTTTCCATAGTATAGCCATCAACGTTTTTTCGACGAATTCCGCGACTTTCTCCGATTGAACCGCAACTCAGTAAAAACGTTAGCTAGGACCATTTATAGTCATTCTAGCCTATTTTCGGCATTTTTTAATCCATCGCGAAAATCGACGATTTTTCCATAGTATAGCCTTCAACGTTTTTTCGACGAATTCCGCGACCTTCTTCGATTGAACCGCAACTCAGTAAAAACGTTAGCTAGGACCATTTATAGTCGTTCTAGCCTATTTTCGGCATTTTTTAATCCATCGCGAAAATCGACGATTTTTCCATAGTATAGCCTTCAACGTTTTTTCGACGAATTCCGCGACCTTCTTCGATTGAACCGCAACTCAGTAAAAACGTTAGCTAGGACCATTTATAGTCATTCTAGCCTATTTTCGGCATTTTTTAATCCATCGCGAAAATCGACGATTTTTCCATAGTATAGCCTTCAACGTTTTTTCGACGAATTCCGCGACCTTCTTCGATTGAACCGCAACTCAGTAAAAACGTTAGCTAGGACCATTTATAGTCGTTCTAGCCTATTTTCGGCATTTTTTAATCCATCGCGAAAATCGACGATTTTTCCATAGTATAGCCTTCAACGTTTTTTCGACGAATTCCGCGACTTTCTTCGATTGAACCGCAACTCAGTAAAAACGTTAGCTAGGACCATTTATAGTCGTTCTAGCCTATTTTCGGCATTTTTTAATCCATCGCGAAAATCGACGATTTTTCCATAGTATAGCCTTCAACGTTTTTTCGACGAATTCCGCGACCTTCTTCGATTGAACCGCAACTCAGTAAAAACGTTAGCTAGGACCATTTATAGTCGTTCTAGCCTATTTTCGGCATTTTTTAATCCATCGCGAAAATCGACGATTTTTCTATAGTATAGCCATCAACGTTTTTTCGACGAATTCCGCGACTTTCTCCGATTGAACCGCAACTCAGTAAAAACGTTAGCTAGGACCATTTATAGTCGTTCTAGCCTATTTTCCGCATTTTTTAATCCATCGCGAAAATCGACGATTTTTCTATAGTATAGCCATCAACGTTTTTTCGACGAATTCCGCGACTTTCTCCGATTGAACCGCAACTCAGTAAAAACGTTAGCTAGGACCATTTATAGTCGTTCTAGCCTATTTTCGGCATTTTTTAATCCATCGCGAAAATCGACGATTTTTCCATAGCAAAAATGTACAGTTTTTGAAATTAAGAAATTTTACTTTTATATCAATGTATATTTTTGTTGAGTGTTCCTCAATCATAGAGATACGTCTGTATTTCCTTCTACCCTACCTATTGTAACCAATTACATTAAAGAACCACGAAAATTAGGCAATTTTAACAATTCATTCATATATTTTTATTTTGAACTCGTTAAATTAGTCTCATCCATAAATACGACATGTTATTTTACCACGTTTACATTTTAAAGCGGATTAAAGATTATATTCCATCGGGGGTGAATATTTTTATTTGGTGGTGTTAATTGTCATTTTTTGTTCTTGTGCAGCTTTATATTGAAAAATAATGAACGTAGTAGATTTAATATACTCGGATTAAGAGAAGAACGATTAGGTGTAAGTATAGTTGCCTAAGGAATGGGCGATTGTTATTTTAAAGTTGATGGTATTTGAAGTACTATTTCCGTGCCAGCGCTGATTTTGCAAATTATCTAATGTGAAGAATTGCTAAGTTTTGGGGCGAAATATAAATTTACTTTTGAAATTAAATCTTCCATCGAAAATATATAAGATATTCTGAGACTGGTAGACATTTTTGCTCTAATCAATCAAGATGAAGATTAGTTTCCTTCTTCAATCTTTATAGTTTTATTTCATTTAGTAAGAAGGGAAAATATAATCAGATCAGAATCATTTGCAAAATGTAGTATTGTTGAAAAATGAAGAGTTTTGAATAGGTAAATAACGTAACAAATGAATTTGAGCGAAGGACAACTTATTTTATATTGTAATACTTTGTTTACTTAAGTTTTACATTTCTTTATATTTTATTACTGATAATTACTGAACATTTCTACTAAATACACGTAAATTCTCCTTCGCTGAGAAAATCGCCAATATTAATTTCCCTTCTTCCTATCGACAATCTAAATTTTTAATCTAACTATTAACAACGTTATAATTTTTCGAAATCATAACATATTTTGCACTTTTTAAATTATTATTTGCACTTAAAACAATTTGGAATTTTTGCATATTTTGTTAGACTTATAAGTGGTTTTTTTTTTCAATATATTCGGCTTCAAGCGATTTGTTTTACATAATTCCGATTTATATCATGCAAATAAACATCCTGTATACAGGGATCCGTAATGAAGGAATACCGTGGCACTGTACGCATCCACAAAGTCCCACGGGAAACGTGAGGGGATCGAAATGTGGAATGTTCACCGCAGAAGAGGTTCTGACATTGCATGCACCTTCTGATATTGGTGGATGTAACAAGGAATTCAAAATGTGTTACATAAAATAAGATTGTGGTTGTGTCAAATGTTGTTAAACTCAATTGTGCTAGTGTATGGATTTTTAAAGTAGTATTTACAATGTTATTTCTGTATTATAATTATAATACGAGTTTAATAAATTATCACAAAATAGCTAATTATAAATGCTTCCACGTGAATTATGGAATTAATGCAGTTTATGCGACTATTTGTAATTATGAAAACGAAAAAAAAACAATTTTTTTTTGAAAATATCGAGTTTCTGGAGATTAGCATTTTTCTGAATTTTTGAAGCACTTTTTTTTTTATATCATATATATAGTAAGACATTTTTTTGATATATCTCTGAAACGTTGTATTTTATTAACGTGCAGCACGAACCTATATGGTATTTTAAATTATATGAAATTGTTCAAAAAGTTTGGTAAATGTACTTTTTTATTGTAAATTGTATTATGGTTAATTTAATATGAAAAATTTAAATTACAAACTTTTTTTACAAACAATTTTTTGCATATTGCTTAGTAACAGAAGTATTTATTTCGTTTTTATCTTGTGCTACTGAAGATGGGGGCAAAGCCTCCGAAATGCGCATCTAGCTACTTAATGCTTTGAGTTATAGATTGATTATAATTATAATATATATTATATAATTATAATATATATTATATAATTATAATATATATATAAATGATTATCTGGATAATATTATTATCTGGATTTATTTATCAGAAGTAACTTTTCTGTATCATCGTTAATCTTGATATGTTAAATAGTTCTGAAGATGTTGCAAAAATTAAAATTTAAAAAGAACTTATTGGTAAACTTATTTTTCGAGAACTCGTAAAGTTAGACTCACATCGTTTGATTGAAACTGTACAAGAATTGCCAAGAAATATTCGCTTACATTTTGAGTACAATATAATTTATAATTGAAATTATTATACTTATACATATTATTTATGATATCGCACAGTTTACAAAATTTGTTTTCATATCTAATGATAATTATTTTTAGAATAAAAAATACGATTCCATATATATATATTAATTTCAAAGAAATTAATAGTGAAGAATAGTAAATAAAAATATCATACAACCAGAAAATCTATATGTATTATGATTGACTTTTTAAAATTTCATTACAATTTGAACAATTCTGTAAATATTAGATTCTATATAATTTTAGCGAATTGGATTTTTTAAAGGCGCGCAAATGGTTCTTTTCTTACCCAAACAAACAAGGTTTGAATTGATGCAGTTTATTATGGAACGGAAGACATATTTATCTACATTTTAAAGCTAATTCTAGCAATTTGCTCGAAGCAAATATCAAATTTCTTTAGGAATTATTTATCAACAGAGAAATAAACTACCCTAATATCAACCATCGGATAGCAAAATGAACTTCAAATTAATAATAATAATAATAATAAAAATAATACTACGCTGAAAATGCGGTGGTGCTTCTCCCTTCTCATATATTTTACAAACTAACCTGTATAATCGCTCCTGCATTTTTTCCCCTGCGTGTTTTATTTATTCGGCTGGTATCATATCAATCCCCGCTGCTTTGTTATTCCGTAAATCATTTAATGCTCTATGAAACTCTGACCTAAGTATGCTAGGACCTAAGTCATCCTCATCTGTCTGTTCCACATTTTCTAGCTCCTCCATGTCCTGCCTACCTTTATATAAATCTTCAAGATACTCCTTCCATCTTCTAGCTTTTTCCTTATTTTCTGTGAGTTCCTTACCCTGCTTATCACATATAATGTTACCCTTTGGTTTTACTTTAGAAAAATGTGACTTAATTTTCCTGTAGCCCAAATCTACTTTACCTCTTCTCATATCCTCCTCAATATCCTCACAGTTTCCTTTTATCCACTCTTCTTTCGCTAGCTTGCATTTCCTATTAATTAAGTTCCTTAGTTCCTTATATTTTTTCTGTCCTGCTTCTGTGTTTCCTATTTTAATTTTCCTTCTTGCTTCTATCATTTCAACTATTTCTTCCGTGATCCATTCCCTCCTACCTGCCCTTTTCTTTGTGCCTAATACTTCATTTGCTGCTGTAGTTAACCCATTTCTGATTTCCCTCCATTCGCAATCTATGTCGTTCCTAGATGTTCCATTAGCCATGATTTCTACTTTCTGCTTGTACTTTTCACATACATCAGCTAATTTTAACCTATCGACATCTACTCTGACCTGTTTAGACTTCTGTAATTTCTTGAATTTGACCTCTGAGTCCAGGACTACTAAATTATGGTCACTATCAATATCTGCTCCAGGGTAACTCTTACAATTCTTAATCTGGTTCCTAAACCTCTCTTTAACCAGTATGTAATCTATCTGATACCTCCTTATATCTCCTGGCATTTTCCACGTATATATCCTGCGCTTGTGATTCTGAAAAAGCGTGTTTGCTACCACTAGCTTATTCCTAATACAAAACTCTACCAATCTTTCCCCTCTATCATTACGTGTTCCTATTCCATATTCTCCTACTATTGAAACTTCCTTTCCCTTACCTACTACGGCATTCCAATCTCCGATTACAATTAGATTATCCTGTCCTTTAACGTTTGCTAACAATTCCCTAATAATGAAATTTTTAAAAAACTTTAATGGTACCAGGTGAAATAGGACATCCGATATCTCAAAATAAAAACGAACATAGTTCAATCAAATGTTCGTGGTTAAAGAAATACAAGTTGAAATGAAGAAATAATTGTTTAAGTTGAAATTTATATATATATATGTATAAATTATTTAACGATTACTTACTTATGAAGAGTACTAAATATGCGCAACTACCGATAAACTTTTGGTGATATTTATTCTGACAAGTACGTGATTTTTTTTGATAAATGTAAATTGCGGTGTATTTTAATTATTTTTAATAGAACGGTGCAATTGTTTCATATCGATAACATAAACCGTTTTCAAGAAATTTAACAATTAATGAACGCTCGGCCTATAAAAACATTTCTGAATAGTTATTTTATGGACCAATTAATTACGTTTCAAAAAGATTATTTATTATTATGACTATTAATATAGAATATCACCCAAATACCGTAACTTAAAGCATTAACTAGCTAGATGTACATTTCGAAGGCTATGCCCCCATCTTCAGTAGCGCAAGTTAAACTAAATAAAATACCTCTGTCACGAATCGTGATTATATATATTATATATTATTATATTTTGTATAAATTTTGCAAATATCATTTTTGTATTGAACTACTGCTACCTCAACTAATGCAACGGGATTTATGAAAGGAACAGAATATATCTTTATAATAATAAATAGTGCAGTACTAAAATTGCTTTTTCACATAAAAGTGTTTTATCTTTATTCAAATTTCCTTCAATTAAAAAAAAAACCCAAAAATAATTCAAATCTATGTATATTAAGCTGAAATTATTTTAATAGAAAGTATTTGTAGTTATTTGTATATAACTTGTATTTTATAGCACATTATTCTAAATCGTTATTTTGATATGTATAAGAAATCCTCATTTATTATGAAATATGGCATTTTTTAATATTTTTCATGAATATTTAGGACATAATTTTGCGTGTACACATTTACAATTTACGATGGCTTATAACGCAAAAAGCAACTATATTACTGTAACGATTAACACGGTGGTAGTTATTCGTCCTATACATTGCGTTTATCTTGTACACGCCTTCTTCGTTCTTTGCTAATAATTGGCATTGTTGTTCAACACGGTGCGTGCTACAATGCCTATAAAATAGTAGCTGCCAAATACGTGCTCTGGGATAATATAATCCCTGATGAAGCAAAAATGTGCAATGGTGTGCACACACAAAAGATTTGAAGAGATTCATAAAATCTAGAGTTTATCAGAAATTATCAAAAATATGTCAAATCTTGGTAAGGTGAATCTTTCACGTTATAGCATGAAATGCTAAGAAGAAATTATAGACTATTTTTTTTCATACTTAAGTATTACTTTGAGCAGAGTATACATTTGAGCAGAGCGGAAGAAGATCTTAGTCGGAAGTGAAAAGGGGCCACACGGATGTAATTAGGGCCCCATAGGCGATCATATCCTGCCGGTCTTGTCCGATTATTAACTAACTGCATTATTGGACAGGCAGGAGTTTCTCAATACGTATAGACGGATGCTAAAGGCATTTGACGGACAACCAAATAGATATAGGTTATGTTATGGTGCTCCCGCTTGTTCGATGATGTAGAAGGACTGCCTCCGATGCGGAAGTAATCAATACAGGGATATTAACGATAAGACTCTATAGTTAGTTGCGAGTAACAGTAATCAAATGATGATGAGTTCAGATATTGCTTTGAAATTATGCTAGTTTTGTTTGTAATATTATTTAGAATATCACCCAAATACCGTAACTTAAAGCATTAAGTAGCTAGATGTACATTTCGAAGACTATGCCCCCATCTTCAGTAGCACAAGATAAAACGAAATAAAATACCTCTGTCACGAATAGTGATTGATGTACTATCAAATAAATAAGTCAACATGACAGAAGTACTTCAAAATTGGCATATAATATGACCTATAAATCTTTTAAAAACAATACAAATTAAAAATTAACGAAAATAACAAGTAACAGCAAAAAATATTGGTTTGCGAAATCTAAAATAACCAGAAATAAGTAAATAAATAAATAAAATAATAATAATAAATTTAAAAATAGTTTTTATTAAATAAATTAAATCGACAAGATGAAATTGGGCCCGAATCTAAGTTCATTAAATTTGATTTAGATTTATGCATGTATATACTTTCATTTAAGCATTTAAGTCGGGATAATTCAAAACACTTATAAGTAATTTAAGTGAACTAATTTGAATAGGATGATCTGAGTTAGTCAAAAATATGCTCGGCTACAGCATTTTTATGTTTTCTATAATAAATAAATAAAATAATAATAAATTTAAAAATAGTTTTTATTGAATAAATTAAATAGACAAGATGAAATTGGGAAAAGTCGGGATAATTCAAAACACTTTTAAGTAATTTATGTGAACTAATTTGAATAGGTGACCTGAGTTAGTCAAAAATATGCTCGGCTACAGCACTTCTATCTTTTCTATTTAATCTGAAATGAGCTAAATGCTCCTTAAATATTTAATTTTATAGGGAATCCCAAAGATTTGATTGATTTCAATAAAAATCTGGTATTTACGAAATATCTTGTTCTAGTTGTCCTAAAGTATATAGGAGTATATATAGAAGACAAACACGTAGAGCAATTGAAACTAAATTTAAGGAGCATTTAGCTCATTTCAGATTAAATAGAAAAGATAAAAGTGCTGTAGCCGAGCATATTTTTGAATTAGGCCATCCTATTCAAATTAGTTCACTTAAATTACTTAAAAGTGACTTTTCATGGATTTATACAAAATTACATTTCTTTCAAATTATTCTGTAATTTCTCAATACTTAAATTTACAACATACATAATATAAAATTAAAACTGTTTGAAATAAACATATCAGTTTATATTATTACAGCACAAAAGTGAATATTTTTTCTTGCCCTTTAATTCTTCAATTAATTCAACAAAACCATTTTCAATGCACCCCAGTCGCTTTCAAACGATCCAGACCTAAAAAATGCATAAAACACATGCCAATGCCATAAGAAAACTAGTAAATTTTGCAAAAGTAATACATTTTTGTAAGTGATATATAATCATTGTAAATAACAAATAATAATAAATATAAATAAATAATAAATAAAAGTAAATAATAAATATTTTTACTAAAATTTGTCTAAATTTTGTGTAGTATTGAGAATAAAATAAAACAGTGATAATAAAATCGGAGAATATTCCGACAATTTCAAATCTACAAATTGTTATCACACAAACTGGGTAATGTATACAAGATACATAATCTATATTTGCAATAAATCCCAATAAAATTATTTATCAGACTGTTAATTAGCGCTTCTTTAAAATTTGTGTATTTGACCGGGGCCATATTTTGAATTAAGGGGGGAAAAGAGGTAGCAAGAATAGGAAAGGGAGCCAGGCAGGGATGTACAATTTCGCCATTGTTATTTAAATTGTATATAGAAGATGCAATAAACAAGATAAAAGAAGAGTATAGTGTAGGTGTCAAAATTCAGGGAAAGGAAATATATATGTTGTGGTTAGTCGATGATATAGCTATCTTGGAAGATAGGGAGCAGAATTTAGAATAGGTATTAAATGGTATGCATGAAGTAATGATTAGATTATAATATGACAATAAATGTAGGTAAGACAAAAGTGATGAGGTGTGACAAAAAAGAATACAGGCGAAAAATGAGGATTATAATAGGAGATGATGGAATAGAAGAAGTGTCAGAATTTTGTTATTTAGGAAGTAGGATTACAAAGGATAAACGAAGTAAGGTAGATATAAAATGTAGGATAGCGCAGGATAGGGGAAGGCATTTGTAGAAAAGGAGCAGATTTTAAGATCAAATATTGACTTGAGTATTAGAAAGAGATTACTGAAGATACTGCATATGTGTAGAGTGTAGCATTGTATGGGTGTGGGACGTGGAGTATAGGTAAAGAAGAAACGAAGAATAGAAGCATTCGAAATGTGGTGCTATAAGAGAATGATGAGGATTGGTTGGGAAGATAAAGTAACAAATGAAGTCGTACTAGAGTTAGTAGGGGAGAAAAGAAGTATTTTGAGAGTATTACAGCGCAGGAGAGATAGACTAGTAGGTCACATTCTTAGACAAGGGGGTATTATGCTATTAGTTATAGAAGGTAGAGTAGAGGGAAAGCAAGGGGTGGGTAGGCCTAGATTGGAGTATGTGGGTTAAATTGTGGAGGACGTGTCTTGGATGAATAGCTATAGGGAGATGAAGGAATTAGCTCAGGATAGATCGACGACAGATGGCGTGCTATTTCCAACCAATCCTTAGGATTGAGGACTATTTAACTAACTAATAAATAATATTTCACTTATTTAAAAACCGAATCACAAATCTACCACTAACCGAAAAACCGCTTATATAACATTGACCAATTACCACTTACAATATGTGTTGCGTAACATGCAGATGGAACAAGATAATGATGGTAATCGTAATTGTTATATGTGTAAGCAGTCTGAGTATTCCTATAATCGCAAGGGGCAGTGAGTGTTCGGTGTTCGTTCGCCAAGTGATAGATGGGGTTGAAACGCGACCGGACCTAGTAATTACCGGATCCGGAAGTTGGCTGCGAGCGAGAGGGCATGAGAGTGGATATCACGGCTTATACGATGCCACATGACTGTGTATTCACCATAAACAGACGGCCCGGTCCGTTCGTGGCAACAACAAAATTGTTACTCGGTTCGCCACACGAAACGGAGTAAATGATTTTATGCCACAAACACAACAAATCTGCCCGCTATCTGGTGAATAGCAGGGCAGCGCAGCCAACCGTGCCAACAGTGCCTTGCTAGAAGGAACGGCCGAAACGTTTATCCAAACACACTGAAGCCTTTGAGTACGTTCTGAATTTATTGCTCCAATGTAAATTACATGTAGTAGACGTCGACTCTAGGAAATATATCTACACTATATTTGCGTGCAGAAAATATAAATAGTGACGTGTAATTCAGGAACGGTTTGTCCAGGACGATCACATTTTATATTTATGCATGCTGTATGGTTTGAAAATTAAAGGACATATGGCAGTGGGGACTCTTGACATTTCAATCGAGGAGGGCGCATTTCTTAAAAAATAACGTAATAGTAAGAAAATTTAATCATTTCTTGAAAGTGGTATTCCGCTCTTCTATCTTTCATTGATATAAACACTCCTTGCACAAGTTTGTGATTAATTTAAATCAGGCATAAATCAGGCCTACCTAATTCTTTAATTTTTACTTTGTCCTCAAGCGAAAGTCTACAAAACTCTATTTTCAATAAAGGTCTAACACTATTAATTTTTATTAAACTATTTCTATTAAATATATTCTTGGAGAAACGCGTGGCAAAATCGTACATACACAAAACAAATGATACTGTCTAATCTGTCTATTCAATATCAATTTATATACATATATATATACTCTCTGTATATATATATACTACTCTCTCTTCTCTCTGAACTTCTCTAAGCTGTTAAAGAAGCGCGACATCCAATAGATCGGTCGCCTGCACTCTATGATAAACTCATCTCATTGCATATGTACTGTATATATGTATTTAACTTGTACTGGCAATGGATAGCCGCTGGGAATCTGTGACATATATTAGACAATGAAGCAAGGTTCGAACCGAAGAAATAGAAGATATACGGCATACGGTCGCTCTCACCGATTGCTTGCAATAGAGTGAGATGAGTGTATATCCATTTAACCTGTACTGGGTGGTGCTGATCACGCAGCGGCACCAAATTAGCGTTATATCTATACCATGCGAACGATAGATACAGATATATACAGCATCGGTCGCTGCTGTGACTTGCAACGGATACCACAACGAACACCACACCGAAAGAACGCCACACCGAACGAACGCCACAACGAACGTTGTGTTGATTGTTATCGCGGCGCAAGCTTAGTCTTTTAGGAAAAATAATGCCGAGATAAAATATCGCAATACAATTATTTATCTACGGTGATGCGCTCAATGTTCAGAAGGGGCGCGCGGCCCTACGGCCTGCACAAGGAACAGCCACTGGTTCCAACATAGATAATCTTATTTATTGTTAAACTAAAATTGAAATGGCGGTTGGGGACACCTAGTTCATAAAAAGTTTTTTTGTCTTTCATCAAATTATACTCTGGAATCATCGATTTTTAAATTAATTAATTAATTCAATAAAATGTAAACTATTATTATGTCATTCTCGATGGCCATTTATTGTAACTAATGATAAAGATCATTTAACTGAATTTTTGAATCAAGAAATTTTTTGAGAAACATAAAATGTGCTACTCAGCTTTGTATATATTATTCCAAATTAGGTATCGCGTTTTTCTGCTGATGTGTTGAAGTTTGAAAGTGAGAAAAGGGCAGAAGAAAGAATTTAAATTTTTTAAACTAATAAAAATAGTGCCTCCATAATTATTACCTAGCCGGAGTCTTGCCTAATAAGTATTAAAAATATATTAGCCTTGCAATTTATTATGAACAAATGAATTTTTTGTGGAAAATTAAGAGGGAACGGCTATAACTATTGAAAGTAACATTATTATGAAAGATAGAGTTGCACCTGTATGCAATGCAACTATATCTATATCAATTTTATAAAAATGGATATGCATGACACACGATATCCAAAAGGTCCACTGGAAATTAATTAAAAAATGTTGGCATCGATTTCGTGTTAAATAACTCAGTGGCTTGTAGATGGCCATGATATGAGAATCTGTCCTTCATCCGTGTTATAATTTTTTTTGTAAATATCTCTTGTAAAACGCCGCATAAATGTTCGGTTTTGAGCACTCCTTGCACAAGTTTGCGATAAATTTAAATCAGGCAATAGCCTACCTAATTCTTTAATTTTTACTTTGTCCTCAATCGAAAGTCTACAAAACTCTATTTTCAATAAGGAACTAACACTATTCATTTTTATTAAATTATTTCTATTAAATATATTCTTGGAGAAACGCGTGGCAAAATCGTACATACGTAACTACACAGAACAATGCAACTGTCTTATCTGTCTATTCTATATCAATTTTCCTGTATACTAGACTAGGCTTCTCTGTTGGGACGCTAAAGAATAGCTTAAAACAACGACATATTCTTAGCTGTAGAAGCAGCGTCACGTCACGCCAAGCCGGGCCGCTAGTTTGTTAGCGGCGCATACGATACGCGAACCAAAGAAACAGATGATATACTGCATAGGATGGCTCTCACTCTACCGCTTGCAACAGATAGGATGAGTGCATATGCATTTATCTCATCTTGCTCGCCGCCACACCGTGTTGTGTTGATTGTTATCGCGGCGCAGCTTTATCTTTTAGGAAAAATAATGCCGAGATAAAATATCGCAATACAATTATATATCTACGGTGATGCGCTCAATGTTCAGAGGGGAGGCGCGCGGCCGTGCGGCCTCGAAAGAAACCGCCACTGATATATGGTAACAGTTTAATCAGAATATTTAAAAAACTGTAAATATTTATAGTTTTGCAATATATACAAAAATATTGTACATCTTAGGTATAAAATGGGTAATGACAACAATGCATTTGTTTGTTGCTCGTGTATTTGATCAGGTAATTGCAATACAATCGAAATGTCACAATAATATATGCATTTGATCCTTTTTTATATATAGCTATGGTATGGTCAATATAATGATGTCTAAATTACGTAAGCTACACGAAGTCTATAAGCAGCAGTAGTTTTTATATTTTGCATATTAAAAGCGATTACATTATACAAATGCTAATAGATTCTGACTGCAACACTATAGTGGATTAACTTCATGTTTAGTTAGTTTCAATTTATTTTCAATTTACTCAAATTCATTTATAAAAGCAATGGATGTCCAAACGTCTTTTTCAAGTTGTTTTTTGGAAAATAAATGCTTCATTTGCGAGATTGGACAACACAATAGTTCTCCAAATGGCCCAGATTATTAGGTCAGAAGAATTTTTTTTTTAAAAGGGGGATTAGATTTAAAACGAATTTTTATTTTTTATAAGGTGAAAACTATTTCCAGATTTTATACAAACCCAATAAATATCGTCTATTCATCTAATATTCGGACATTATACATGTTATTATATTCAAATATATAGAACATTCCATAACACACGTTCCTATAAATAGAAGAGATACCTTAATGTCACATTTTCAATCAATTTTCCTATTTTCATTCATATTATTATTCTATATGAAATTTGTATATGAAAAGTATATGAAAAGTCTTGAAATATTGAAGGTGTGTTTTTTAGGTGTTTATATTCCAAGAATCTTTTATTCTTTAAATATAAAAAGTACAACAAAGTACTTAGTTTGAAATAAATAATGAAAATATATATTAATCGTCTCTACAAATACATAAACAAAAAACTCTTAAACAAAAAATACAAAATACATGGTTAGCATCGCATATTTTATAAATCGAAAATCAGTTGAAGTTTGAGTTTGAAGAAGGCGGGCGATACTTTTGAGGTCTATATCTATTATAAATAGATTTTATTCACAAATTTTGTCACTTTGTTGACAATATTGATTCAGTGTTAATGTGGGAAATAATTCTGTAACCAAAAGATTATGTGCAATTTTGCTTGAAAAAGAAATGTTTAATTAGCTATCCCTATCAAAACTTTAAGCGCCAGCTACATTTATAAAATTCTCAATGTCAATATCCTGTTTGTGGTATATTATTGGGCAACTCTTAAAAGTACGATACAAATTGTTATGAAGTAATTGTATATTTGATTGTTATGATTTAGTTTAAAATTGAACGACGAAAGCTAACACAAATCACAAGTTTAATTCAAATTGTACAATATAATGTAATTAAACAATACAATTTCTTTGGACATCTTTGGTTCTTGAGTTTACATTTTAATAGTTTAAAAATTAACTAATGTATTATGCCATTTCAAACAACTTTACTACACTCCGTGAAGAAAATAATTCAAATTCCTTCTTTGTTTTATTAGATCGGGTTAAAGCTACCTTTACTAACTTTTTCAGTTCCAAAGATAATGCATTAAAACCTTTCAAACTGCTACCCTGTAGATACAATGCGTTATTTCACTATCAAAAATGTAAATATTAATAGACACACTGTTTACAAGAAATTAATCTAAATTAATATTTCGCCACATTTAATCATTATATAAAACGTTTTATTCAGAAAATTGATATTTAACATACAGCTAGATATAAAAATTAACCAATAATTGTTTTTCAGTGAATTAAAAATTACAATCCCTTATTAAAATTACATTAAAATGAAAGGTTATAGTAAAATAGCATTCTAATTTTTTACCTAATGCTCCAAAAAATATTAAAATTTGAAAATCAAAAAACATTCAAATTAAAAAAATACCCTACATATTTTTCAGTTAAATTCAATATTATCTAATAAATTTAATATTATATTATTACATAGTAGCTTCATTTCTGCATACTTATTGCTATCAAATCTGGCAGCAAATTGGCATTGATTTTGATTCTTCGAGATAGTGGCTCAAGAATAGTCCACGGGAGGATCATGAATTTACTTTTACTGTTATTGTCGCTAATTACGTATAGTTAAAAAAATTGTATATTGCATATTTTATGTTGTCTTTGATATAGATTATTCCATATATCGTTGATATTGAATTTTAGATTATTTGCACTTTTTATACATAATAATAAACACAGTTTAAACTAAAATGTTATTTATACGTCATACGTTTGTCTTAATAATCCAAATGTGCGTTTCTGAAGCTGAAATATGATTTCTGTGTTATTAAAGATGCGGGAAATCAGAAATGGGTTAACTACAGCAGCAAATGAAGTATTAGGCACAAAGAAAAGGGCAGGTAGGAGGGAATGGATCACGGAAGAAATAGTTGAAATGATAGAAGCAAGAAGGAAAATTAAAATTGGAAACACAGAAGCAGGACAGAAAAAATATAAGGAACTAAGGAACTTAATTAATAGGAAATGCAAGCTAGCGAAAGAAGAGTGGATAAAAGGAAATTGTGAGGATATTGAGGAGGATATGAGAAGAGGTAAAGTAGATTTGGGCTACAGGAAAATTAAGTCACATTTTTCTAAAGTAAAACCAAAGGGTAACATAATATGTGATAAGCAGGGTAAGGAACTCACGGAAAATAAGGAAAAAGCTAGAAGATGGAAGGAGTATCTTGAAGATTTATATAAAGGTAGGCAGGACATGGAGGAGCTAGAAAGTGTGGAACAGATAGATGAGGATGACTTAGGTCCTAGCATACTTAGGTCAGAGTTTCATAGAGCATTAAATGATTTACGGAATAACAAAGCAGCGGGGATTGATATGATACCAGCCGAATTAATAAAACACGCAGGGGAAAAAATGCAGGAGCGATTATACAGGTTAGTTTGTAAAATATATGAGAAGGGAGAAGTACCACAGGATTTTCAGCGTAGTAGAATAGTAACAATGCCGAAGAAAATAGGAGCTAATTTGTGTGAGAACTATAGGACCATTAGCCTACTATCACATGCATCGAAGATATTGTTAAAGATTATTTATAGGAGATTAGAAAATAAAGTAGAGGAAAGGCTAGGAGAAGATCAGTTTGGTTTTAGGAAAAACAGAGGGACGAGAGAGGCGATTCTAGCACTAAGAACGGTAGTAGAAAAAAGAAAGAGGGTAGGAAAGGTAACTTGCATAGCTTTTGTAGACTTAGAAAAGGCATTTGATAATGTAGATTGGGACATAATGTTTAGAATTTTAAAAGAAACGGGTATAGATTATAAGGATAGAAGAATAATTTTTAATTTATATAAACACCAAACTGCCTTAGTTAGAATTGAGGGGGAAGAAGAGGTATCAAAAATAAGGAAGGGAGTTCGGCAGGGATGTACACTCTCACCGTTATTATTTAATCTATATATAGAAGATGCAATAAACAAAGTAAAAGAAGAGTATAGTGTAGGTGTGAATGTACAGGGAGAGAAAATATATATGCTGAGATTCGCCGACGATATAGCTATATTGGAAGAAAGCGAAAAGAATTTAGAAAGGGTATTGAATGGTATGCAGGCAGTATTGACTAGGGATTTTAACATGAAAATAAATATAGGTAAAACTAAAGTGATGAGGTGTGACAAAAAGGAATGCAGTAGAAAAATGAGGATCACAATAGGAGATAATAGAATCGAAGAAGTGTCAGATTTTTGTTATTTAGGCAGTAGAATCACAAAAGATAATCGAAGCAAGGTAGCTATAAAGTGTAGGATAGCACAGGGTAGGAAGGCATTCGTAGAAAAAGAACAGATTTTAAGATCAAATATTGACTTGGGTATTAGAAAAAGATTACTGAAGGTATATGTTTGGAGTGTAGCACTGTACGGGTGTGAGGCGTGGACTATAGGAAAGGAAGAGAATCGTAGATTAGAAGCACTTGAAATGTGGTGTTATAGGAGGATGATGAGGATTGGTTGGGAAGATAAAGTAACAAATGAAGCTGTACTAGTGTTAGTAGGGGAGAAGAGAAGTATTTGGAGAGTGTTACAGCGTAGGAGAGACAGATTAGTAGGGCATATTCTTAGGCATGGGGGGATTATGCACTTGATCATAGAAGGTAGAGTGGAGGGAAAGAGAGGGGTAGGTAGGCCTAGATTGGAGTATGTGAGTCAGATAGTTGAAGACGTTGAGATGAATAGCTATAGGGAGATGAAGGGATTAGCTCAGGATAGATCGGCATGGCGTGCTGTTTCCAACCAATCTTTAGGATTGCGGACTCTTTAACTAACTAAAGATGCGGGTTTAATCTTATCATATATACAAATATTTTAAAATGTTACTCCAAGGACTTGCAGTTACTAGCAATTTCAACAATAAATGTGGTAATTGTATGTTACAACTATGTAAATATTAAAAATATTATTTATGTATATCATTGATTATGGCTCCATTACTGTTATTGATTTTTAACCGGCTTTGTTCCAATATGCGTTAGTGTTATCTTCTTTTGCATAATTTATTCTTGTACGGGGAATATTATAACGCAACGATTATAATTTATTTAGAGTGTTATCGCATCGGAAACGGATCGATCATTTAGCGTGTGCTTGAAACTCGCACATTGGATTATTCAGGGCGGAAATATGAATTTCATAAGTGCATTTGCATCCCTGGAAAATACTTTCGAAAACAAAACGCAAAAATTGAAATTGAATCTGTATCGGTATACTTGTAAAATTCGGAGCAACGCGAATATATAAATTACACTTTTGTAATGCGGGCTTTTATGTAAAAAAAAAAACACGTAATATAATGAAGCCAAACGAAAAAGAACTTTAGGAAATTCTATACAAGAGATTGTCCCAACTATAATTTTTTTTTTTATTGGACAAACAACAGGCAAGTCTCCTTAACCACTTACAATTTATCACTTAACGTTTATAGTTTAATTACATGTAAGTATACCAGATCCAGATTCTTAGAAAATTTTAAAAACTTTATTAAATTTTAGATTATAGTTATAATATAATTTGAAACTTTAGATTAAATGAGAACAAATAGCTTTGATCAACAATAGTTTGGATATAAAAGCAAATTATTTGTTTTCGGTGAGAATTTGTTGAGTTTGTTCAATTAAAATTTTTTTGTTGAGTTACTTTTATTGAATTACTATTACACATGCCTTATATCTATAGATTTAAATTTGTGCATAAGTAACGGCAATGTTTGAACTGATATTATTATTAAAAAATAAGATAAGATAAGATAAGATAAGATATTTATTCATTTTAAAAATTATCACTACGGTGTTAAATTATAATATAGTATATCACCCAAATACCGTAACAAGCATTAAGTAGCTAGATGTACATTTCAAGCGCTATGCCCCCATCTTCAGTAGCACAAGATAAAACTACATAAAATACTTGTGTCACGAATCGTGATTGATATACTATCAAATAAATAAGTCAACATGACAGAAGTACTTCAAAATTGGCATATAATATGACCTATAAATCTTTTAAGAACAATACAAATTAAAAATTAGTTAGTTAAAGAGTCCGCAATCCTAAGATTGGTTGGAAACAGCACGCCATGCCGATCTATCCTGAGCTAATCCCTTCATCTCCCTATAGCTATTCATCTCAACGTCTTCAACTATCTGACTCACATACTCCAATCTAGGCCTACCTACCCCTCTCTTTCCCTCCGCTCTACCTTCTATGATCAATTGCATAATCCCCCATGCCTAAGAATATGCACTACTAATCTGTCTCTCCTACGCTGTAACACTCTCCAAATACTTCTCTTCTCCCCTACTAACTCTAGTACAGCTTCATTTGTTACTTTATCTTCCCAACCAATCCTCATCATCCTCTTATAACACCACATTTCGAATGCTTGTAATCTACGCTTCTCTTCCTTTCCTATAGTCCACGCCTCACACCCGTATAGTGCTACACTCCAAACATATACCTTCAGTAATCTTTTTCTAATACCCAAGTCAATATTTGATCTTAAAATCTGTTCCTTTTCTACGAATGCCTTCCTACCCTGTGCTATCCTACACTTTATATCTACCTTGCTTCGATTATCTTTTGTGATTCTACTGCCTAAATAACAAAAATCTGACACTTCTTCGATTCTATTAATAGGAGATATTGTGATCCTCATTTTTCTACTGCATTCCTTTTTGTCACACCTCATCACTTTAGTTTTACCTATATTTATTTTCATGTTAAAATCCCTAGTCAATACTGCCTGCATACCATTCAATACCCTTTCTAAATTCTTTTCGCTTTCTTCCAATATAGCTATATCGTCGGCGAATCTCAACATATATATTTTCTCTCCCTGTACATTCACACCTACACTATACTCTTCTTTTACTTTGTTTATTGCATCTTCTATATATAGATTAAATAATAACGGTGAAAGTGTACATCCCTGCCGAACTCCCTTCCCTATTTTTGCTACCTCTTCTTCCCCCTCAATTCTAACTAAGGCAGTTTGGTGTTTATATAAATTAAAAATTATTCTCCTATCCTTATAATCTATACCCGTTTCTTTTAAAATTCTAAACATTATGTCCCAATCTACATTATCAAATGCCTTTTCTAAATCTACAAAAGCTATGCAAGTTACCTTTCCTACCCTCTTTCTTTTTTCTACTACCGTTCTTAGTGCTAGAATCGCCTCCCTCGTCCCTCTGTTTTTCCTAAAACCAAACTGATCTTCTCCTAGCCTTTCCTCTACTTTATTTTCTAATCTCCTATAAATAATCTTTAGCAATATCTTCGATGCATGTGATAGTAGACTAATGGTCCTATAGTTCTCACACAAATTAGCTCCTATTTTCTTCGGCATTGTTACTATTCTACTACGCTGAAAATCCTGTGGTACTTCTCCCTTCTCATATATTTTACAAACTAAACTGTATAATCGCTCCTGCATTTTTTCCCCTGCGTGTTTTATTAATTCGGCTGGTATCATATCAATCCCCGCTGCTTTGTTATTCCGTAAATCATTTAATGCTCTATGAAACTCTGACCTAAGTATGCTAGGACCTAAGTCATCCTCATCTATCTGTTCCACACTTTCTAGCTCCTCCATGTCCTGCCTACCTTTATATAAATCTTCAAGATACTCCTTCCATCTTCTAGCTTTTTCCTTATTTTCTGTGAGTTCCTTACCCTGCTTATCACATATAATGTTACCCTTTGGTTTTACTTTAGAAAAATGTGACTTAATTTTCCTGTAGCCCAAATCTACTTTACCTCTTCTCATATCCTGCTCAATATCCTCACAATTTCCTTTTATCCACTCTTCTTTCGCTAGCTTGCATTTCCTATTAATTAAGTTCCTTAGTTCCTTATATTTTTTCTGTCCTGCTTCTGTGTTTCCAATTTTAATTTTCCTTCTTGCTTCTATCATTTCAACTATTTCTTCCGTGATCCATTCCCTCCTACCTGCCCTTTTCTTTGTGCCTAATACTTCATTTGCTGCTGTAGTTAACCCATTTCTGATTTCCCTCCATTCGCAATCTATGTCGTTCCTAGATGTTCCATTAGCCATGATTTCTAATAAAATATCTATATATTTCTAATAAATTATTTCGCTGTAATCTTGAGAAAGGTACAGTGCTGGTTTCTCCTTGCCTTGCACCGACCAATGAGTGCATATTTTAGCCGTCGCCCCACCGATTCAGCCTAATCCCCCTAATACCGTGGGTTAGCCTGAAATCTTTCCTATAGACCGGGATCCCTGTATAGGGACCGCTCTATAGGCCAGAGCGTCGTTGCCCATGTCTTGCCCCTAGGAGGCATATGCAGTGCATTGGCACACTATTGACACTAATAAATAAAAATTACAAATTACAAATTATAAATTAACGAAAATAACAAGTAACAGCAAAAAATATTGGTTTGTGAAATCTAAAAAATAAAAAATTAAAATAAGACAAAACTGTGGGAATTGTTACATTCATGATTATTTTCTTTTAGTAAATTCGTGTGCTTTCTTTTAGCATTGATTAGTTGCCACATAGATTTACCAACATTACCCGAGCTTGTTAGAAAATCATCATTGCATTTCATTTTCGCATTTGATATGGCTAACCTATACTGGCATTTGAGTTTATTACGTAGGGAAAGTAGATTTTTTAATTTATATTTATTGTATAACTCACAGATTAAGTGCCTACGTTTTAGTTCAGGGGAGAACCACTTAATACCATGATCGCAACTTTTACCCTTTAAGCGTTTTTTTGGAAAAGCTATTTGGTATGCATCAATATTACTATTTAAAAATATTTCGAATCGGTTATTCACGCTTCTCTCTGCATATAAGTAATCATAATCAATCAATAGTAAGACATTGCAAGAAAATGCTGTACAAGTAAAATTGATTTATCATATTAAACCAAGGTAAAGCAAAGGAAACTTCTCTACCATCCATACCTATCCATATAATGGAGAAAATTTATAATGGAAGGAATATGACTATCGCGCTCGAGTTAAATTTAGTGAGAGAAGACCAAATGGGATGAATCAAAGCTCTTTTTGTTGATGAAGTCCTTCGTATGCCTATACATGCCCAACCTCACGATGGCATATTTGCCCAACATATTGGACTCCTTTCATATGGAAATCGAGTACATAGTCAAGCGTAAATCACTAATTCGGGTTTACATGATGAATTATAAGGTGCATTTGGTTATAGTATTATGCAACCACACCACCATCCATACGTATGAAATGTATAACATCCTCATTTACAATTTAAAGTTAGAATAAAGTTTGATGAGATCGATTGGATCGATTTAAACATATTACCAATAATTAACGAATGCAATCATAGAAATTTCTTGCCTTTTATGACTTACGTAACCTAATGTGGATCTGTTTATACCTTGTCGAATCTTTTCTTGTATATACTGACCTGACCTTCTATAACTTATTTCTTAATACCGCCCTATATAAGAATATGTTCGATAAGTTTATATATCTTACAATGTAAAGTGGAAAAATACTTTTAAGAAAATTTGTTGCTAAGTCTTAATATTAAACCAGATATATCCACTTCAAAGGTAAATTAATAATAAATATCAACTTGTTACCTCTATTAATCTTATTCAATTTTTTGAGGTGAATTTACATCATAGATATTTAAGGTAACTGAACTATAGATGTAAATCTCAAAAATTATAATGATTATAAATAAAATACACAATACAATTTTGTATATAAAAAAACATATTATATTTGTGAATAAACCGGAATACAATATCTAAAAAATACTGAAAGTTTCGCCCCCAAATTTGTTCTCGAAATTTTATTTTTAAAGAGCTGATAGGTATTGCAAATTAATCACAACTAGTTCTACGCTTTTTAGAAGAAATTACTAAGAAATTTGTTTATGTTTGTTTATTGTCGTTGTGAAATTAGTGAAAATTTATTGGAAAATGTATGCAAGACTCGAATGTCATAAAGTATGATATTCTGATGTATTAAGTTTTAAATATAATTCATTAAGCACCTCTCTATAGATCCAAAAGAACATAGGGCTTTATCTAGTTCAAAACTACAATTCGCAAAACTACAATTTACCTATTTAAATGTAAATAGCTAGTTTCATACAATTTCTTAACTCACGCAGTTCTGAGCGTGTTCGGTTACTATTTGAATTCGAATGTTTCTCATAATATATGTATTATAAAAATGTTGATGATATGCAAGGTTTCGCAATTTATTTTATTTTATTCGACAGTATCTTAATTTGATCGTCATTTCATTGACAATTCAACTAAAATACCTAGAATTTTACTACGCACCCTGTACGTAGTAAAATTTGTAGTAATGTAGCATATCCTTTTAGTTTAGACAGCATTAGAGGACTTAATCTTGCAAATGCGAATCACACAGGCATTTGTAGGGAATATTTCTACAGGAGTTTCTGAATCATGTTCATATATTGGACCGTTGCATTTATAAAGTTCACTGATTTTATTATACCAAAGGAATATATCCATGTGGAAATTCTTTAGTAAATAAATCTAATTATAGAATAAGCTTATCAAGTTATGAATATGCATGAATCCTATCAATATCTGCAAATATATAAGCTTTAAATAATATTGATATAGTATTAGGTTGATGCAAAAGTTTGGCACTTTTTGAATGTGCTTTGTTTGAAATGTCATATCTCTAGAAATAATCACTTTTATTAATCAAAATAAGCACCATTTGAATCTATACACTTTTACCAATTCTAAACTAATCGATTTATGGTATACCATCAGTGTAAAAGTTTGGTGCTCGGGACTCGATGAAATCAAGGATTGCTGATTTTGCCTGGTCCTGATCATTGAACGTTTCATTTCTAAGGAAGTGCTTGAAAAAGTGATAATCAGTTGGCAGAATTTCAATGGCTAATTTGTTCAAATTTTGCACAGTAACCTATGAAACGGGCATTGTCGTGCAACAGGATCGGGCCTCTTCTGTTGACGAATGCTGGTTGCTGCAGGCGTAATTTTCCGTACATTTCATCGATTTCCACACAGTACTTTTCAGCTGTGATTGTTTCACCAGTTTAAAAATATATATAGTGGATGACACCGGCTGCAGACCACCATACGGTGACCATGATCTTCTTTTGGTGGATTTTCGCCTTGGAGAAGCTTGGGGTGCTCGTGTTTGTTCAGCCGCTGTCCAGTCCATTTATGATTATCGTACAAGATCCATTTTTCATCACATGTTACAATTCGTTCCAAAAACGGGTCATTTTTGTTGCGCAACAGCAGTGAAGCGCAGGTTTCAAAATGCGAAAAAATTTTGCCGGTCGCTCAAATCATGAGGGTCCAGCTTTTTCACCTTTCCAATGCCCTCTAGACGTCTGATAGCAGTAGATTGGTCAATGTCAAGCTTTTCGACGATTTCTCGAGTTGTTTGACATGGATCAGTTTCGACCATAGTCTTCACTTCATCGTCTGAGATTACTGTAGGTCGACCAGTACCTTCGAGGCTAAAATCTCCAGACCGAAATCTGTTAAACCAACGTTGTACGGTGCATTTGTTGACACTATTGGCACTCCACACCCGATTAATTTTGCGTGCCGTTTCGCCAGCACTTTGACCTAATTTGAACTCATAAAAGCAAATGGTTCGAAATTCTTCACGCGACATGTTACAGTAATTGACAAAAAAAAAGGAATTTTAAACTAGTAGTTTAAAGTGACACACAGTTCAATAGAGCAGAAAATACTACACGCCTGATCAAAAGAAACAACACTGACATTTTTTTATTCGTAGTCAATATTAATGACAAACAAAGCACATTCAAAAAGTGCCAAACTTTTGTATCAACCTAATACTTACTATAATCCATAAATAATGTTCACAAACACTTAATAACCACAATGCCAAAAGAAATGTAGTTTTTTATTATCATTATGAAATATGCCATATTTTTATTTGATACATAGTTATTTGACTGACATGTACTAAACTTTGAATGACATAATTATTTGTTCTCCGAAAATCCATACATATATTAAAATTGATTTTAAATTACATAAGACGTGGCTTTATTCAATCCTTCAGTTTCAATGGTTTTTTAAGGAAATGAAGTAATCTACTAAACTTTAATGCTAAATTAAGTATTATCTGAAAATATTGCTTTTTATTTCTATTATGAACATATTAAAGTTGTTTTAAATACAATCGAAGGCAATATAAACAATATTAAAATAATTAGTAGATCGAATGCAAACTACAAACATATTAAATATAAATGAATGGGCGATTGATGATTATTTATATTATTTGTTCTCTTGAAGGAAAATACGCACCCATTTTAAAACCAGATTTGTGTGAACCTTGAAATCTACTAGAATAAAATGTTTAACACAACAAACGTTACAAGAGAAACAGCACTTTAAATAATGAAATTTTATGCAGCACAATTATCATTTATATAATTATTATAAACGTATGACTTTCCAGAGTTTTTATCTTGTGCTACTGAAGATGGGGGCATAGCCATATTCGAAATGCGCATCTAGCTACTTAATGCTTTAAGTTACGGTATTTGGGTGATATTCTATACTAATATAAGAAACATGTTTATATTTCCATGAATAAACCGTAAACATGAGTTTTGCACTTTCTGAATTGTATTGGATGTGATTAAAGTTAGACATGGACCATACCACAACAACCGCAAAATTAAAATTTAACAAAACTAGCGAATCACACGGTCACGTCTTAATTTTAATGTTAAGTAAATGTCGACATCCGTAATTAAGCCTTCCTTATACACAAATTCAAATGTTCCGGATAAAATAATTAGCCTCAAATAATGCATACTTCAATCGATAATATCCAAGCTGTACATTGTTTAACTTTTCCACTTTCCTCTTATAAATTCGGGTTGTTTTCAATGTTACTATATCTTCACTTAAACGATTCCATTCTGAAGAAACGGCAACTATTTGCAAATAAGAATTTCCTAAGATTATTTTGTAATATTCGTTAAACTCGCTATATTCGTATTGCTATAAAATAATAACTTTAATAATCTAAACTTTTGATATATTTAATGAATATTTATGCATAAATAATACCGAACGTTGACATCGCGCAAGTTCCGAGACTATATTTTCGCCAAAGGCTCAATGTGTTATGGCCACTTGGCTAGTTTATTGCAGAAATAATACAGCAATGTACGGCAACGTGGTAATATTACTAAGCTACCGTGATTTATGTAAGATAATATCAAGAACGAACTAAATCAAAGATAAGGTCTAATTCGGAAATGGGCACTGTTCACGAGAGAAAGATTCGCGCATAGCGTACAACTAGAAAAGCTACTCAATGTTCGCTTGCTAGGAAACATCCATAGAGTTAAAATTATTTAAAAAAATATATTTATCAAAACACATTAATATGGTATTGCTAAACATGGTTTGGAGAACGCAGTTTTAACAATATCGTTTATGTAAAATTAGAAAGGTTCAGACAAATGAGAAGAAGATATTTAAAAATGATGTATTATACTTATTTATAATCTTCATATAACATTCTTTAAGAATTTCAGTGTATTTGAACAAATTTACGTCATTATGGAAATGTGTGGGTTCGAATCTAATTGAAAAATATTATTTTTCAGAATGAAAAAATGTCTACCATACTATAATTATATAATTGTTTGAGTCGATAGATAAAATAATTAAACACAAAGAAAAAATGAACATTATAAATACAGATTGATGATAGATGAGGAAATGAGTAGTTAAATAATTGAAGTAATTCAGTTTATTTTTGAAAAAAAAATTACGGTGGCTATACAACTTAATAACTAGTTTGGGAAAGTCTATAATCGAAGAGGAAATAGTCATAGTGGAAATCACATTTGCGTTCGTTATTTACATGCATCTTTACTATAATAAATAAATTTAAGTTAAAGTAAAAAAATTACAATTTTATGTTATTATAAATTCTATAATTTTATCGCGGAATTTTTTTTATTAAAAATCTATGGTGCAAGAAACATATTCTACTTAATTCCCAAGAGTTAGGCAACGAATTTATATAACCACCACATTTAGTTTATTTAGTACATGGAAAAGACTATAATTAATTGTCGTTAATTTATGTAAGACTGAGGAGAAGGTAATATTTGCATTATATCGTCCAAAAAGTGGAAGCCCAAACATTTTAACGAGCCTCAAGAACAGGGAAAATGTTCGCAAATAAATTATCAAAACGGCTAAAGTTACTAGCATTTATATAGACCTTAAAAGTCTTGAAATTATTTCGTATTACCTAGTTTAGGTTCGATTTGGTGGATGGAAAAGAATTTGGTTGTTCATTCGATTATATAAGATCAAAGAGAACTTTTTCAAAGTAACAATTTTTTTCATTTGATTCATAATATTTACGGAACCACAATTTTTTATTTATTGTTTAACGGTAATATGATTGTATAGATTATTTAACACCGCAGTGATCATTTTAAAAAGATTCATTTTGCAAGTCTCTGTCTTAAAGTCCCTATTTTGAAAATATAGGGAATGAAAATATTGCATGCTAATATAATATTATAAAAGAAACCGTGTCGCTAAAAAACAAAGTTTATAAATGATATTTTTATTTAATTTTAACACACATATGGACGACTTTAAACATTTCATTTTTTAGAAATGCAAGTATTTAATTATATACGATTTTTAAAACTTGTTAAATTTTGTACTGAAGAAATGTATTTAAAAAAAAATGTAAAGTCTCTGTAGAAGTTCGCTTTAATTTTTTTTTTGCTTTATAATTCGTGTTCTATTCTTTTATATTCCCGAACAATACAATTGAAATGATCTCAAAGTACTAATAAAATATTTCGAGGCAAAATTAGAATTATCATAAATTTTTCACAAATTTATTATCATACATTTAAACTGTTACTTAACTTTTTATTTATTTATATATATATATGTGCGTGTATGTGTCTGTGTATGTGTGTTTGTGTATAAAAATCATCATGAATAACTTCGATGCAGACTGAAGTTTAATATTTATTTTAAAGTTTTACTATTAAAAAAAGATACTTTGAAAAGTGTATCCAGCTTAGAACTATAATACGTTACTGTGATATTCTTCAAAATTATTTTTAAGTTGTACTGACAAATATTGTAAAAACCATCGGAAGTCAATAATGAAAATAGTAATTTTTTTTTGAAAATTACACGTACATAATATATATATATTATATATATTATATATTATGTACGTGATTATACAGGTTAGTTTGTAAAATATATGAGAAGGGAGAAGTACCACAGGATTTTCAGCGTAGTAGAATAGTAACAATGCCGAAGAAAATAGGAGCTAATTTGTGTGAGAACTATAGGACCATTAGCCTACTATCACATGCATCGAAGATATTGTTAAAGATTATTTATAGGAGATTAGAAAATAAAGTAGAGGAAAGGCTAGGAGAAGATCAGTTTGGTTTTAGGAAAAACAGAGGGACGAGAGAGGCGATTCTAGCACTAAGAACGGTAGTAGAAAAAAGAAAGAGGGTAGGAAAGGTAACTTGCATAGCTTTTGTAGACTTAGAAAAGGCATTTGACAATGTAGATTGGGACATAATGTTTAGAATTTTAAAAGAAACGGGTATAGATTATAAGGATAGGAGAATAATTTTTAATTTATATAAACACCAAACTGCCTTAGTTAGAATTGAGGGGGAAGAAGAAGTAGCAAAAATAGGGAAGGGAGTTCGGCAGGGATGTACACTTTCACCGTTATTATTTAATCTATATATAGAAGATGCAATAAACAAAGTAAAAGAAGAGTATAGTGTAGGTGTGAATGTACAGGGAGAGAAAATATATATGCTGAGATTCGCCGACGATATAGCTATATTGGAAGAAAGCGAAAAGAATTTAGAAAGGGTATTGAATGGTATGCAGGCAGTATTGACTAGGGATTTTAACATGAAAATAAATATAGGTAAAACTAAAGTGATGAGGTGTGACAAAAAGGAATGCAGTAGAAAAATGAGGATCACAATAGGAGATAATAGAATCGAAGAAGTGTCAGATTTTTGTTATTTAGGCAGTAGAATCACAAAAGATAATCGAAGCAAGGTAGATATAAAGTGTAGGATAGCACAGGGTAGGAAGGCATTCGTAGAAAAAGAACAGATTTTAAGATCAAATATTGACTTGGGTATTAGAAAAAGATTACTGAAGGTATATGTTTGGAGTGTAGCACTGTACGGGTGTGAGGCGTGGACTATAGGAAAGGAAGAGAAGCGTAGATTAGAAGCACTTGAAATGTGGTGTTATAGGAGGATGATGAGGATTGGTTGGGAAGATAAAGTAACAAATGAAGCTGTACTAGAGTTAGTAGGGGAGAAGAGAAGTATTTGGAGAGTGTTACAGCGTAGGAGAGACAGATTAGTAGGGCATATTCTTAGGCATGGGGGGATTATGCAATTGATCATAGAAGGTAGAGTGGAGGGAAAGAGAGGGGTAGGTAGGCCTAGATTGGAGTATGTGAGTCAGATAGTTGAAGACGTTGAGATGAATAGCTATAGGGACATGAAGGGATTAGCTCAGGATAGATCGGCATGGCGTGCTGTTTCCAACCAATCTTTAGGATTGAGGACTCTTTAACTAATATATAATTCAAAATAAGTGATTTTATAAAATTAACTAGTTACTAAATAAGATTATTTCTTCCCTAAAAGATGTACCGATACTAGCTTTTATAGTAAACTTTAATACAAATAATTCCTTGATTAAATAAGGACAGGTTTGCAAATATATTTTGCAATGCATTTTCTTATATTTTTAAAACATGCTATTAAATTTTGGAAGTCGAAGAATAAGCGTACATAACAACTTATTGATTATTTCGGATCAAAATATGAGTCATGTATGTATAAATATATATAATTACAATTTTTATACATTTTGTTTGTATTCCATCCTGCCAAAAGCTAATAAAGAAAGAGTTGCAAATTTGGATGAATATACATAACCTAAAACTCCACTTCGTAAATTATAATTTATTCCATTTTTCATGTGTGCAGTTTTACTCCTTTATTTTAAATAGAATGCTATCATTTTTTTGATCTTGCTTTAATTACGCTTGAATTTAGATTTACAACGATATGTTATATTAGTACTTATATACATTGGTTTTTTAGATATTAATATTAATTAATTTGCAAAAAATGTGAGTAATCTTGGGTACATCCTGCAATTTATGGCTCACATTTCTTAGGATATGATTTTTGCATGCCACCTTTCTAATTTAAACGCTGTTACCATATGCCATGATTTTGCAGAAATGTCCACAAATCTTCGTATAAGGTTAGAGGACTATTCTTAGAGGACCTAAGCTGAATAAACTGCAATATCATTACAATTGAAGGGTTTGGTGCAAAAATCGGTCAGCTCCATTTTTGGGCAAAATTGACTTTTAACATTGGGCATCTTTTGGTGCAAAAAACGGGCAGCTCTGTGGCATATAATGGGAAATATTGCTAAGAATGGAGTGACCGATCTTTTTGCCATGCGACCGATCTTTCGGTTTAATAGAAAAAGAGAAAAGAAACAAAGAAATAGTCTATACGCCTAATGATTGGATCGATTGGTTGGTAAAGAAGACATATCGAAAATTTGCTGTAGTTGTGGTGAATCAAGACATTATACTAAATTTCGCCGAACGTTTCAAAAGGATTTTTAAGAAGACCGTTACAAACAATGCAAAGGAAAAGTTTTCTATATCTAAATATCGTGTTTTCAAGTACGAAAAAACGAATGTAGTAAAATGCAGTATTACCATAGGGATTATAATGTTTTTCAAATTTTCATTCAAGAAATCACCAGCTACATATTCAATGCCAATGGAAAAAACTTTACAAAAACTACCCCATACCCATCAAGCAGAAGAAACTTGAAAACGTCCGTTCTTTGGCTGAAAATTACGCGCCAAAAAATGATCAATGGCATTACGATCTTGTGTATAATGCTGTGGGACCAGAAATACCTCAAGAAGATATGGATAGCGAGGACGAGGAAATGTATTAACATTGTAAAATTCATTTTGTATGTTTGATAGTTAATAAAACTGAGATTTGCTATACAATTATATATATTTTTATTTTGGGGCAAAAAACAGACTAAATTATTTTCTCCCGTTTTTTCAGTGGCAAACCAATTTTTTGTCAATACTGTAAAATTGATCAAAATCGAGCTAACCAGTTTTTGTACCAAGCCCTTCAATTATAAATACGAGTATATAATGCGAAAAAGAAAATTGCATATTACAAAAAATATATTTTTTAGCATCTAATACCTTCCCTTTACGAAATACTCCACATTTATCTCAATTAAATATCCTTATTATAAAAATTATTATACGAATACAAAAATAGCTCGTGTATTTATAGATTTTCTATAATAGTTTCACTTTGCCTTGGGATAATTTTAACACATTTTTAAGAATCCAAATTTACAACACTTTATCTATGTTTGGTTCTGCAGGAAATCCGTGGCAACTTGCAGGCGGTCTGCAATGCTTCATATTTTTTTTGGATTATTATATTGGTGTAGCTTTTATAGTTCATTATTGAATGTAAAATCCTTTACGTTATATATATTTTTTAAATACTGCAAATTTTCTGTTGTGTACAAGAATTTCCATACAAATTTTTAAAACGATCACGGAAACGTTTCATTACAAATTTCAAATTTTATATATTACCCTCGTTCAGCATATTTTCACCAGTAATTAAAATATTTCCTGTAAACTACAGGTAGAGGCCTAAACTGTAGAACATTGAGGAAGTAGTTTAAATATCTATATCTGTTATAAAATACGTAAAAAGCCCCCGATTTAATAAGCTATAAGCGCAACTTTGCTTGTGCAAAGCCAGGGGTGGCCGGTACGGGTCTGAGGGCGCCAGAAACAGCTTAATCCGCATCATAAAAGTTAATTTAAACTAAATTAATTATACCTGGTCTATCCTTCTGTAGGAGCTTCTCTGTACGTTCTATCTACCTGCTTCTCCTTCAGATCTGGCCAAATTTATCAACCAAAACAAAATAGTTCATTACCCAAAAAAAAATTGTAATAACATATTTCTTTCGATACTTTTGTTTTTATATATATTGTACTAAGATCGACTTTTCTACAAAACCCAAAAATTGATTTTTTGGTTTTATTGTACTAAACTATAATTTTTTTTTTGCAAAAATAAAACACAACGGAAACAATAATCAACCTCATTGGACTGAGAATTTTTAAACGGGAAATAAATTGTATCGTGGCGATACAAAACAGTCTATTTTTTTAAATTATTAAAATAAATATTTCTTTTTACCTGGAATAAAATTTAACATTATTTAATAATCACACAATGCCCTCTAAATTAAAAACATACATAACTTTAGATTAGAGATATAGTGAATAAAAAAATCTAAAATAGCAGATGGATACATTTTCTTGAAGTAAATCTTCAAGTAAAACTTTGATTAGTGTTTAATAAAGTCATTATAATTAATTGTAAATTTAAGAATACTCTTCATATTGGTAATGTTATAAGATTATAATTATAAGAGAGTGTTACAGCGTAGGAGAGACAGATTAGTAGGGCATATTCTTAGGCATGGGGGGATTATGCAATTGATCATAGAAGGTAGAGTGGAGGGAAAGAGAGGGGTAGGTAGGCCTAGATTGGAGTATGTGAGTCAGATAGTTGAAGACGTTGAGATGAATAGCTATAGGGAGATGAAGGGATTAGCTCAGGATAGATCGGCATGGCGTGCTGTTTCCAACCAATCTTTAGGATTGCGGACTCTCTAACTAATTGGTAATGTACTTTAGAGATCAGAAAGAAAAAAATTTGTTCTTGAAATTGTATAGTCCACGGCACACATTAAAATTTGTGACGCAATATTCGGCATTCAACTCAAATATTTCAAATGTCTAAGTTTTTATTAAAAATAAGGAAGTACGTATCAAAATTTAATTTAATGATTTTGATATATTTTTCCTAGATTCTACGGAGATATATTGATTTAATAACATCTCCACAAGAACATTTCTTTATTTAAAACTAAGAGCAAAACTTGTATATAAATAATTAGTTTTCTTGCCGCGGGCTGTAATTTGACCATTCCTGGAAGTGATGCTGAGGGTAGTAATTGAAGGGCTGCCCGAGTATTCTCTGCAGAAGTTTGTTATGCTTGAAAAGTTCTCCGCCGTTAATATTTCCTTCTCGGAAAATATACGGAATTTATTTCTCAATTGTTTCAAATATTCATTTCATAACGCAGACTTACGTTTTGTGTGTGTATATATATATATATATAATTTATATTATTTCATTTGCGCGATAATTTATATATATATATGCTTACAATATATAAAAAATATAGTAGAATTAACGAGAATTCGAAAAAATCTAAAAAATAAATTCAAAATAATAAGTGACATTGCCGAAGAAGATAAGAGTTAATTTGTATGAGAACTATAGGACAATTATACTACTATCGTATGCATCTAACATATTTTTAAAGATTAATTATAGAATATTAGAAAATAAAGTAGAAGAAAGACTAAGAGAAGATCAGTTTGGTTTTAAGAAGAATAGAGGGACGAGGGAGGCTATTTTAGCATTAAGAACGGTAGTAGAAAGAAGAGTAAGAGTAGGAAAGGCAACTCACATAGCTTTCGTAAATTTAGAAAAGGCATTCGATAATATAGATTGGGACATAATGTTTAGAATTTTAAAAGAAACGGGAATAGATTATAAGGATTGGCGAATTATTTTCAATCTATACAAACATCATACGGCCTTAGCTAGAATTGAGGGGGAAGAAGAGTTAGCGAGAATAGGAAAGGGAGTCAGGCAGCGATGTGCACTTTCCCTGTTATTATTTAATCTATAAATAGAGGATGCAATAAACAAGGTAAAAGAAGATTTGGTGTGAAAAATCAAGGAAAGGAAATATATATGTTGAGGTTCGCCGACGATATAGCTATCTTGGATGAAAGGGAGCAGAATTTAGAGCAGGTATTAAATTGTATGCAGGAAGTAATTACTAAGGATTATAACATGAAGATAAATATAGGTAAGAGCAAAGTGATCACAACAATTCTTTTAAATTGATTTTCCGAGGCGCAATATTGTTTATTTAATAAATTTACTACAAATAAATTTTGGCTATAATAATAATTAACTAGTAATATATTGGACGGTTTTCGGATTTGAATTTCAACATGAAAAATTTAACATTTGCACTTTTGTTTGAAATGTTCATTCGTCCATCCATCCACTTTAATGCTATATCTATGCATGGGGATACTCTCGCTATGGATTAGAACGAATTTATGGGAATGGCTCGAAACTTCCCCCTCGGACCAGCGGCGTTATCTTATTATCTTGAAATCGTGTTATGCAGTCAGTTTCCCAGCCGTTTGCAATCCTTTCTATCTCTAGAAGAGGTGAATTCACATTACGAATGCAAAGATAGAAACGTGCACGGATATCGTTAATTATAAATTAAATTTGATGTATTAAAAATAATTAAATTACCATGACTCGTACACCAAACTAAATGTAAAAAAATATATATTTATTCTCTAAAACGAATGGAAATAAATACAAATTAAAATACACGCTTCAGTTGTATTAAGGATTCAACTATTTTATGTAGCACGCTTCATTTTATTTATTGGGATTATATCCCGTTGAGGTAGTTTCCACAAAACAAACAAACAAACAAAAGGAGAGGGAGTTTGATCAAAATATTTTTAATTCATTAAAAATTTGAGCCTTGCGTAAAATTGTCGATCTGAAATGCAACGCAGATGAAAATTTGTCTAAACATAAATTAGTCTTTCAATCACAATCGTAAGTTAATTTAATATGCGGCTTGTATAACAATCGGTTAAACTGCCAGTTAGTTAAACATTGTGCAATTTTTAACTGTAGTTTAACCGCAAACTGGTTTGTATGAACTTCAGTTAACAATTGGTTACTTAAACCATAGTTACGAGAGGTTGGCAACAACAAATTTCCTAGTTCTTGTGACAAAACACTTAAATGACAGATTGGTGACGTTACGGTTGTGTATAAAATTATTTTTATATCAGTACGGTATTTACTAGGCGATTTATTTTTTTGTAAAGTGCGCATTGTGATAATTCTTGTCGAACGCAAGTTTAGCGACATAATTCTGTACGAACGAACTACCACAGTGGTACTTCTTTCGCTATCTTACAATTTCTTTAAAATAATACTGTTTTAAGCAGATGAACTGCAATAGAAAACGGGCCCCAAATTTTACGCCTCAAGAAGAGACGTATCTCCTGGAATTAGTGGGCAAAAATAAATTTATTATAGTGCCGATATACCGATAAATAATAAAATGAAATGAGAAGCCTGCGAGCGAAATATGATATTTATTTATTTATATTTATATTTTACTTATATTTTTATATTTATGTTATAATTATATATACGTTAACTTAATTTTATTCGAATCAAAGAAGAATATATAAATTTTGTTTTTCAAAAGAATGTCGAAAATGTTAAAATTATCGGCTAACCGATAAATAAGCAGTAACTATGATTTATACACCCCTAAGCGATTTTGTGTAAAATATGATTGAAATAATTATCTAACATCTTTAACAGAACACGCCAGTCAAATTTTTAGTCTCAAATAATGAAAAAAAAATAAAAAATTGAACAAGCATGCTGTTTTCTTCTGATAAGCAATTTATATATGCCGGGATATAATTTTCTCATAAACAAAATGGAATGAATTTCTGAGAATATTATATTTATTGCAAGAGCTATTTATATGAATAACACAACTGAAGAACCACCAAACGACGTACTAAATTTGATTTAATATTTTCTTCATATATAATTTTTGAATATTCTTTTGTTTTGTAGATTTGCTTGCATATTTAGAGCAATTTTATTGCTACGATATTTAAAATTGCTAGCCGATTACTTTTATTGACACAAAACTATTCAATTCTTACTACATTTTTCTATATATTGTTAAAACATGTTAAAAAGACTTAAGTTTTGCTTTTACTCATAGCGAGCTTCATTTTACAGGGAAATAAGTAAAAAATAATTTAAATATTCCATGGAACCTTCGATGACCATCCTGGTCCATGAAAGTTGTCCATCCATAATTTTTATATTACTTAAAGTATACTATTATTGCACATAATATCCATACTTATCGAACCATATTGCCATTTAAACAAAATGCGTTATTGGTAAGATTTGAAACAATCCGATACAATGAAATCTACCATTAAAGTAGATGTCTGTCTGCATAACAATACATTATATACAATATAATATATATATTGTATATAATGTATTGACTAGGGATTTTAACATGAAAATAAATATAGGTAAAACTAAAGTGATGAGGTGTGACAAAAAGGAATGCAGTAGAAAAATGAGGATCACAATAGGAGATAATAGAATCGAAGAAGTGTCAGATTTTTGTTATTTAGGCAGTAGAATCACAAAAGATAATCGAAGCAAGGTAGATATAAAGTGTAGGATAGCACAGGGTAGGAAGGCATTCGTAGAAAAGGAACAGATTTTAAGATCAAATATTGACTTGGGTATTAGAAAAAGATTACTGAAGGTATATGTTTGGAGTGTAGCACTGTACGGGTGTGAGGCGTGGACTATAGGAAAGGAAGAGAAGCGTAGATTACAAGCATTCGAAATGTGGTGTTATAGGAGGATGATGAGGATTGGTTGGGAAGATAAAGTAATAAATGAAGCTGTACTAGAGTTAGTAGGGGAGAAGAGAAGTATTTGGAGAGTGTTACAGCGTAGGAGAGACAGATTAGTAGGGCATATTCTTAGGCATGGGGGGATTATGCAATTGATCATAGAAGGTAGAGTGGAGGGAAAGAGAGGTGTAGGTAGGCCTAGATTGGAGTATGTGAGTCAGATAGTTGAAGACGTTGAGATGAATAGCTATAGGGAGATGAAGGGATTAGCTCAGGATAGATCGGCATGGCGTGCTGTTTCCAACCAATCTTTAGGATTGCGGACTCTTTAACTAAATATATATATATATGTGTGTGTTATATGCACAGAGCTTTGCAAAAACTTGCATAATGTATTTCATTGCATACTATAGTTACAATCAAAATTTTCGCTAAAATAGGCATTGTAACTCATCATTTGTCATTTACGAAACTTTGCGGCATTTGACATGTAATTTGGGTGTATTTTTCGATTATAGCTGGATTATATCATATGTCAGCATTTCTCGCATTTTATGTATATATACTTCAAATGAATTTCAAATATAATTTGCTGCATTTCATTTAGTATTTGTTAGTTACTCAGTTTCTATTTTAGATATTTGTTGAGAAACAGCTGAGTTATTAGTTCTTCTACTCGTATCTTCTATATCTATAAAAGTAAGATAATGCACTCGTATAATGAAAAAAGGAAAAATAAGTTGTAAACGCAGATAGTGGCCAACAAGTCGATCGCGATGCGATTTTTGGTCGATCGCGACCAGTTGGACACAAAAACTGATTATTTCGAAAGTAAAATGAGACAAAAAAACACGAAATAAGGCGAAGATAAGTTGGCTTAGTGATTTAGCGTTTCTGGCAGATTTTACATCCAAGTGAAGCGATTTGAATTTAAAGTTACAAGGAAAAAAGAAGTCACATGATTACTGCTTATAAAAGTCAGTTTGTAATGTTAATTGAAGATCTCCAACAAAAAAATTTTGATCGTTTTCCAAATATGAATGACCATTTACAAAAACATCCCAATTTTTGAAAAATACGTTGTAGAAATTAAAAAGTTATTGAGGATTTTGATGCAAGATTTGGTGATTTTAAATCTTATTCAATCTTATCTTTCCATTCAATGTAATTATAACTCTACAATCTTATTTAATTTTAAAAGCTAGGGAGCTTGAAGAAGACTTTTGGAAATATGTTAGTTGTGAGAAGTATGCAAATATTAAAAAATGTAGTGAATATATTTAATCTTGTTTTGGATCAACGTATTTGTGTGAATCGGCTTTTTCATATATAAAGTTAACAAAGACACAGCATCGTTTTTTACTTACCAATTCACATATCGAAGATTCATTACGATTATCTTTACATTTATTTTATGTATTTGTTTTTTTATTCGTTCAATAAGTATTATTATCGTGATATCATTTGGTTTAAACTTCATTTCTACCTTTCACTAGATCTCGATTTTTAAGAAACTTGATTGTGTGAAATATTAATAATTTTACAGGTAGATCACTTTTTAAGTAAAAAAGTCGATTTCAACAACAAACAAGTTGGCCACCTCTGATATAGATAACTAAAGAAATTGAATTTGTAATATTAAAGCCGAAAAAGTGCTTCTACGATATTTTCTTAGCTTCTGCTTATTTTCTATGATTCGTAATGCAAATTTCAATATTATAGACTAGTGGCATAATTCTTTTTTTAAATACTTATATATTGCTGCAGAATAATGCATATTGACTTGTCAATATACTAAATTGTAAATGTTGACGCAGAACAAAAGTTGTAAATAAGTCAGTGCGTGCAATTAAATTAACTTTACGTAGTAATTGTAAGGAATATCAACGAAATCCATTAGGCAAAACTTTTATATATACTGGCGGCTTATTTCTCTTACACAATTTTCAATAGCGCACAAATAATTAATACACTTATAAATAACTCACACTGACAATTTTCAACTTTTCAACCATACGCTGTAACACCTTCCTAATTCTTCGTTTGTCGTCAACTAACTTTAAATTCTACCCCATTTCTTCAAGTTTCGGTATATCATCGGCTTACCTTATCAAATTAATTCCCTCTACCCTAAACTGTCACTTGCACTACCATTTGATATTTTCTTAATTTTAAATATAATAACAACAATAATAGCATATATGACTGCCCCTCTGCTTTTACTTTTTTCTGCTTTCTCTTCTTCCTCCACAATTTTAATTATAACGATTTAGATTCACATAAATGTAACTGCTTACAATATCTTAATTATATTCAATAATTGCGTATCTTTATAAGAATTTTAGTAACTTGATATTTTTATTGTATTTAAAAACATATACGGTTATCTTTATAAGTATTTGTATTGTTAGAGGGCTATCAGAATTTGTATAGTGACATAATAACAATATTATATAGCCAAAAGAAAATTTAATATTCTTGTTTCATGAAAATTTGATCCATCACGACGTTATATTTACCACGATAAAAACGGCATGATGATTTTTATAAGGTGCCTCGTAATTTTTCCTTGAAAATCTGAATTCCTCAAACAGAATACAAAAATAGCATTATATTTTGCGCAGTTAATATTTATCCACGTATTATTATAACAACGCTGAATTTGTATTTAATCTGTTCGTATTATCTGAACCAGAAGCTATGTATTAATTTTAAATACTTGCGAACGTACAAAAATCCTATATTTGCGATAATAATCTGGTAGATTAAATTGGGATCAACATTTAAATTTTTTTCAGACCGAAATTATACTACAATTGTTCCTTTGTCGCGTTAAATGACTATATTTATATTTATTTTTTCGAGAAATAGTGCTCCGAATATTTAATTACAAACTCAGTGCATTGTTTCAATTAGCTGTTTTATTCTATTTTTCTGGGAAACTAATCAAATCCTTTAAAAATTAAAAGTGCTTTATACCGCTTTATACAACCAAACGCTTTTCCTTTGCAAGATGGCACTTCTAAATACCAGCACAGCAAAGCTGGTGACATGCTGAAGCTGTGAAATGACACAACGATGACAGCATATAACATATATTTTGCAGATGCGGGCAAAGCACAGGTTGAAAGGTTTTGCTATCAAAGCGGCAAAACGCAGATATGGGTTTTATATGCACAAAAAAGTTCCTCCGCAACAAAAATTTAAATACGTCGTATATGTTTTAGCTACATTTCTAATCCACACATTTTCGAGGTAATCCTCGGTAAATATTTGCTTAAAACAATAAATACTGGTAAGCCTTCTGTCATGCATAATGTATCCTTTGTCACGGTTATCAAAGTAATCGCCATCTATATAATAAATGAAACTGTGCAAATAAATTGTATTAACGAAGTGTGGATTTGTATTTTAGTTATAAATCGATTGAAAGAAATATTATTTTATTTTATTGAAATTTGTTTAAAATTTCTTATATTATCCTATTTAAATTTTGGATTTTCCTACAATCGTTATAAAAATTATGCTTCTTAATTATTCAATGTCAATATATTATAACGTTCTCTGAAAACTATTAATTCTAAGCTTATAAATATTTTCTCTACATTTATCAATTATTGATAAATGTAGAGAATTTATAATAATTTATAATAATAGAGCGGGGATTGATATGATACCAGCCGAATTAATAAAACACGCAGGGGAAAAAATGCAGGAGCGATTATACAGGTTAGTTTGTAAAATATATGAGAAGGGAGAAGTACCACAGGATTTTCAGCGTAGTAGAATAGTAACAATGCCGAAGAAAATAGGAGCTAATTTGTGTAAGAACTATAGGACCATTAGTCTACTATCACATGCATCGAAGATATTGTTAAAGATTATTTATAGGAGATTAGAAAATAAAGTAGAGGAAAGGCTAGGAGAAGATCAGTTTGGTTTTAGGAAAAACAGAGGGACGAGGGAGGCGATTCTAGCACTAAGAACGGTAGTAGAAAAAAGAATGAGGGTAGGAAAGGTAACTTGCATATAGCTTTTGTAGATTTAGAAAAGGCATTTGATAATGTAGATTGGGACATAATGTTTAGAATTTTAAAAGAAACGGGTATAGATTATAAGGATTGGAGAATAATTTTTAATTTATATAAACACCAAACTGCCTTAGTTAGAATTGAGGGGGAAGAAGAGGTAGCAAAAATAAGGAAGGGAGTTCGGCAGGGATGTACACTTTCACCGTTATTATTTAATCTATATATAGAAGATGCAATAAACAAAGTAAAAGAAGAGTATAGTGTAGGTGTGAATGTACAGGGAGAGAAAATATATATGTTGAGATTCGCCGACGATATAGCTATATTGGAAGAAAGCGAAAAGAATTTAGAAAGGGTATTGAATGGTATGCAGGTAGTATTGACTAGGGATTTTAACATGAAAATAAATATAGGTAAAACTAAAGTGATGAGGTGTGACAAAAAGGAATGCAGTAGAAAAATGAGGATCACAATAGGAGATAATAGAATCGAAGAAGTGTCAGATTTTTGTTATTTAGGCAGTAGAATCACAAAAGATAATCGAAGCAAGGTAGATATAAAGTGTAGGATAGCACAGGGTAGGAAGGCATTCGTAGAAAAGGAACAGATTTTAAGATCAAATATTGACTTGGGTATTAGAAAAAGATTACTGAAGGTATATGTTTGGAGTGTAGCACTGTACGGGTGTGAGGCGTGGACTATAGGAAAGGAAGAGAAGCGTAGATTACAAGCATTCGAAATGTGGTGTTATAGGAGGATGATGACGATTGGTTGGGAAGATAAAGTAACAAATGAAGCTGTACTAGAGTTAGTAGGGGAGAAGAGAAGTATTTGGAGAGTGTTACAGCATAGGAGAGACAGATTAGTAGGGCATATTCTTAGGCATGGGGGGATTATGCAATTGATCATAGAAGGTAGAGTGGAGGGAAAGAGAGGGGTAGGTAGGCCTAGATTGGAGTATGTGAGTCAGATAGTTGAAGACGTTGAGATGAATAGCTATAGGGAGATGAAGGGATTAGCTCAGGATAGATCGGCATGGCGTGCTGTTTCCAACCAATCTTTAGGATTGCGGACTCTTTAACTAACTATTTATCAATTGAATCAGGGATGAATTATTCGTAACTACTCACGATATTTTTATTCAGAAAAAATTTAATTGAATGTAAATTAATTCACTTTTTGAAGAGAGTACAGATTATAAGAAAATTATATGTAATTCGAGCAAAGTGTAATTTTCAAGCAAATATAGGATAATATATCCTTGTCAAAAGTGCTTACTATTATAAAAATAATAATCCAAATTTCATAGCATTTCATCGGACAGAGGAATATCTGAAATACAGTTCTATTGAGAATAGAGTAAAATTACAAAAATCCACAGCCTTTATGTCATTAAATATGTATGTTCCCATACCCCAATATTTTAAAAATAGAACGAGACAATAACGAGAATTTTAGTGGCCGTTGCACCGATCTTTACTTTTTTATTTTTTATTATTAAATTGACCCTTTTGATTTATACTAAATCAAAGGTATGTTGTAAAAAACACATTGTATTTGTCCAAAATATCATTCTATGTAATACTTTATGTAATACATTTCTTTGCTTTGTGATTATAGAATTTATATTGAACACATTCCTGCATACAATGCTAGAAATAATGAACAAACAATACAAGCACATATAATCATCACAAAAAGGCAAAATCATTGATGGATAAATTCAATATCATTTCCACATTTGCATGGCGATGCAAAGAGATTATATTGCAATGCAAAATGCGTGGTTTATTTTATACTTTTCGAATAATTTCAACTGTTGAATATATTTGTGAATATAAAACGTTGAAAGCATAAAATAAAACGAATGGAGAGATAATTTAAAGATACAACTAGCTAGTTAGAAACAGTGATCTCAATAATAAATTCTTTTCTATTTAATGGACAAAACGCGTCCTCAAAATGTTCAGTTTTCTGTCTTTCTTCTCATTGTAAACTATTACTTTATGTTGGCAGAATTCGGTTAAATTAAAATGGAAATTGTATGTTGCTAATTTGTAATAATAAATAACTGAATTCGCAGAAAAAACAGCAAATTTTAAGGTCAAATAATTACTCACCAATTGGGAAATGATTAATATAGGCATATTTGTGGAGTGGTATGAACTATAAGAAAGGAAGAGAAACGTAGAATAGAAGCATTTGAAATGTGGTGCTGCAGGAGGATTTGTTGGATAGATAAAGTGGCAAATGAAACCTGATTAAAGTTAGTAGAGGAGAAGTGAAGTATTTACAAGGTACTACAGTGTAGGAGAGATAGATTAGTAGGTCATATTCTTATACATAGGGGTATTGTGCAATTAGTTAACCAAAGCAGAGTAGCAGGAAGGAAAGGGGTGGGTAGGCTCAGATTTGAGTTTGCAAGTCAGATATTGCAGGATGTTTCGACGAATAAAAATAATTAAATGGAATTTAAAAGAAAATAAGAAATTTTGTTTCCATCAAAACCCTAGAATTGATTACTCTAACTACCTAATAACTAGATGAGACTGGAAGAATTATAATAATTGTTTGTTCATTTCCCTTTGAATCCCCTCTGTTTTGATGGACAAGTATTTATATAATTAAAAGAAAATTAAAGATAGTTGTATTCGTATAAACCTGAAAAATAAATACACAAAACGGAAATAGTTGTTATAATTTGAAGAATAATTTTTAATTAGGAATACTTATGGGTTATATTCTATATTATTACTTATGTTAACCACATTCGATATCTTTTTCTATCTAGAAGATACGTAGATAATGTTATATAATATCTTTAACTAATTTCTTCATTTCCTCAGTTATCTTAACGACCTACGCTTTATAACTTGAGTATGTTGATATTTCTCTACATATCTCTACATATTCTCTTTGCATATCTTTCCTCGTGCTTCACCTTCTAGAACCTAATGGTTTATGCCCCCTACATTTTAATATTATTCCAACGCTTCTCTTTCAGTAAACTAACACAAGCAAATCTTCATTTGCACTCTATTTACCCTGAGTAGACTACTCACACTACTCACCATATCTTCATCATCTTCCCATAGCTCCATATTTCTTCAATTATTTTCATTACAAATTTACAGAATTATAAATATTAGGTTGATGGAAAAGTTTGGCACTTTTTGAATGTGCTTTGTTTGTCAATAATATTTACTATGAATAAAAATGTTCAGTGTTGTTTTTTTTGATCAGGCGTGTAGTAAATTTTCTGCTCTATTGAACTGTTTTAAACTCCTAGTACAAAATTGCCTTTTTTTGTCAATTACTGTAACGTGTCGCGTGAAGAATTTCTGACCATTTTCTTTTAAGAGTTCAAATTAGGCCAGAGTGCTGCTGTAACGGCTCGCAAAATTAATCAGGTGTGGGGTGCCAATAGTGTCAACAAATGCACTGTACAACGTTGGTTTAACAAATTTTGGTCTGGAGATTTTAGCCTCGAAGATCAGCCTCGTACTGGTCGACCCACAGTAATCTCAGACGATGAATTGAAGACTATGGTCGAAGCTGATCCATGTCAAACAACTCGAGAAATCACTGAAAAGCTTGACATTAACCAATCTACTGTCACCAGACGTCTAGAAAGTATTGGAAAGGTGAAAAAGCTGGACGAGTGGGTCCCTCATGATTTGAGCGACCGGCGAAATTTTTTCGCGTTTTGAAACCTACGCTTCACTGCTGTTGCGCAACAAAAATGACCCGTTTTTGGAACGAATTGTGACATGAGATGAAAAATGAATCCTGTACGATAATTGTAAATGATCTGGACAGTGGCTGGACAAACACGAGCACGCCAAAGCGAAAATCCACCAAAAGAAGATCATGGTCACCGTATGGTGGTCTGCAGCCGGTGTCATCCACTATATTTTTTTTTATACTGGTGAAACAATGACTGCTGAAAAGTACTGTGCAGAAATCGATGAAATGTACGGAAAATTACGCCTGCAGCAACCAGCATTCGTCAACAGAAGAGGCCCGATCCTATTGCACGACAATACCCGACCACATGTTTCACAGGTTACTGTGCAAAAATTGAACAAATTAGCCATTGAAATTCTTCCTCACCCATCATACTCCCCAACCGATAATCACTTTTTCAAGCACTTCGCTCACTTCCTTAGAAATAAAACGTTCAATCCAATTTTGCCTGGTCCTGATCATTATCAGGACCAGGCAAAATCAGCAATCATTGATTTCATCGAGTCCCGAGCACCAAATTTTTACACCGATGGTATAAATCAATTAGTTTCGCATTAGCAAAAGTATGTAGATTCGAATCGTACTTATTTTGATTAATAAAAGTGATTATTTCTAGAGATATGACATTTCAAACAAAGCACATTCAAAAAGTGCCAAACTTTTGCATCAACCCAATAACTTCATAAATTTATCAGATCAAATGAATAACTTAATTAAAATTGTATCAACGCAAAGCAACATATACTTGATTTGCATGTACGTTACATTCTCAAATAGTGACTTTTCTTCGTAGATGTCAACTTATAAATTGGAACATTCTTTATACGTTAACCAAGTATGCATTTATTGTGTTGAGGTATTTTGAACCTATAGTTCATTATATTTTTTTAAAAACCTTATATTAAACTGGTGCGTTTCCAGCCACATTAATGCAGGCTTACTTGACTGTCTACTGAAGACGTTATGTGGTGGTGGATGTTATATGGTTTGAGCGTCGCGACACGGTACTCTAGATGCTCACCAGCGTTGGTTCAAGCGTCGCCATCGCATACTAGCTACCTGTACAAGAATATTAGTTTTATTCATGAAGAAGAAGCCGTTTTCATATATGTGAATGTAAGAATGTACCAGTCGAGTTTATGTCAGAGAAGTCTTCAGGGCAATTTTTTGCTCAAGCAATAATTCGAAATCGAACTTTATTCGCAAATCCATCCTCAAGTTTCGATGTCATTCAAAAAAATCTTAATCAAATTATTACAAACGTATAATGTACTTTGCTTACGTTAATATCAATTCTTATTATACTATCTCATTTTTCAATATAATTTTCTTAATTTATATATGGAAAAAGTAAGAGTTAATCTCAATTAATTATAATCTGGATGCAAATTCGCCTGTTTTCTGTAGACTTGTTTAAGTTGGATGAATTAATTGCCTGCCAAAGACCGTATAAACAAATGAACATGTATGGTGAACTTTGTAAACCTTATCAAATCAAATCAAGTAAAAAAATTCTTTATTTGCAAATTAACATAGGTAGTAGAACATAAAATAAGAAATGAAGAAGAAGGCCGAAGTTCACTTATTTGAGGTAGTTTCCACAAAAACAAATAAACAAATAACAAGTATTTTAAAAATTATCACGACGGTGTTAAATTATAATATATGGTAGAATATCACCCAAATACCGTAACAAGCATTAAGTAGCTAAATCTACATTTCAAGCGCTATGCCCCCATATTCATTGATAGTATATCAATCACGATTCGTGACAGAGGTATTTTATTTAGTTTTATGTTGTGCTACTGAAGATGGGCGCATAGCGCTTGAAATGTACATCTAGCTACTTAATGCTTGTTACGGTATTTGGGTGATATTCGATATTATACTTCTGTCAAGTTGACTTATTTATTTGATAGTATATCAATCACGATTCGTGACAGAGGTATTTTATTTAGTTTTACCTTGTGCTACTGAAGATGGGCGCATAGCGCTTGAAATGTACATCTAGCTACTTAATGCTTGTTACGGTATTTGAGTGATATTCTATATTAAAATAATAAGTATTTAAAACGAAAATATACATTATAAGCAGTGTTCTACCACTTAACCCATGAAATAAAATAATTACTTTTATAATTTAGAGAAAAATATATACTAAATTATAATGGTGAAGGTATGCAATACAAATAGTAATATTTATACATATTTATAATATTTATCATCACTGTATCGACTCATTGCTATTGTCATTGGTTGTATATAATAAAATTATATGAAAATTTTTCTTCGAGTAGAATTTCCTTAATCACTGATATTATTGAAGATGAAATATTTTATTTATTTGTAGACGATATTTATTCATAACGTAGCAAATATTATTTATACTTGGGTACAATAAATCTATATTCGTGTTGAAATACTCGCACTATTAATAATATATAGAAAAAGTAGGGTTTGTCTTAAGTACTATTTAGGTAGTATATAATATCACCTAAATTTTTTTCAATATTATTTGGTGATTTGGTTATAAATATCATAACAGTAATTTATTTATATTTCGTTTACCAATTTCCCAACTAGATATTATGCATATCCACGATGTATTTCTTTATTCATCCAGGGAATTTCTTAACTTGCAATTACATACAAAGCTAAAACATTGCACGCCGACTACTTAAATTCTACATTCCATTTGAACTTTTTTAATTGTCTTTTCTTTTCTTGTGTCTTTTCTTCCCATTGTTATAATTATTTTTAAAAAGCATATTGGTATGTCATAGTGACAGTGAGTTATCATTTTTATGAGTTTACAATGCTTTTTAACGCAACGCAAAACTCGTCTGTTATCTGCAAATCCATCTGGATGAATTGATGAAGTATTCTAACTTTCCACAGAAAACTAAAAATATAAATTATATTGACGATGCGTATGTTACAAAATATTTTCTGCATTAACCATATATGCTGGCAATATTAGTGAGGTACAGTTTTACTGTTAAATTACATACACCTAGCTACTAAATATTGGTATAACACTAACTCATTCTACTCTGCGTAGAATTACACAGAGTTTTTTGATATCATTCTTCTTAAATTAACAAATAATCTATTTATAAAATAAAATCATACTATCGAATTTAACTGCACTTTCCAGTAACTTGAAAATTAGTTTTTTCACCATAGTCCGACTGGTTTTATGTAGATAATTGCATTTTAGAATTATAAGCTTATTTAATCGATTATGTTAATGATACTTGGGAAACTAAATTAGCTGTTTGCTGCAGCGACATCTACAAGATTTATTAGTACTTGTAAAATAAATTATATATATTACATTATAAAATTATATATAATTCTATGACACATTAATTCGGGACTAATATTATCAACTACAATTTCTTTTATATATATTTTCATGAAATCGGTTTCCTTAAAAGTTATTTTCATTCATATAGCTTACTTCAGATACAACAGTAATTGTCTACATACCAGATTTGCAAAATCCATAAGTTTATGCTATCTACATAAGATTGAATTTCTTATATTTGAAAAACAATCATACGTTTCTGATCCTAGCATTTGAACCATCTCAGATATCTCTAGTACATTTTCCAGTAAATTAAATATAATTTTATAGTATAGAATATCACCCAAATACCGTAACTCACAGCATTAAGTAGCTAGATGCGCACTTCGAAGGCTATGCCCCCATCTTCAGTAGCATGATATTAATAATTGATATTCAATTATTAACATCATAGTACGATATTATTGTGTGCAATTTGAAATCGTTAGAGAAAGTACTAACACTTAAAAAATTGGATATACAAAAATTGATACCTTGCTAGTTATATCATCTAAAATATACGAAATTGTCCATAAAGATGCTATAAATTTGCAAATAACGAAATATTGTAGAGAGAAACTGAACAAATTTACATGTAAGCTAAACTATTATTCTATCCAAAACAGACTAAAGATTTAAATCCATTTAACCCTTGCATAAATTTAATTCGTAAATAAAATTGTCCATATTTATATCATTACAGTTTTACTGCAAAAATTAATTTAACTATAAATTAATTTAACTTAAAAAAAAAACAATGTGGATATTTACATTGCAAAGGATATGGGAAAAGAAAGTGCTGAAAGCATTAAAACATAAGATTTTTCAATTTTCGTGCGGGATTGTAAGATTACCTAAGGGCCTAAGAAATTTTCCACTTTCTTATACATTTAACATAGTGTAAAGATTTTCGTTGTCACATAAATAATTTCCCTCCAGCACAGCTCTGGGCAAGTCTATCTACCTGAGCCCACTGCATTATTTATTAAAATGAAGAAAACACTCCCTCACCGTTGCATTTATACGCCGTACCTACTACATCTACCTGTACGGCTGTGGGAGCGTTCTGGAAAGCCTTCTGTTTACTGGGAAATATGCCATGGTTCTTGGGTAACGGGTAGCGGGTAGGACTGCGGAGGGAATGGTACATACACGCACGCAATAGAATGGTATTTATTGTATTCTTAACGCGCTCTTCACGTCCTAATTCTTATCTTATTGGAAGACGGCGCACGACGTTTCAAGACGCTTCAAGCGTTCGCAGACGCTTGCAAGACGTTCCAAGCTTTCTTGATATGTGCTGACATATAAAATTATATTAATATTCCCTATATATTTAAAAAATTATCACTACGGTGTTAAATAATAGTATCGAATATCATCCAGATACCGTAACTTAAAGCATTAAGCAGCTAGATGTACATTTCGAATGCTATGCCCCCATCTTCAGTAGCACAAGATAAAAACTAAATAAAATACCTTTGTCACGAATCGTGATTGATATACTATAAAAATAGATAAGTCAAATGACAGAAGTATTTCAAAAAAAGGTATATATTATATATCAAAAAGGCATATCACGAATTCCATGTTTAAAAACTAATATTTCTAACAAAATGGATATTTTGAGAGGATTTTGAAGGATTTCACATGCTGTAATTTAATGACTCCGTGTCCCCGACATATTGGCAATTTTGTAATATTGCCAATGTATTTTGTACAATTCAAGTATTCAAAAACAATACCACCAACATTTGTAATATTTGTTTGCATGTAGTTTGTGTGCAGATTGAAGCGTTCAATTAAAAATTCCAGAATTAATTGTAGGCCACATAGAATGCAGTATTGAATTACGCATGTAGTTTTGTTAGAATTATTTAGTGAGTGGAATTAAAAAAATTGAGGTTCGATTGTGTTTTTTCGTTGATATTTGGCTTGTTTATACTTCAAGCCTTTCGTGCTTCATATCAATTCAAATTGCCAGGTAAAAAAAACCGATTTTATTGTATCGATAAAGGAAGATGTAGCAGATCTGTTTAATTATTTAAGTAGTTGAAGTATTTACTAGAGTTTGCGGAAAATAATAAAATATTAAATGTTAAAAAAAAAACGATAAAAGCCTAAATTCATTTCGTATGATGTGAACTCTCTTAAAGTAGTGAATAAAAATTGTACGTCGTACCTTATTTTTCTTATACGCAGCATATTTTTTCTTAGAAAATTTAATGAGACTCTCTGACAGTAATATGTAATAATATATTCTAATTATAATTATTTCTAATGACTAAAACATCTAATAAAGGTAACTAATTATTATTTTCGATTTCATAAGTAAATTTAATTAAAGGAAATTTTTAATTTAATATTTGAATAAAATCATCAATATTCGATTTTTCAGTATCAAAAATCGCAAAGATTTCATCTACATATCTAATCGAAATTCTATGAAAATAAATTTCAGTTTCCTTTAATTTAGTTTCAAAATAACTCATAAATAAATTAGCAATAAATGAACTTAAACAATTTCCCATAGCTGTACCTTCTTTTTGCTCAAAGAATTTACCATTTAAAGAAAAACAATTCTGAGACATACATAATTTAGTAAGTTTTAAGTATTCATTAATAATAACATCATCCACAAAATTATTTTTTAGCATATGTTCAAGAAAAAGAATAGCTTCAGGAATAGGAACACTTGCAAATAATGAGCAAACATCAAATAAAATAAGTATTTCATTATTTGATAATGTTAGATCTGTAATATTATTAATAAATTCTAAAGAATTTTTTACAGCGAAACTATCGAAATAAAAATTATTAAATACATTTGCTAAGTAAATGCGTTGGGGAGTTAATAACAGACACTATTGGTCTTTCAGATTTACCAGGTTTTTGTATTTTTGGTAATACATACATCCTTGGTAATATATGATTTGGAATTGAAAGTTTTCGCTTAAGAATATGCTTAATGCATCCAGCCAATTATTTAGTTACTTAGTTAAACACTTTGAATAGTAAATAAATTGAATTGCGCTTTTTTCTGGCATCTGGCATACAAAATTTGTTTTCAGTACTTCGATTAAATATCCATTCAGCCTCCTTGCGACGATTATTCTGAAGTATTATCTCATGAACAGGATAAATTAATTGATTAGGTATATTATACAAAAAATCTAATTTATATACACTATATATCTAATACCCACAAAACAAGCATTCAAAACTTGACAATATTTAATAAAATATTACAATTCAATTTTCTTTTCAATTCAAAGCCATTATTTTAAATGTCCCATTTACCCCACTGAGAAAAACAATTTGTTCTCCAATTCAATTGAATAATTCACATGAGCCCCGATTCCTCGAGGTTTAAGTGAGCTTATAGCAAACAATGCACGTGGATGCAATTCTGCACCGACATTGTCAGGTCATGGAAAGCAAGACGAAGTTTTATGTAGCTAGTTTCCGGCTGGAACAAGTGACATGATGCACACGACAGATACAAATTACCGTCTATAAAACTACATGGACACAAAATACGCTTCGGTATCGGTACTGGAAACTAACAAACAACAAGTTCTCCATTTTTCATTTTACTTGTCAAAAGGTTGTGTAAATCGAAATACAATATATTTTTAATACATATATTATGCAAGCTATGATGCTCCCAGTACCGGTACAGATAAACTCTATAATTTTGTTATATGTCTATTTATAACATGTTTTTATTTGTTTCAATGGCTTATCTATGAAAAACTAAATTAAAATCAAGGTTCATCACTAGACGGGTTTAATTATATATGTAGAATATAGTATGTGCTTTTTTTCTTAAGAAGGATGGGCATTGAAGGCTCTGCCATCCTTAAGGCTATTACGTTTTTTTCCGTATATTAATTCTTGAGCTGTTACCATGCACACTCAGGGTACACCTGAACGGTGACACTGAGCGGGACAAGGACTTTGAATTTGATATGCAGACCGCACCATATCCATGGTGCGGAAGGAAGGATTTTTCCCTCAAGAAAATATCCGGACCTGTGCGGGATTCGAACCCACGCTGCTCCCTACATAGTATCTTAACGCTATTATAATTTAGATGCGCGTTTAGAAGACTAATGCTCCATCTTCAACAGCAGCAAAATATGTGTGAAGAAATAACAGTACCAAAAATGCCACTGTAATATAAAATGCACACAGTGTAGGCCACCAATGTCACAATTGACTCTTCTGTATCAACTAATATTGATGTAAATTAGAAAATATGGTATACGAGGTGTGTTTAAAAAGGAATGAAACTGTTACAATAAAACTCTTTATTTATTTTATATTTACAATTAAACCTTATCACCTTCAAAATAGTTCCCTTCTGAGGCCACAGAAGTCGTTAAGTAGGATCGAACGAAGTTGGTCCGTCACGGTTTTCTGAAGGACGTTTATAGTGCCAAAATGATGTCCCTTGAGTTGAATTTTGAACTTGGGAAAAAGGAAGAAGTCACAGGGTGATAGATCAGGTGAGTAGGGGGGTTGAGGAACCACTGAAATTCCTTTTTGTGTCAAAAATTGCCTAATAGAGAGTGCTGTGTGACAAGGTGCGTTATCATGATGCAACATCCAACTTTCAGAAATGCTTGGTCTGACTCCAAGAACACTTTTCCTTAGTTTCTCGAGAACTTCGCGGTAAAACTGCTGATTGACAGTTTGCCCCGGGGGCACAAACTCCTTATCAACAATCCCCTGACTGTTGAAGAAGTAAATGAGCATTGTTTTAATCTTGGATTTGCTCATCCGTGCTTTCTTCGGACGTGGTGAGTTGGGGGTGTGCCACTCTTGACTTTGGCGTTTCGTTTCAGGGTCGTATTCAAGTACCCAGGATTCGTCACCTGTAAACACGTTTTTTAGAAAATCTTTGTTAGTTTCAATGTTCTGCAGAAGATCTGAACACACAGCTATCCGATGTTGTTTTTGCTCAGGTGTGAGGATTTTGGGAACCATCTTCGAACACACCTTTCGCAAGCCCAAATCCTAGGTTAACATGTCGTAGACAGTAGCAATGTTCAAATTCAATTCACTGCTGATCATTCTGACAGTCATTCGTCGATCAGACATCACAAAAACTCGCACTTTTTCCAAATTTTCGTCGGTTTTAGAACTGCGCGTTCGTCCTTTCCGATTTTCATCATTAACTCTTTCACGTACCTCCAAAAAAGCCTTGTGCCACCTAAAAACTTTAGCTACTCCCCATACACTAGCGGCAATTTTTGAAAAGTTTTCGTTGCGGTTTCGGCAAGCTTGTTACAAAACTTTATCGCATAACGTTGCTCCAATTTCGTTACGTCCATTTCCGTGACACACTTCAAAAACTAGCTTCACAAGAACACGTAGTAAAAAAAGGGTAGTAGCAGTGGGTAGTTGAGACTTGTACTGGAGGTAGATCAAATGTTTATCTAAATGGTTAACTGGCGGGAAAACTTGCAATGTTGCCAAATCACGCACTGTGTATGCGTTCTCACTACTTTTTAAACTTACCTCGTACCTATAATTTAAAATAATTTTTAGAAAACCTTACTTTATTGGATTAAAATTCCACATAGGTATGGGTAGACCAACCAGTATAATCTATGCATTAGTTACAGAACACTTTTATTTTCAATCATTTTCGAAATCAACTTCGAAACTGCTACATCCTTTAAGCTATGTATTCACCATTGTATATAAAAAAGAATTTTTACTAATATGAACAAAATATAATGTTTATATAAATTTATTAATTTATATAAGCATGAATTATAGTTCCTAAATAAACAATATTAAATCGATAATATGATAAAGCAATTGATCAATTTGTCTGCTTAAACTAAGAAATCGTGAAAATTCAAATGAATTATTTTTAATGTAGAATAATCATCATTTATTGTATACCAATTGTGATTATGACAATGGCTCTTAATGACATTTAATGGTTTTTTAAATCAAGCATACCAAATACAATCTAACCTTCTATCTTCTCAATAACAAATCAATCTCATGCGCAATCAATATGCGTTAGTATATAATACAGTATTATACAGAATCTAGTCCATCTAAGCGAATTGTAGCCAGAAATAAAAATACACGAAACGTGCAAGTAAAGGACGCTTAATTTTTAAAAGTAAATAGATAATCTGATGGGTCGTATTATCGTAATATTCATACTAACATACCCTATTTGGTACATTTGGTCAATACTAAAGGTGCTTAAGATTTTAAGCATTTAAGAAATTCATGGTTCTTAACATGGAATAGTGCGTCCAAAGCGTTGACGGCTTTTGTGATTGTTCCTTTTCGGCGAAATATGCCAACAAATTTTTTTCCGACACTTGTTTTATTCTTTTTGAATCACACCATTTTTCAAATTTCTGGTATTCAAGTTCATATCGTAACTTTGATTTTGCGGGAATTAGACTTGAAATTGCTCCATTTGCAGCTTCCTCTACTTCCGAGGTAAACTTTCTTCAAAATCAGACATTTTCAAAGAGTACTTCTTTTGCAAACTTTTGTTAGAAATCTGACGTGTTTAACAGTAACCAAGACAACTCAGAAACAACAAACAGTTCAAGACTACTTAGAAAACTTAAATCCTTATAACAGCAGGTATCATTTTTGTTTACAACACTCATATTGTAAATAACTAAACTTAAATAACACTTATTATAATACAGGATTACAACAAAATTTATTGTAATATATATATATATTATATATATAATTAGACATAAATAATAATGAATTTTTATAAAACCTAAAATTCTGGATGTTAATATAAATATTATTACAAGATCTTGTCGAATAACTATGAATCTGGTTTGAACTAGAAAAAGTATGGCGGTATTTGTACGCTTAAACATACAATTCTACAATGTACAGTCCGGCTAAAGACAAAATTTTATAATATAGAATATCACACAAATTTAGTATATCAATGACAGAGGTATTTTATTTAGTTTTTATATTGTGCTACTGAAGATAGGGGCATAGCCTTCGAAATGCGCATCTATGCTTTGACTTACGATATTTGGGTGATATTCTATACTATTATTTAACACCGTAGTGATAATTTTTAAAACAAAATTTTATGTTTTTGTAATAATGGTTTACAATGAGCTTTGTAGTCAGGTCTATCTAGTAATCTTACCGCACGCTTTTGAATAATAAATGTTTTTTTGGAAAAGTTTAAAGTTGCAGTGTCCCCAAAATTCATTCCATATCTTAAGCGTGATTCAAAGAGGGCAAAGTAAACTTTACGTGACTCAATCACAATATGTTGTAGACCAATCAAGTTTTTTCTCAAGTATACGAAGATATTTTACGCTGTCAACTAAGTTAATGATACTACCATTTATTGAGAGTCGCTCAGTCATTTCTAAGTTGTGTTTAAAGATAATACAAAATGTTTTATTTGAATTTAAAAAAAAATAGGGCAGTAACAAGTGTTAAATATATATTTAGACCACGCAAATTACTGCGATGTCTGTTATATTTAAGCATTCATTTTGTGTTTTTATTGTGCATACATAAATAGTCCTTGACTAAAATTCATCTTAGATTCCTTTAGGAACAAAACAGCTAAATAGTCAATCACACATCCATTATTTTATTCAATTGTCACATAGGTAGTTGTACAATATTTTCCACGAGGATAAAACGGACAACGTAATCATCTTTTAAAGAAATCCTTCACAAATATTAAGAATTAGAAACTGAACTGAACTAGTGTAAGAAGTGCGGATAGTTGTATGTATTATACTAATGCGAACAGAGGGCGCCTGCGAAAGTACCCTAGGCGGAGAGGGTGCCGGTTCTCTGACAGTTATTACCAATAACTATTGATATATTCGCTAGGAACTAGAGTTTCCGCTTTTTTATTTTGTTTGTACGTCGTATCGGGAAAACTATATATCTCTTACACATACATATACCTACATAATGTTCCGCAATCATCTTTAACAAAAATGCTTGTAGTCTTCGGAAATGTGTTCTTGTAGTTGATTTAACTTTTTTTTTTTGAAATGGAATTTTACAAAACTATTAATTGTTATATTTTATTAAATATTTATTTACAATCATTCTATTATTTTGAATATACGAGTAGCGTTATAAATCTGTTAAGAAATAATATTCGTCCATAATAAATAATTTTTATTAACATTAGATAAATAACACCATAAGATCATCTTTGCCTACAATTTTCTTGTGGAATGTATTTTTAGTCGCACGATTGCAAGATAAAAAAAAATCAACAAATTATAAAATCGCATGATTTTCTATCATCCTGTATATTTGAGACAATTCTGTGCGTATAGGCCTCGCTGTGTAGGAATAGAAGACATGTATATTTATTTTGCATCATATATTATAGCTACGCATTGGCAATGCACTAATCTCTACAATTTGACAACTCTTAAGGATCTATGCTTCATTGCACCCGTACAGCAGGTTATTTGTATTTGGTTTATTCAGTTGCTGTATTGATTCTACTTCAATATATATTTTTATTGCGAAAAGTTTATTCAAGACAGCATTCCGAATGAAATATATAATAATATGATTGACAGAAGCAAATTGATAAAGCAAACACACGGCTAGAATGTAATCTGAAAATCGGTAGAATGTGATTGGAACGTGAAGTAATGTAAATTTTATTTTTTTATTTTTTTATTTATATATATATATAATCATATATATATATATATATATATATATATATATATATATATATATATATAAAAATCATATAATGAAATGGAACGATTTTTCTTCATTTGGTTTAGAACACAATAAGATGTCTTACATTACCATATTTTTTATTCCTTTTAAGTTAATCATCTAGAATATATATAATTTTTTAATTGTTTTAAATTTATCTATTTTATTTCCCATAAATTGACAGTAGCATTTAGTTCGTACAGTACATGTGATAATCTGAAAAAGTAAATATATGACTAAGTTACTTATAAAATAGCTTAGTAGAATATAATAGAAGAAATATTCATATGGTTATAAAATTTTGTCAATGTTGTGTAATTGGAAACTGAGAAATTATTGATAAAATTTCGTCATTTATTTATTATATTTATATGGTGATAAATCTATATAATTATTTAAATATTTAAATATGTAAATATTAAAATTTTCCAACATAAATAGTCACAACAGTTTAAATAAAATAAATGTTATCACAGTCAATAGTTAAATAAAGGAGAATTAAAAATAAATGGCTAGTGCCATTATAATAATCACAACAAAAATTGAATTTGTACAAGATAGATGTTATCACATTTGGCACAGTCAAATTTTTTATAAAAGAGATTCACAAAAAGAGTTAGCCTTATAGGTATACTAGCCTTAAAGGTTAATGATGAGTGATGATCCTCTCCAGATTATTCTGGCATGCAGAAATTTTTTTTTTTCCGTAATTGGCTGTAATACAAATGACAATAGTTCAGTCAAACACATTTTTCGTAAGTTTTTTGAAGCAATTAAGATACTGAGCAGAAATAATCTGAGAAATTATTAAATTATTATTTCATTCTAAAAATATTAATCCACGCATTTTTAGTAGATTTTTTATATTTTGAATTGGTGCAATCTTATTATTAAACCAATTATCTAATTATGTACTAATAAATTCTTCATTTTTAGATGATATTAGTTAGAGAGTCCGCAATCCTAAAGATTGGTTGGAAACAGCACGCCATGCCGATCTATCCTGAGCTAATCCCTTCATCTCCCTATAGCTATTCATCTCAACGTCTTCAACTATCTGACTCACATACTCCAATCTAGGCCTACCTACCCCTCTCTTTCCCTCCACTCTACCTTCTATGATCAATTGCATAATCCCCCCATGCCTAAGAATATGCCCTACTAATCTGTCTCTCCTACGCTGTAACACTCTCCAAATACTTCTCTTCTCCCCTACTAACTCTAGTACAGCTTCATTTGTTACTTCATCCTCCCAACCAATCCTCATCATCCTCCTATAACACCACATTTCGAATGCTTGTAATCTACGCTTCTCTTCCTTTCCTATAGTCCACGCCTCACACCCGTACAGTGCTACATTCTAAACATATACCTTCAGTAATCTTTTTCTAATACCCAAGTCAATATTTGATCTTAAAATCTGTTCCTTTTCTACGAATGCCTTCCTACCCTGTGCTATCCTACACTTTATATCTACCTTGCTTCGATTATCTTTTGTGATTCTACTGCCTAAATAACAAAAATCTGACACTTCTTCGATTCTATTATCTCCTATTGAGATCCTCATTTTTCTACTGCATTCCTTTTTGTCACACCTCATCACTTTAGTTTTACCTATATTTATTTTCATGTTAAAATCCCTAGTCAATACTGCCTGCATACCATTCAATACCCTTTCTAAATTCTTTTCGCTTTCTTCCAATATAGCTATATCGTCGGCGAATCTCAACATATATATTTTCTCTCCCTGTACATTCACACCTACACTATACTCTTCTTTTACTTTGTTTATTGCATCTTCTATATATAGATTAAATAATAATGGTGAAAGTGTACATCCCTGCCGAACTCCCTTCCCTATTTTTGCTACCTCTTCTTCCCCCTCAATTCTAACTAAGGCAGTTTGGTGTTTATATAAATTAAAAATTATTCTCCTATCCTTATAATCTATACCCGTTTCTTTTAAAATTCTAAACATTATGTCCCAATCTACATTATCAAATGCCTTTTCTAAATCTACAAAAGCTATGCAAGTTACCTTTCCTACCCTCTTTCTTTTTTCTACTACCGTTCTTAGTGCTAGAATCGCCTCCCTCGTCCCTCTGTTTTTCCTAAAACATTATGATATTGTATATGTAAAATTAATTACCACTCTGGTGACAGATTTTGTATTAAGAGTATATTATTAATTTCGACAACTTAAAATGTAAGTCGTAATAAGGATTAACATACAGCAAAATGCAAGATTTCCTAATAATTTCGACTAAATTATATTTATCCACATATCCTGTACAGTACAGATTATTGATACAGCAATGAGCATCATATTTGCGATGGTAATGCTTTTGCATAATGCATACATAAATGCGTACATATAAATGTTCTTGTAATCGTATTTACAGTATGTCCAACAATATTTTGCCAAGCTAACTTACTGAATATAGTTAACTAACAGAGTGAAAAATCCCAGTGGCTTTTTTATAACTATAATTGCCATAAATCCGTCGAAAGTCCCCAATATGAGGAAAATAATTATTTAGCTATGCAATTAGAGCGTAGACTAAACTGGAAAAAGCGTATTTTTATGAAACGCACTTAACATGGTCTCAAATTTAAAGAGATGCATTGTTTATTTAGTCCCCAGTATAAACTAGCAGTCTTGAAGATAGTTCTAACTTACAGGGCCATCCTGAGACCATCATCGACTCAACTCTGATACAATTCAACTCTGAGGAACAGAAACCAAGTGCTTTGCTTGAAATGTCATATCTCTAGAAATAATCACTTTTATTAATCAAAGTAAGCACCATTCGAATCTACACACTTTTGCCAATGCGAAACTAATCGATTTTTACAATCAATGTAAAAATTTGGTGCTCGGGACACGATGAAATCAATGAATGCTGATTTTGCCTGGTCCTGATCATTTCTAAGGAAGTGATCGAAGTGCTTGAAAAAGTGATAATCAGTTGGCGAGAGATCTGGGGAGTATGGTGGCTGAGGCAGAACTTCAATGGCTAATTTGTTCAATTGTTGCACAGTAACCGGTGGTCGGGCATTGTCGTGCAACACGATCGGGCCTCTTCTGTTGACTAATGCTGGTTGCTGCAGGCGTAATTTTCCGTACATTTCATCGGTTTTGTGCACAGTACTATTCAGATATGATTGTTTCACCAGTTTAAAAAAAATTATAGTGGATGACACCGGCTGCGGACCACCATACGGTGACCATGATCTTCTTTTGGTGGATTTTCTCTTTGGCGTGCTTCTGTTTGTCCAGCCACTGTCCAGACCGTTTACGGTTATCGTACAAGATCCATTTTTCATCACATGTCACAATTCGTTCCAAAAACGGGTCATTTTTGTTGCGCAGCAGTAGTAAAGCGCAGGTTTCAAAACGCGAACATTTTTGCCGGTCGCTCAAATCATGAGGGACCCACTTGTCCAGCTTTTTCACCTTTCCAATGCTCTCTAGACGTCTGATAACAGTAGATTGGTCAATGTCAAGCTTTTCGGCGATTTCTCGAGTTTTTTGACATGGATCATCTTCGACCATTGTCTTCAATTCATCGTCTGAGATTACTGTCGGTCGACCAGTACGGGGCTGATCTTCGAGGCTAAAATCTCCAGACCGAAATTTGTTAAACCAACGTTGTATGGTGCATTTGTTGACATTATTGGCACACCACACCTGATTAATTTTGCGAGCCGTTTCAGCAGCATTTTAGCCTAATTTGAACTCATAAAAGAAAATGGTCCGAAATTCTTCACGCGACATGTTACAGTAATTGACAAAAAAAAAGCAATTTTAAACTAGGAGTTTAAAGTGACACACAGTTCAATAGAGCAGAAAATTTACTACACGTCTGATCAAAATAAACAACACTGAATTTTTTTTATTCGTAGTAAATATTAATGACAAACAAAGAACTTTAAAAAAGATATCCTTATCATATTTTTTCATATTATACACATAAGACCATAATATTATTAATCCAAATATAAGTGTATTATTAGACAGTATTTTCCTGACATGTCACTTTAAAATCATAGGCAAAAATACTACAAAATATTATACTGGACTGTAATTAGAACAGAACGTTAATTAAAAATATCATAAAGATATTGTTGGTACCGTTTACAAAATTATTTTGTCAATAATTACAAGTTACAAAATATAAAGTATACTGCAAATAGTGAATGAAATTTTAAAAAATGTGTTAATAGTTTTATTTAAACGTGCTAAAATTTATTTAGCTAAATTTCTTAATTTTTTAAATCGTTTCAGTTTAAGACAAATTTGAGGCAACTTTAAAATTGTCCAGTCTAGTCTTAATTGATGGTGCAAGTGCTTAACTTTGCATGTTGGAAAAAGATCTCGCAACACAATTTTTTCATTGAATGAGTATTCGTTTTTTGAAGTTTCAAGCCAGAATATCGCATTAATACTTAACTACTAGCGAAATTCGAACTTACAGACACTAAGCAGCCGTTAGTTACCATCCAAAGCAACTATTGCAAAAAATTCATCGAAAAGGAACGTTTGGAAAAATATCTAACTTCAAATTTAACTGATATAAATATTTCAAAAATCCAAATAAAATAAATCCAGTGAACTTGGATTTTGAAAAAATTAATAAATTCGCTTAATTTCCGCCAAGACCGTATCGTAGGCCATATGAAATATACTTCAATGCCTAAGAATTAGCGATGTGTAGTTCACTCGCGAACCGTTCACTCTGAACGGTTCAATCAAATGACTGTGACGATGTTTTGCAACGACCTATAGGTCACTATGACCTAGTTCGTGAACTATCAACTACATGGTGCACGGTGTACGTGTAGTGATGTACTTGTACTAGATCCTGAACCCGTCGTGTACTAAACCGTTCATGAATCACAACGACTCGTAAACGATGCCGTATAGTATACATTACATATACAGTACTAACATTTATTTAGTGATAAAGTGTGTTTGTGAACGGAACGAAATTATATTTCCTTATATATATGTTTTGTATAAATTATAAACATTGTTGTTTTTTCTTCGTCATTCTTAATTCAAAATAAGTATTGAAATATTTCCATTTATTTATTTTGTACTATTTCATATTTTTATATTGAGAAAAAACGGGATTATTTTGAGTACGTGCATGTATTTCATATAGGTTGTGAACTAGTTCATTTTAAAAAGATGTTAGTAGTTCACGACCTATAGTTCGTGAACGGTACATTGAAATGAACTATGAACTACGAACTAGGTCCTCAAAGTGACCTACAGTTTGCCATCGCTGCTAAGAATGCTTTAACGTCAGGGTATAATATTTATATTTTTATGCGTTTTACGCATTTCAATTACGTTATTTATTTCTAATTTACTATGATGCTAATCGTTTAGAAACTGATTAATTGTTCGAATCATATAGGATATGTTGAAATGAAAATGATTTTCATGAATAAATTTACAATCATTAGAATAACTATTACTTAAATGGATTCTTATTTATTCGCTAAGGAAACTAAATAGTTTCTTATCTCATCCGAAACATCAACAAAATATACAAGTACAAAATGAAAGAAATATCTCTATACTTTTAGACAAGTCGAAATTGTCAATAACAGAAATCTTTAAATGTGCAATTTTGCGAAAAACAAATACTACGGTGTAATTCATCTTCGTGGTCACTAGAGCTGTGATTATATGCAAATTGCATATTTTTGTTTAAGTTTCATATTTTAGCCATTTTCAGCATATTTTTTAAGAATTTTGCATGTTTTTGAAATATAATATAAAAATAACACCAAACTGCCTTAGTTAGAATTGAGGGGGAAGAAGAGGTAGCAAAAATAGGGAAGGGAGTTCGGCAGGGATGTACACTCTCACCGTTATTATTTAATCTATATATAGAAGATGCAATAAACAAAGTAAAAGAAGAGTATAGTGTAGGTGTGAATGTACAGGGAGAGAAAATATATATGTTGAGATTCGCCGACGATATAGCTATATTGGAAGAAAGCGAAAAGAATTTAGAAAGGGTATTGAATGGTATGCAGGCAGTATTGACTAGGGATTTTAACATGAAAATAAATATAGGTAAAACTAAAGTGATGAGGTGTGACAAAAAGGAATGCAGTAGAAAAATGAGGATCACAATAGGAGATAATAGAATCGAAGAAGTGTCAGATTTTTGTTATTTAGGCAGTAGAATCACAAAAGATAATCGAAGCAAGGTAGATATAAAGTGTAGGATAGCACAGGGTAGGAAGGCATTCGTAGAAAAGGAACAGATTTTAAGATCAAATATTGACTTGGGTATTAGAAAAAGATTACTGAAAGTATATGTTTGGAGTGTAGCGCTGTACGGGTGTGAGGCGTGGACTATAGGAAAGGAAGAGAAGCGTAGATTACAAGCATTCGAAATGTGGTGTTATAGGAGGATGATGAGGATTGGTTGGGAAGATAAAGTAACAAATGAAGCTGTACTAGAGTTAGTAGGGGAGAAGAGAAGTATTTGGAGAGTGTTACAGCGTAGGAGAGACAGATTAGTAGGGCATATCCTTAGGCATGGGGGGATTATGCAATTGATCATAGAAGGTAGAGTGGAGGGAAAGAGAGGGGTAGGTAGGCCTAAATTGGAGTATGTGAGTCAGATAGTTGAAGACGTTGAGATGAATAGCTATAGGGAGATGAAGGGATTAGCTCAGGATAGATCGGCATGGCGTGCTGTTTCCAACCAATCTTTAGGATTGCGGACTCTTTAACTAACTAACTTTGAAATATACTATATGACCCTAACACATAGAATATTTAATTTTTTACAAGTTTTTCTAAAATTTCCTAGAAATAAATATATCTATAAATTGATTATTGAAACCATTTCAAAATTAGAGAGACAGGGAATCCGTGAATTTAATAGAACAATTACAACTATCCATTAATAAAGTTAAGGCTTCGCAAGGAATAATTGCTGAATCAATATCGAGAAAAATTTTGGAAGAAGTTCTTAATAAAAATGACGGTTTCAGAACTTCAGTTCTCATCTCAAAAAGGTGCATTTTCAAATGATTTGGAAATGAACCCGGAATTATGATCATTCCCAAAATATGCCGCCATTATGCCCCCAAAAATATATTAAGTGATAAGAGACATTCTTTTACAATGGACAATATAAAGAAATATTTAATTGTTTCAGCGAATGAATCATGTTTTGTATGATGATGTACGAAGTATATAGATTATTTTTAATAATGTAATTTGTCGATTATTATATATAGGCAATAAAGTTCTTTAAGAAAGACATTTTGCATATATAATTGTATATATTGACTATTTTTCTGCATATTTCGCCAAAAAAAAAGCTGCATATATATGCGCATATTTCCCGATTTTTTTCCGCATATAAATCACAGCTCTAATGATCACAAAGCCTTGTTTTACTACCATCAAATAGTTAAAACAATCATTTAATAGAACAACATTTTAGCTTCATTTTCTGTAGTTTCACATTACACCAACAAAAAAAAAATTACAAAATGTTCTGTGTAAAACTCACGTGCAAAACTAAATAAATTACATTCATTTGCGATGGTAAGTTACCTAATGCCTGAAACTCAACGAAGTAAATATAGCCATGGTATATAAACGAGGTGCGTTATGGTAAGGTGTATAAGGTGGTATTGTACGTCGATGGTGAACCATCCACCCTCGTTCATTCGCCTTGCGATATTACCCCATTGCATATCTAATCTGCTCAATTGGAAACTCGCTTGTCTCTACAGACATCTAGTTATCTACCTAAATACGTATTTACAACCAAACCTAGTTAGTATAAATCATGGTATGGTATTTGGAGATAGATTAATCGACAATCGTATTCATTACAATTAAATACTAATGAGCTATGTAGTGCAAATGTAAGTACAGCCATTGTTTCTCAACCTTTCTTAATTTCACAATGTTCATCATTATTCTATCGAAATGGCAAAAATATCGTAAAGGACGGGAAAAGTTTCAGTTCTCATTGTTAAAAAAATTAAATATTCATCTACCAATCCTTTCACAGGGACTAAGCCGAAGCACTATATATATCAACTTGTTGAGTTGTTTAATTAACTATTTACAGTTATATTTTCATTTATTTATTTATTATATCGCTCATAATGTACTAAATTCCTATGTTTATACACTATTATAACTAATAAGCGATTATCATATACTATTTTTTTTTTTATACATATATAAATGATTACAATATTATTTATATTCATGTCACCCAACTCTAATGTGGCATGGAAAGAATAGAAATATATTGTATAATGTGAGGTTAATGACTTGACTTAAAATGTGTGGTATAAATTGTGGCAATTTTGATTTCAGATATTTCCAATCTAAATAATAATTCCAAATAACAAGTCAAATTTTGTTATTTAATTGTAACTATATATTTATTTGTTTATATACCAAATATCTCATTTTTTGTGTGATAAGGAAAACTATAAATTTAAAGCCACATCCATATTCTTTGATCACATTTAATTATATTTATAGAATAATCATAATATAGTATAGAATATCACCCAAATACCGCAACTTCAAGCATTAGGTAGCTAGATGCGCATTTCGAAGGCTCCATCTCCAATAGCACAAGATAAAAAGTAAATAATCGTAAATGATATACTATTAAATAAATAAAGTCAACATGACAGAAGTACTTCTAAAATGGCATATAATATGACCTATAAATCTTTTAAACCGATATAAATTAATAATTAACGAAACTGACAAGTAACAACAATAAACGTTGGTTTTCCAAATCTAAAATAACCAAAAATAAATGAAATAAAAATAAATTTAAAAATAGTTCTTAATAAATAAATTAAATAGACAAGATGAAATTGGACCTGAATCTAAAGTCATTAAATTTGATTTAGATTTATGCATGTATATACTTTCATTTAAGCATTTATAATTCGGAATAATTCAAAACACTTTTAAGTAATTTAAGTGAACTAATTTGAATAGGATGACCTGAGTTGGTCAAAAATATGCTCGGTTACAGCACTTTTATCTTTTCTATTTAATCTGAAATGAGCTAAATGTTCATTAAATCTAGTTTCAATTGGTCTACGTGTTTAACTTCTACGTATACTTTAGGACAACTAGAACAAGATATTGCATAAATACCCGATTTTTTATTGAAATCAATCAAATCTTTGAGATTTCCTAGAAAATTAGCAAGACTATTAGCAGTATTATATGTTACTTTTTAAAATTTTTATTTAATTAAAATACTATCTAAACCACGTGCAATTATAAGATCAAATGGTAATTTAACAAAATTTGGAGTTGAATTATTACTTTGTTCTAAACTACTAATATTTCTAATATCTCTCGTTCTTTTAAATTTTCTCAATATGTTATTTTCAATTTTATAAGAATAGCCATTTTCATGTAAATGTACATCTAGCTACTTAATGCTTTAAGTTACGGTATTTCGGTGATATTCTATACAATTATTTAATACCGTAGTGATAATTTTTTTTAATTTTAATATCTTTTTACTTATATAAAACATTATTTCACAAAATTCACAATAGAATTTATTTTAAGGTTGGTGCAATCGGTAATTTCATTAGAAATGCCACAAATGTGATTTAGTTACATATTTGAACATTTTACAAGTACTCACAATTAATATTTAATTAATATGTAAAGTCACGGGTTGTTATATGAATTAATACCGTGCCCAATAATTCCTAATTGTATGCAGCTTTTAGAAAGAGAGCCTGCAGCTTTCGAAACGTCCGTTTCATTTAAATCTAACAAGTGCAGTATAATTATTGCCTAGCTTCCTAAATCCAAATTTAATCAAGAATAATTTTGGTAAATTTCAAGTGGATATGTGAAGGATCTAATAATTTCAGGGATATAAAATGTGATTTGATGAAGAATTGAGTAGAACTCGTAATAATTAATTGATTTTAATATACGCTCAAATTAATATATTTGGTGATAGATTAGGATATAATTTCTCATATAAAAAATTAATAACTAAGTGTGTTAGGGACTAAATGGATGTGCAAGTTTTCATTTTTTAAACCATTCAGCTTTAAACCATAAGATTATTCTTATATTAGATAATATCCATCTCCATATACAATTAATTATGGATTATGTCGATTATAGGCCCCAATTTGGACATAAAGGTCAACAATCATCGCTATGGTATGGAGTCCCATTTGATGGACAGTTTGGAAAATACTATCACGTTGGATAAACTAGGATAATTAGACCAGATACAACAGATGCCACCGTTCTAATGAGACGAACGAGTTTACCTCTGCATATGACCATTTGAACATCAATTCCTCAATATATAGAACAACTATCTGAATACAACTACATAGATAATCTTTATGCAAAAAGAATATATAGAAATCTATATAAATATGTGTTGTACTTTTCTTTATAGAAGATTTGATACAAATTTCATGGTTGATATCGATCATGAATATTACCAGAGAACTGTCTCAGCATATGTTGATCTCATTGATCCGAAATAAAGGGACAATCCACACAATTTCGTTCCATGTGATAACAACGGTGCCTCTAACAATATCGACACTTTTATTGAAATAGATGTCTCTGCTGAGCGGATCCTGTAAACCAATACAGAGTACAGCAAATATTAGTTTTTGTAATTGTTATCTATAATACATAGCTGTTATTATCAAATGAAAAATATGATAAGTATGAATAAAATCCAGAAACTAAAAACTATTCCAGAATAATAATAATAATGAAGCATAATCGATGTTAGTGTATATATTATATTTCCTCACTTTTCTATTTGACATGGTATCCTGTAGATTGCACTTAAATGTTTCACATTGCTGTCGACGAAAAGTGACTGCACGTTCCTCCTGCGATTTTCAAGAGGGGTTAGAGAAGAACCACCTACACTGCAATACTGTACTATGACGTCATGATTCATATTAGGCCCTTCGTTATAGAATCCCTACATCTTTAGTTCTCTTATATATAAATAGTACTACAATAATACACCTACTAACATTACAGAAAAATATAATATAATAGATAAATCGTTCCTATTAGAATTTATTAATTTTTTTGCTCCATATTTAAGAATGTAATGAATTAATATATCTCACCATTACTGTAACATCTCCCAAATCGTTTTTTCTACAACTAACTGTAATATATCTTCATTTATCTCTCTACCCACTCAATTCTTATCATCCTCTTATACCACCATAACTTTTTATATACTTTACCTTACATTTACTTTCACTTTTTGTCCATAATTACATGTACTCTGTAATCAGAAATGGATTTTTTTTTCGTAAGTTGTTTATTTATATTAAGTCTTGGAACACGATTTGGGGATGAAGATCAACACGCACATAAATACATAATGGCCAGAAACATTTGTAGTTTTAAAATTTTATTTAAAAGTGTAATGTATTCTGGAAATATTGAATATGGAACATAAATAAATTTTGTATGTAATAGTTAGTTAAAGAGTCCGCAATCCTAAATATTGGTTGGAAACAGCACGCCATGCCGATCTATCCTGAGCTAATCCCTTCATCTCCCTATAGCTATTCATCTCAACGTCTTCAACTATCTGACTCACATACTCCAATCTAGGCCTACCTACCCCTCTCTTTCCCTCCACTCTACCTTCTATGATCAATTGCATAATCCCCCCATGCCTAAGAATATGCCCTACTAATCTGTCTCTCCTACGCTGTAACACTCTCCAAATACTTCTCTTCTCCCCTACTAACTCTAGTACAGCTTCATTTGTTACTTTATCTTCCCAACCAATCCTCATCATCCTCCTATAACACCACATTTCAAGTGCTTCTAATCTACGCTTCTCTTCCTTTCCTATAGTCCACGCCTCACACCCGTACAGTGCTACACTCCAAACATATACCTTCAGTAATCTTTTTCTAATACCCAAGTCAATATTTGATCTTAAAATCTGTTCTTTTTCTACGAATGCCTTCCTACCCTGTGCTATCCTACACTTTATATCTACCTTGCTTCGATTATCTTTTGTGATTCTACTGCCTAAATAACAAAAATCTGACACTTCTTCGATTCTATTATCTCCTATTGTGATCCTCATTTTTCTACTGCATTCCTTTTTGTCACACCTCATCACTTTAGTTTTACCTATATTTATTTTCATGTTAAAATCCCTAGTCAATACTGCCTGCATACCATTCAATACCCTTTCTAAATTCTTTTCGCTTTCTTCCAATATAGCTATATCGTCGGCGAATCTCAGCATATATATTTTCTCTCCCTGTACATTCACACCTACACTATACTCTTCTTTTACTTTGTTTATTGCATCTTCTATATATAGATTAAATAATAACGGTGAAAGTGTACATCCCTGCCGAACTCCCTTCCCTATTGTTGCTACCTCTTCTTCCCCCTCAATTCTAACTAAGGTAGTTTGGTGTTTATATAAATTAAAAATTATTCTCCTATCCTTATAATCTATACCCGTTTCTTTTAAAATTCTAAACATTATGTCCCAATCTACATTGTCAAATGCCTTTTCTAAGTCTACAAAAGCTATGCAAGTTACCTTTCCTACCCTCTTTCTTTTTTCTACTACCGTTCTTAGTGCTAGAATCGCCTCTCTCGTCCCTCTGTCTTTCCTAAAACCAAACTGATCTTCTCCTAGCCTTTCCTCTACTTTATTTTCTAATCTCCTATAAATAATCTTTAACAATATCTTCGATGCATGTGATAGTAGGCTAATGGTCCTATAGTTCTCACACAAATTAGCTCCTATTTTCTTCGGCATTGTTACTATTCTACTACGCTGAAAATCCTGTGGTACTTCTCCCTTCTCATATTGTATGTAATAATATAATTAAATCCAATATTCATTTCAAAAGTGATATTATATATTTTCATTTCAAAAGGGATAGAATAAATTTGAACATTTGTTTAGCATCACATTAGCGGTAAAATTTAAGACTCGTCTTGTAGGAAACAACCTTTCTACAAACGCTTATATGGGTAAAATCCTAAAGGTATATTTGAAACAGGCCTCATGAAATAAATCCAAATACGTGTTCTTTGAAGATGAGGCAAAGGAATTGCTAGAATTATGTAGAAACTGTATTCTTAGATTATAAAGGACATACTGAAAAATATTTATTGTATTTAAGTATTTCATTTTTAATTTAAAACGTTTAAAAATGAATATAGGTATAGTTGATATCTGCCGAAAGTATATAGGGCTGCCGAAATTGTTGTTACAACGTATGATGTAAATCTGAAAGAGTTTTCATTAATTTTATTACGAAACAATGCTTACAATGAGAATTTTTCAAACAAAATGGCAAGGATACTAAATAATATACCTCTGTCACGTATCCTGAATACTATACAATTATTTCGTTTTTATCTTGTTCTACTGAATATGGAGGCATAGTATTCGAAATGCGCATCTAGCTTTGAAATGCTTTGAGTTACGGTATTTGGGTGATATTCTATACTATCATTGAACACCGTAGTGATAATTTTTAAAATGATATTTTTATTGAGCATCAATTTAAAAAACCTGTCGATTTATATTACTTTAGATATATTCTTCTTGGCATTTTATTAGTATTACGTTACGTTTAATAGAGTGTTAACATCAAATCTTGAACCAATTTTCTATAATGCAATTTTATTGTAGCTTTTAATAAAACATATGTCATCGCAATGAAGTTAAAACAAAGTATTTCAACGCACTTTCGCAACCACAAGTTTACTACAACAATCCAGAATGTAGCTGATATCTTCACTTGAGTTTATAATTTAATTTCGATGTTTGTGCAACAGCAAGTTTCTTTCCAACTGATATAAGACTGTAAAGGTAGTTATATCGTTTGCGACAGCAGAGAAAACATACTGATACTACGAATTCTAAGCCACGGGAAAAATCCAAGGGAAACTCAAGTTTCTTTAAGAAGTCGTAATAAATACCGACATGATTTTGTTGGTAAAGTGTATAGTAATTTCTGTGGTTTATTCACTATACTCACGATAAAGCAAATGACCTGACCTGACCTGACCTGACAAAAGGTGTGTGTCCAAGACAATTTCTTATTTACTTAATAAAGTACAGATCACAAATGTTCTAAATTAATAACGGGGTTAATTTTTTAAGCATCCTTTTTCGATATATGCAAATATAGTTTTAAATTTTTACATTTATTGGAGAATTTTTATTTGGTCTACATACATTTTAGCAAAATATTAAAACTTTCTTATATACAAAATTCGAAGAGTTTCGGTTTATTAATCGAGTTTGACTGAAAATTGATCTCAAATGAAATTTTACCGATATTTATTTATTGTCTCTGTAATACTTATTGACTTACTAGACTTATTGTCTAGTATACTATATATTTTAAATATTTCTCTTAATATATCTTAATATACTTAATATATTTAAAGCATGAAAATCAGACAAATAATACATCTACATCACTCGGTTAAATTTGGTGAATGACATTTCAACGAAAAATTTCATTACAAGAATTATATTTTAAAAATTATCACTACGGTGTCAAATTATAATATAGAATATCACCCAAATACCGTAACAAGCATTAAGTAGCTAGATGTACATTTCAAGCGCAATGCGCCCATCTTTTTAGGTATTTTATTTAGTTTTAGCTTGGGCTACTGAAGATATGCGCATAGCGCTTGAAATGTACATTTAGCTACTTATTGCTTGTTACGGTATTTGGGTGATATTCTATATTACAAGAATTATACTTTCAGATTTTTTTTTATTTCAATAACTCTCAATAGCGATTGTCTTCGTATGGTGTCTTCGTAAGGGAGATATTGTATATTGTAAATTGCCTTTACAATATACAATATCTCCCATAACACCAATGAAAAAAATCCGACATAAACTTATAATTAAAAATCGAATTTTTAAATCATTTATAATTTGTGATATTTTACAATTAACCATTTAGCGAAAAAAATCACAAATATACAAAAACAATTTTTTTTATTACATATTATTATTCGCCAAAATAAACTATATTGTCAAAAGTATTTTTTGAGGTAACCGGTAAAATTAATTAATTAAAATAAATTATTTAGATGGCATATATCCCTATCTATAAATATTGAGTTATCTTTTATAAGAAGCCAACAAATTGCAACAAATATCTATCAAGAAGTATTTCCTCAATTTTTTTCCCATTGTAAAATCAACAAGATATTCAAACGGTCGACAATAATTTTTTTTTTATGTGACGAATACAATTTTCTAATATATAATTTATCCAGGGCCATATTATTGAGCAACAACTCAAATTATTATTTCATCATTCTAACCATCTGGGTATATTTCAGGCAGACAAACGATGCGCATTCATTCTTATTTCTCGTTTAATCACATCAAAGAGACATAAATTCCCCAGAATCGCAAATGTGGACGTAGCGAAAAAGGAGAGTGAAGCCACAGAAGAAAACGGGAAGAGCTCGTATTTGGACCTCGTGTTGTAGCTTTGCCATCTAAATACGGAAGGAGGACTTTAACCACAAAACCAATTCACTAATGTATAACCAAAAGCAATTCCATCATCCATCCACTGTCCATTGAACATGCGAAATAAAATAAAAACAGAAGAGGTACAGTATACAGGGTGGTTGCAGTATATAAAAATATAATGATTTTGACACAAATTTATGAAACCAAATTTATAGAGTCTACAATTAGTTTATTTACTTAATATATATATATATTTATAAAGAAAGAGGGTAGGAAAGGTAACTTGCATAGCTTTTGTAGACTTAGAAAAGGCATTTGATAATGTAGATTGGGACATAATGTTTAGAATTTTAAAAGAAACGGGTATAGATTATAAGGATAGGAGAATAATTTTTAATTTATATAAACACCAAACTGCCTTAGTTAGAATTGAGGGGGAAGAAGAGGTAGCAAAAATAAGGAAGGGAGTTCGGCAGGGATGTACACTCTCACCGTTATTATTTAATATATAGAAGATGCAATAAACAAAGTAAAAGAAGAGTATAGTGTAGGTGTGAATGTACAGGGAGAGAAAATATATATGCTGAGATTCGCCGACGATATAGCTATATTGGAAGAAAGCGAAAAGAATTTAGAAAGGGTATTGAATGGTATGCAGGCAGTATTGACTAGGGATTTTAACATGAAAATAAATATAGGTAAAACTAAAATGATGAGGTGTGACAAAAAGGAATGCAGTAGAAAAATGAGGATCTCAATAGGAGATAATAGAATCGAAGAAGTGTCAGATTTTTGTTATTTAGGCAGTAGAATCACAAAAGATAATCGAAGCAAGGTAGATATAAAGTGTAGGATAGCACAGGGTAGGAAGGCATTCGTAGAAAAAGAACAGATTTTAAGATCAAATATTGACTTGGGTATTAGAAAAAGATTACTGAAGGTATATGTTTGGAGTGTAGCACTGTACGGGTGTGAGGCGTGGACTATAGGAAAGGAAGAGAAGCGTAGATTAGAAGCACTTGAAATGTGGTGTTATAGGAGGATGATGAGGATTGGTTGGGAAGATAAAGTAACAAATGAAGCTGTACTAGAGTTAGTAGGGGAGAAGAGAAGTATCTCGAGAGTGTTACAGCGTAGGAGAGACAGATTAGTAGGGCATATCCTTAGGCATGGGGGGATTATGCAATTGATCATAGAAGGTAGAGTGGAGGGAAAGAGAGGGGTAGGTAGGCCTAGATTGGAGTATGTGAGTCAGATAGTTGAAGACGTTGAGATGAATAGCTATAGGGAGATGAAGGGATTAGCTCAGGATAGATCGGCATGGCGTGCTGTTTCCAACCAATCTTTAGGTTTGCGGACTCTTTAACTAACTAATATATTTAGGCAGATATTATCTACTTGCCCGTATATTTTTAAATGAGCTTTCAATCAGTGTCACCACTCTTGAATTTTTTTTTATCAATTAAGTATTGTTTTTATCGTCATATTTGATATATCGTATTTTTAGGCGTTACATTGAGACCTTTCGTCTACAATATAATATCATTTTGCTTGGAGGATTAAGTGTCTGTCACATAGCATTGTTCGCTTGATTTTGATTAATGATCTATTCCCTATACAAAGGCCTATAATTGTTATCCTAGTTAGAAAATAATGAAAGCAGAACAAAACTTGTATATTTCACCTATTTACTTTATGATTGTTCTCTATATGTACGATATTTGAGTTTGCTTTCATTTATTCCATTTATTTTTTGTTGCATGAATAAATATTGTGTTTAATAGTGGATAAATAGTGCATAAAAAAAATTTAAAAAATAGTGGATAAATTTTATAATATTAATTAATATTTGTAGTTGCAACGTAGATCCGTCATAGACTTGAGCTATTATCCGCAATTAAGTCAAAATTCCAATTTTTATCCTCGTTACAAAAAAATATGAAAATTGGACGAATAAATATGAAGAAAACTACGTTAATTTAACTTCAAAGCATATTTGCCTAAGCCAATTCTTGTTTTTCATATTTTAATTGAATATATTCTAATCTCTTTGCGTTGAAGATATTTCTATTCTACAATTTAGTATCTATTTTAGCAGAAATTCCAAGTACCAAGCAACTCAAAGGCAATGAAATAAATTTAGATGCGGCACAGAAAATTAGATACTATTCATATACCTAGTGACTTATAAGAACTTATTCATATACCTAGATCTTATAAGAAATATAATTAATTTTAACAAACTTTAGTTTCAATCATAAATACAAATATAAGAATAAGTATTATAGCTGAATGGTTTAAAAAATGAAAACTTGCACACCATTTAGTCCCTAACATACATAGTTTTTAATTTTTAATTTCACAACTCAGAAAAAAAAATCATTTCTTACTACAGAGTACAAAATTGTCAATACATTGTTAAATAATTATATAGCATATCACCCAAATACCGTAACTCACAGCATTTCAAAGCTAGATGCGCATTTCGAATGCTACGCTTCCATCTTCAGTAGAACAAGATAAAAACGAAATAATTGTATAGTATTCAGGATACGTGACAGAGGTATATTATTTAGTATCCTTGCCATTTTGTTTGAAAAATTCTCATTGTAAGCATTGTTTCGTAATAAAATTAATGAAAACTCTTTCAGATTTACATCAAACGTTGTAACAACAATTTCGGCAGCTCTATATACTTTCGGCAGATATCAACTATACCAATATTCATTTTTAAACGTTTTAAATTAAAAATAAAATACTTAAATACAATAAATATTTTTCAGTATGTCCTTTATAATCTAAGAATACAGTTTCTACATAATTCTAGCAATTCCTTTGCCTCATCTTCAAAGAACAATTATTTGGATTTATTTCATGAGGCCTGTTTCAAACATACCCTTAGGATTTTACCCATATAAGCGTTTGTAGAAAGGTTATTTCCTACAAGACAAGTCTTCAATTTTACCGCTAATGTGATGCTAAACAAATGTTCAAATTTATTCTATCCCTTTTGAAATGAAAATATATAATATCACTTTTGAAATGAATATTGGATTTAATTATATTATTACATACAAAATTTATTTATGTTCCATATTCAATATTTCCAGAATACATTACACTTTTAAATAAAATTTTAAAACTACAAATGTTTCTGGCCATTATGTATTTATGTGCGTGTTGATCTTCATCCCCAAATCGTGTTCCAAGACTTAATATAAATAAACAACTTACGAAAAAAAAATCCATTTCTGACTACAGAGTACATGTAATTATGGACAAAAAGTGAAAGTAAATGTAAGGTAAAGTATACAAAAAGTTATGGTGGTATAAGAGGATGATAAGAATTGAGTGGGTAGAGAGATAAATGAAGATATATTAGAGTTAGTTGTAGAAAAAACTATTTGGGAGATGTTACAGTAATGGTGAGATATATTAATTCATTACATTCTTAAATATGGAGCAAAAAAAATAAAAAATTCTAATAGGAACGATTTATCTATTATACTATATTTTTCTGTAATGTTAGTAGGTGTATTATTGTAGTACTATTTATATATAAGAGAACTAAAGATGTAGGGATTCTATAACGAAGGGCGTAATATGAATCATGACGTCATAGTACAGTATTGCAGTGTAGGTGGTTCTTCTCTACCCCTCTTGAAAATCGCAGGAGGAACGTGCAGTCACTTTTCGTCGACAGCAATGTGAAATATTTAAGTGCAATCTACAGGATTCCATGTCAAATAGAAAAGTGAGGAAATATAATATATACACTAACATCGATTATGCTTCGTTATTAATATTATTGTGGAATAGTTTTTAGTTGCTGGATTTTATTCATACTTATCATATTTTTCATTTGATAATAACAGCTATGTATTATAGATAACAATTACAAAAACTAATATTTGCTATACTCTGTATTGGTTTACAGGATCCGCTCAGCAGAGACATCTATTTCAATAAAAGTGTCGATATTGTTAGAGGCGCCGTTGTTATCACATGGAACGAAATTGTGTGGATTGTCCCTTTATTTCGGATCAATGAGATCAACATATGCTGAGACAGTTATCTGGTAATATTCATGATCGATATCAAGCATGAAATTTGTTTCAAATCTTCTACAAAGAAAAGTACAACACATATTTATATAGATTTCTATATATTCTTTTTACATAAAGATTATCTATGTAGTTGTATTCAGATAGTTGTTCTATATATTGAGGAATTGATGTTCAAATGGTCATATGCAGAGGTGAACTAGTCCGTCTCATTAGATCGCTGGCATCTGTTGTATCTGGTCTAATTATCCTAGTTTATCCAACTTGATAGTATTTTCCAAACTGTCCAACAAATCGGACTCCATACCATAGCGATGATTGTTGACCTTTATATCCAAATTGGGGCCTATAATCGACATAATCCATAATTAATTGTATATGGAGATGGATATTATCTAATATAAGAATAATCTTATGGTTTAAAGCTGAATGGTTTAAAAAATGAAAACTTGCACATCCATTTAGTCCCTAATACACTTAGTTATTCATTTTTTATATGGGAAATTATATCCTAATCTATCACCAAAGATATTAATTTGAGCGTATATTAAAATCAATTAATTATTACGAGTTCTACTCAATTCTTCATCAAATCACATTTTACATCCCTAGGTTCTCCATCCTGAAATTATTAGATCCTTCACATATCCAATTGAAATTTACCAAAATTATTCTTGATTAAATTTGGATTTAGGAAGCTAGGCAATAATTATACTGCACTTGTAAAATTAAAATGAAACGGACGTTTCGAAAGCTGCCGGCTCTCTTTCTAAAAGCTGCATACAATTAGGAATTATTGGACACGGTATTAATTTATATTACAACCCGTGACTTTACATATTAATTAAATATGAATTGTGAGTACTTGTAAAATGTTCAAATATGTAACTAAATCACATTTGTGGCATTTCTAATGAAATTACCGATTGCACCAACCTTAAAATATATTCTATTGTGAATTTTTTGAAATAATGTTTTACATAAGAAAAAATATATTATTAATTTAAAAAATATATCACTACGGTGTTCAATAATAGTATAGAATATCATCCAGATACCGTAACTTAAATCATTAAGTAGCTAGATGTACATTTACATCAAAAATTATATCATTTAGATTAATCAGCTGTATATATGTATGAAATGCATAGATAAAATATAACCTATGTTTTCTACTTTATTGTAAAATAAATGAGATATGCCTCAGTGCTGCGTATTTCGTGTAAAATTATTATATATTGTGACAATCGATTTAATGTTAGCAGAAATATTCGGAAATTTAATTAATATAAAGTCCATTTAAAAAAAAAGGACGAGTAAATATTTTTTATTCATACATAAAATTAATTTATAATATAGAATATCAATTATAATTTAACACCGTAGTGATAATTTTTAAAATAAAATTAAATAATCGAAAGTTATTGTGGATTAAATAAATTTAGACCAAAGAAGAACATTAATGAATATCCAGAAAAGTTTTGAGAACCAAATTAGAATTTCATACTAAAGGGAAACTAAAGTAGAACTTTTATTGCAATACATGGAAATAGAAATAGAAATGGTTGATAGAGTGCAATAAATATCTTCAAATAACTTCGAAAGTCTGCTTATCGAATATTTCCAAATTGAGTTTATTTGCTGATTGGGTTGCCTGGATATAAAATAAAGTTTGATATTTCCGCAAATTGTTGATTTGTATAAATGTTTAAGAATTCGTTGAGTAATGACAATATCTGAATTTACGCGAAAATGAAAAATGCTCAGAAAATCATAGTTGATGGCCAAAATTAAATTGTATACATTAATAAAATGACATGTGGAGTATAATATGATTAAATTATAATAATAATAATATATACTTTATTGAGTATATCATACAATGGAGTATTCAGTACATGTTAAAAGAAAACTTAAAATATTACATAATAGTGATTTAAGAATGATACTCAAAAGGCGATGTTCAGCACAATCAAACAATCATAACAGTATAATTTAAATAAAAAATATATATGTCTGCACATTACCAAAAATTTAATCACTATTAAGATAACTAAACTTAAGATATTAGTAGTTTAGAACAAAGTAATAATTCAACTCCAAATTTTGTTAAATTACCATTTGATCCTATAATTGCACGTGGTTTAGATACTATTTTAAATAAATATAATCTTAAAGTAACATATAATATAATATAGAATATCACCTTATTTATTTACTTATTTATTCTATAATACAATTTAACACCGTAGTGATAATTTTTAAAATAACACATAATACTTCTAATATTCTTGCTAATTTTCTAGAAAATCTCAAAGATTTGATTGATTTCAATAAATAATCTGGTATTTATGAAATACCTTGTACTAGTTGTCCTAAAGTATATATAGAAGATAAACACGTAGACCAATTGAAACTAGATTTAAAGGAGCATTTAGCTCATTTCAAAGATAAAAGTGCTGTAGCCGAGCATATTTTTGACTAACTCAGGTCATCCTATTCAAATTAGTTCGCTTAAATTACTTAAAAGTGTAGTGAATGTTATTCCGAGTTAAATGCTTATGAAATTATATACATAAAAAGCATAAATCTAAATCAAATTGACTGAATTTAGATTCAGGCCCAATTTCATCTTGTCTATTTATTTTATTTAATAAGTACTATTTTTAAATTTAGTTTTCTTTTATTTTATTTTGCTTATTGTAGGTTTGACAAAAAAACAATTTTAGAAATACTTCTGTTATGTTGACTTATTTATTTAATAGTATATCAATCACAGAGGTATTTTATTTGGTTTTTATCTTGTGCTAGTGAAGATGGCAGCAAAGCCTTCGAAATGTACATCTAGCTACTTAATGCTTTACGGTATTTTGGTGATATTCTATATTATAAGTAAAAATATCAAATTATGTAATTATTTTACAATAATTTAAATAAATTGCATACAATTTCCTCACCTTTTATATCAAGTGTAATCAGCTAAATAATACTCGACATACGAATTATTTCCAACAAAAACCTACTCTATTCGATAAAATCTATTTCCTATTTCAATCCCTCTTCAAAACCTCAATTCGTTCTACAAAATCGAACACGCTAATGGATAATATGAACCGTGTCAGCCGCAACGACATATACTATCACTCCCTAAACGAAATAGTATGGTCGCCCCCGGCATCACCCTGTACCTTTCCTATATAACTTTAATTGCACCTAACCTAACTATGTATATCTGTGCTTTTGCGCGGATGAAATCCAACAACTACCACCACTGTCCCTAAACTACCTCTATATTGCAAATTAGACCGAATAATTAAGACAATAAGTTCAACATCATCCAAAGAGAACTAGTCACAGTCCAAGTGTTATAAACCAAAGGCTGCAGCGTCGATTACCAACGACGCCGGCATGTTTATCAATTAATTCTCTTCGTAATTACCGAAAAATACACTGTTAAGTATGAGTTAAGCAGACTATCGGTGATTAGAACGATTGAAATTAGATTATTTCTAATAAAATTCTTAGAATTTATAAATAATGAAAAAAAATAGTGGAAAAAAAAAAATTTGTTAATATAACTGTTGTGAATATAATTTATTTATATGACGACTAGTTTCGCCTTTTTAAGCAATTATCAAGTCTTACAATTAAGCTCGTCGTCATATATTTATATTTATTGTAATATTAACAAAGTAATTATTTACTCCCATCCCTATTAAATATGGATAAATATAATAAAATAAGTCGCCAACACACGAAATAATAAAAACATGTTTCATTATCCTTACATTTATATCTTTTGTTGGTCTAGATGTTTTTTTAAATATTGGACTGGCTTAAGTCCTTATTAAATATTTACCTATTGCTTTGTAAGATAGCATTTCAAATCGAGGATGGTAAATTCCTATAAATATGGGGTGAGGTAGAAGAAACCGAAAATGTGTATGGTCAAATTCCTACAAATGCCTGTTGTCCATCGCCTTCCTCTTGCACGAAGCACTTATTTCTTGCACATGTAACTTTGTTTCCTCATGGGGTGATCATGCAATTAAATGCAGGCTTCTGCATTCTGAATTTCTGTACTTTCACCAACTGGGTCGTTGTTAATTGGATAATTGTCACGATCGTTAAATATATGGGAACCTATATCTATGTAATCTTCTTCAATGTTTGATTTCAATTGGAAATATTTCTTTTGAATATCACTAACGAAGGATTAAGGAGCTTATTTTCTTGGAGACCGAACCTTATGGGAATTTACATGTACCTTTGTAGGAATGTGACCATCATTAACGCGACTACCTGCAAATTATAGGAATATGTATACACCCCTTCTTCTTCAATGTTTGATTTCAATTGGAAATATTTCTTTTGAATATTAGTAACGAGGGATTAAGGAGCTTATTTTCTTGGAGACCGAACCTTATGCGAATTCACATGTACCTTTGTAGGAATTTGACCATCATTAACGCGACTACCTGCAAATTATAGGAATACGTATACACCCTTTCAAATATATTCGATCCATGGATCAAGTATATGTAATATGAAAAAAAGCGCAAACGAAATTTTAAATCTAGATGAAGTGAAATGAACGAAAGATTGCCAAGATTCCAACATTAAAATATACTTAATTTATAATTTACTTTTTGCCTTCTTCGTTCCAAATAAAAATTTCAGATAATCTATAAAATATTCAATTCAATTTTTAGTCGAATTGATTACCAAATAGTATAAAATATCACCCAAATACCGTACCTTAAAGCATTAAGTAGCTAGATGCGCATTTCGAAGGCTATGCCCCCATCTTCAGTAGCACAAGAAAAAAACTAAATAAAATACCTTTGTCACGAATCGCAATTGATATACTATTATATAAATAAGTCAACATGACAGAAATACTTCAAAAATGGCATATAATAAGACCTATAAATATATATATATAATTCGTTACAGGTAATTATTATTATTATTATTTTATTTTATTATTATCATCAATGAAAAATGCACAGTAACGTTATATGTAAACTATTTCGATTGTATATTTATTTTATTATTAATTTCTTCAATTTTACATAATTTGTATAAAAATATAATACAATTAAAAAGAAATAAGTCAGTCGCATATTAAAAGTAGAGAATTAAGTTTTAAGTAACTTAAAACCAAGATCATTTTTAATTGAATACCTGAATATAGGAACATGCTTCTGCTAGATTTTTTTTGTGTTACAATTAAAAATTTATAATATAAAAAACTGTATTTTAAAAATTATCACTACGGTGTTAAACTATAATATAGAATATCACCCAAATACCGTAACAAGCATTAAGTAGCTAAATGTACATTTCAAGCGCTATGTGCCCATCTTCAGTAGCACAAGTAAAACTAAATAAAATACCTCTAAATAAGATGGGCGCATAGCGCTTGAAATGTACATTTAGCTATTTAATGCTTTAAGTTACGGTATTTGGGTGATATTCTATATTATAAAAAACTGTACATAAGTACATAAAACATAGAAAAAAGTACATAAAAAAATAAAAAATAACAATAAACGTGCACATAGTAAACATTTATCGCAATTTTGCTTTAAGGAATTCATTTACTGAGTATAAACTAAGATTCGTTAATATAGGCTTTAACACAGATTTGAATTTTATAATTGACATTGATTTTCCTTCATGAGGCAATTTATTATAAAATTTGCAACCTTTATAAAACAATTGTTTTTGATAAAAAGACTGGTTATGTCTAGGAAATTGTAACAATTTTATATGCCTATAAAATCAGATGTTTCGTAAATGACAGCCGATGAGTTAAAATGCGTACTTCGGCAAAGAAATTGACGTTAAGTATGATTTTCAATCAAATTCTTTGATGAATTTATGACATACATTTTATAACGATAAATCAATCGTTATAATATGAATCATTTTAATCGTAATAGTTATTTACAATATAAGTGTCGTAATATGAATTTACAACTTTAAATTTTATCTACTTTCGTAAAATAATCCGATAATTACAAAATAATATAATTTTTAAATTATATTATGTCTTAAACAAAAATTATACCTGCTGTTATAAGGATTTCAGTTTTCTAAATAGTCTTCAACTGTTTGTTGTTTCTGAGTTGTCTTGGTTACTGTTAAACACGTCAGATAAAGTTTGCGAAAAAAGTACTCTTTTAAAATGTCTGATTCTGAAGAAAGTTTACCCTCAGAAGTAAAGGAAGCTGCAAATGGAGCAATTTCAAGTCTAATTCCTGCAAAATCAAAGGCACGATATGAACTCGAATACCAGAAATTTGAAAAATGGTGCGATTCAAAAAGATTAAAAGAAGTGACGGAAAAAAAATGTAGGCGTATTTCGCCGAAAAGCAACAATCACAAAAGCCGTCAATGCTTTAGACGCACTATTCCATGTTAAGAACCATGATTTCCGTAAGAAGAAATCAGATATAAGCAAATTTATACAGCTAGTTGCTTTAACAGCACTTATTTACAGCAATAAAAACTCATTACAGCACTAGTGCTGTAATGACATCCATTACATCACTAGTGGTGTAATGATCATCATAATAAAACTTTTTTCAAACTGTAATATTTACTTTACTAAATGAAAGTAGATAAATCTATTTTACGCTAATTCGTATGAGCTGATGCTTGAAGTAAAACGCATATTTAAAGTCTATGTAATCACGATTGAATAGTACTTTGAGTAGCATGTGTAAATGCGCCTGTATGAAGAGGGCTGCGAACAGTGTTGTCTGGATTGGACGGGACTGGTACAGGATAGACGGGATAGACGTTTGACAAGTTTAAATATTCATTTGTTCTGCGGAGGTGGGCGGTGATAGAGAGTGAGTTAAGTTGAATTTGGGATGAATATAGATATATCAGTACTATTGGCAAGCGGGCATGTATATACGTACGCTGCAGTACAATAGCGCAGGCAATTGAGGGGTGCTTCCAGTTTAAGGGACGCTTCGCCGAGTGCTTTTGGCAATAGAGATTGGCTTTGATGAAGCATGACAAATTTACGGCTATTTTATATAAAATTCATTAAAAAATTTTTAGTCTCATGAAGCAGATGCCTATTGTGTTAATGTACAAGTTTTTCGAAAGAAGCATTTTCGATGATTATGTTTTTTTTTTTAATTTCAGAAAGTTAGAAATTTTTAAATACAAAATAAAATATAAACCAAAGTATAAATAATTTTAAAATAACGGACTATGAATATGTTTAAAAATTAATCGTATGAAATATAATATAAAATAATAGAATATAATTATTTCGGTAAATTTCTCATTTTTAATAAATGAACAACATTTCTCTATAATAGCAGTAGAAAAAATACATATATATAGATAATAATTTTCTATACAAAAATAATAATTTAAATAAAACTAAATAACGTGTTTTATTCCCTTCTTTAATTAATTATCACAAATTATCGACTAAGTCAATCAATAATTTAACATATGTTTTTTTCAAATTGAAACCTCAAATACGCTCTACGAAATATATCAATGTTGTATACGTTGTGAAAAAATATAATTTTCTGGTAATTGAATTACACTTACATACAAATTCAAGAATACATACATACAAGAATCCAGATTTTTATTCGTGCATTATCGCAGATATAACACAGGCCAACATAATTTGTAACTAGCAATTAAATACATATAACTAGAGACCATTAAAAAAATGCCAAAATAGGCGGCAAATAGGCACTAAAAAACTTTTAAAAGGCGCTAAAAAAAGGCATTTATTATTTTCAAAAAAACGCAAAAAAGGCATGAAAAACACAGTGAAGCAACATTTTTCCTTTTTTGGATCTTGGATTCATCTGAACTGCTAATTTCAGGAATTTTGAATTTATTTTCGAATGTATTCGTGCGCTAACTAAACACAGACTGAAGAAATGAAGGGTGAATTATTTATTTGAAATAACAGTTGTTACAAAATTGGTACTTAAGAGTACATTAAGAACGATTAGGGATTTTTCCATTGGTAATGTAGCAAGGACACAAACAATTTAAAAAGTTTTTATCATCGAACAAAATAAATTATGGTAAAAAGCAAAATAAATATGAAAAAAAGGCGCGAATGCATGAAAAGTATAGAAATAGGCGAAATAGGCGCTAAACTGAAAAATAGGCAAATTTTTATCAAAGTTGTCGAAATAGGCAAAAAAAGGCAATTTAAGGCATTTTGCCTAAAATCCGGTCTCTACATATAACATATGAATCCAATACGAATGATTACAACAATCTACAAAATAGTAGAAACTTTTCTATATAGTCGTAATCTATACAATATCTACAATTTCCGTATTTAAAAACTCATATAGATAATTTTTTTAATTATAAAATTTAAGCATAGCGCTTGAAATGTACATCTAGCTACTTAATGCTTGTTACGGTATTTGGGTGATATTCTATATTATCATGTATAGAATACTAATTTTTTGTTGTAAAATGCCGTTTTAGAGTCTTCTTTGCGCCCAAGTTTCGTACGACCACTGGTAAGTGATTATAGAATGTGAAACATGTGAAATGTGAATTAAAATGTGAACATCTGAGTTATAGATCAGTTTTCTTTTCGGCGTCTTTTTTTTTATTAAAACAATGTTTATAAACATTATAATATATGTTGAAAAGGTGCACTATAAAAATTGATTGCGCTTAATATAAAAATTACAATTTTCAGTATAAAAATTAAATCAGACTACCTTAAAACTGATTGTTATTTTTTCTATTAAATACGCATCGTGCTTTTAAATATATTTTACGTATAAGGAGTTTAATTTTATGGTGCATTTATATAACATATAAAAAAATTCTACTAAAATCAACGGTGATCGTTCATGCCTTTCACCTCTTTTAGTATTATTTTTATACTATGCTCTCAAAGCGTGCGAGGCAGCGCCAAAACGACAAGTGCAAAACGACATCGACGAAGCGTCCCGACCCCAATTGAAGGGTCTCTTCTTCAATGTTTGCTAGCTATAGACTCCATACGTCCACATTGATAATATTGTCCATACAAACTATTTTTGCTACAGTCATGAAAACATAAAACTATACAGTTAGTACATTAAATGTCATACATTACTAATATACGAGGTGTGTTTAAAAATTAACGAGGCTGTTGCAATAAAACTCTTTATTTATTTTATATTTACAATTCAACCTTATCACCTTCAAAATAGTTCCCTTCTGAGGCCACAGAAGTCGTTAAGTGGGATCGAACGAAGTTGGTCCGTCACGCTTTTCTGAATGACGTTTATAATGCCAAAATGATGTCCCTTTAGTTGAATTTTCAACTTGTAAAAAAGGAAGAAGTCACAGGGTGATAGATCAGGTGAGTAGGGGGGCTGAGGAACCACTGAAATTCCTTTTTGTGTCAAAAATTGCCTAATAGAGAGTGCTGTGTGACAAGGTGCGTTGTCATGATGCAACATTCAACTTTCAGAAATGCTTGGTCTGACTCGAAGAATTCTTTTCCTTAGTCTCTCGAGAACTTCACGGTAAAACAGCTGATTGACAGTTTGCCCCGACGGCACAAACTCCTTATGAACAATTATGACTGTCGAAAAAGCAAATGAGCATTGTTTGGATTTGCTCATCCGTGCTTTCTTCGGACGTGTTGAGTCGGGGGTGTGCCACACCTGACTGTGGCGTTTCGTTTCAGGGTCGTATTCAAGTACCCAGGATTCGTCACCTGTGATCACGTTTTTTAGGAAATCGTTGTTAGTTTCAATGTTCTGCAGAAGATCTGAACACACAGCTATCCGATGTTGTTTTTGCTAGGGTGTCAGGATTTTGGGAACCATCTTCGAATACACCTTTCGCATGGCCAAATCCTGGGTTAACATGTCGTAGACAGTGGCAATGTTCAAATTCAATTCACTGCTGATCATTCTGACAGTCATTCGTCGATCAGACATCACAAAAACTCGCACTTTTTCCAAATTTTCGTCGGTTTTTGAACTGCGCTGTCGTCCTTTCCGATTTTCATCATTAACGTTTTCACGTCCCTCCAAAAAGGCCTTGTGCCACCTAAAAACTTGAGCTTTCAATAAGACCTGCTTCCCATACGCTAGCGTCAATTTTTGAAAAGTTTCCGTAGCGGTTTCGGCAAGTTTGACACAAAACTTTATCGCATAACGTTGCTTCAATTTTGTTACGTCCATTTCCGTGATGACACACTTAAAAAACTAGCTTCACAAGAACACGTAGTAAAAAAAGTGCAGTAGCAGTGGGTAGTTGAGACTTGTACTGGAGGTAGATTAAATGTTTATCTAAATGGTTAACTAGCGGGAAAACTTACAATGTTGCCAAATCACGCACTGTGAATGAATCCTTTTTTAATTATGATTTAATAAAGAAATATAATAATATATAATTTAAAATAATAGAGATCTATTGGTGCAATATTTAAGAACTGTTCTCAAGAGAACCGAAAATATATCAGTAGCAACAGTTTTAAAATTAAAATATCCTTTAAGCCATATTGTTTTAAAATTAAAGTCGGAGCAAGGCAGTCGCAATAGATGTGCTTTAATTAACGGGACTTGGCCAATGGCATGTATCAAATCATAATTTTAAATAAATACTAAATATATCGGAATATAATATTTATTGTATAGGCCAGCGGTGGCCAACAAGTCGATCAACGAGCGTTTTTTTGGTCGATCGCGAACAGTTGGGCACAAAAACTGATTATTTCGAATGTGGCGCTAGTAAAATGAGTAAAAAAACACGAAATAAGGCGAAGATAAGTTGGCTCAGTGATTTAGCGTTTCTGGCAGATTTTACATCCAAGTTAAGCGATTTTAATTTAAAGTTACAAGGAAAAAAGAAGTCACATGATTAATGCTTATAAAAGTCAGTTTGTAATGTTGATTGAAGATCTCCAACAAAAAAATTTTGATCATTTTCCAACTATGAATGACCATTTCCAAAAACATCCCAATTTTAATTATAACTTTGAAAAATACGTTGTAGAAATTAAAAACGTTATTGAGGATTTTGATGGAAGATTTGGTGATTTTTTTAAAATTAAGGATATTGTTCAATATCCATTTTAAGGAAGATTTAAATGTTAGATATATTGCTGCAAAAATTTCAGATATTTTTGACTTGGAAAAAACTAAAATAGAGAATGTAATTATAACTCTACAATCTTATTTAATTTTAAAAGCTAGGGAGCTTGAAGAAGACTTTTGGAAATATGTTAGTTGTGAGAAGTATGCAAATATTAAAAAATGTAGTGAATATATTTAATCTTGTTTTGGATCAACGGATTTGTGTGAATCATTTTTTTCATATTTAAAGTTAACAAAGAAACAGCATCGTTCTTTACTTACCAATTCACATACCGAAGATCCATTACGAATATCTTTACATATATTTTATGTATTTGTTTTTTTATTTGTTCAATAAATATTATTATCGTGCTATCGTTTCGTTTGAACTTCATTTTTACCTTTCACTAGATATCGATTTTTAAGGAACTTGTTATGTCATGGTGTGACATATTAATAATTTTACAGGTAGATCGCGATCACTTTTTAAGTAGAAAAGTCGATTTCATGAACAAACAAGTTGGCCACCCCTGGTATATTCGATTATTGTGCAATGTTTTTATGTTGTTACATAAAAAATTATAACATATACAGTTTTGCGCTACTGCTGTTTTAAATTTAATTAATTAAAAAATGCAATGTTTTGTAAAGTGCTCAAAACTGTAGGCATTTGCATACGCCCAATTGTTTGAAGTTATTTCGATGACGGAAAACTCATAATGGAAAAATCAATTCGACATTAAATCATCCGTTAATTAAGATTGGGGCTATAATAGCGTATGCACCCTCACATCATTATGCAATTTTTTATGCCACTTTAGGTTTCCTATTACACTTCCACGAGAATTGCACAATTACAACCGCAAATGCAACAAACATTTTCAAAAATTTATTTAACAACAATAAAATCGAGGGTGAAAACGGTATATTTCGACAGACATTCGAGATTATATGTTTTAAAATTTTCTACAGCTACATAAATTAAATCAAATTATCATAATGTTTCAAATGTGTCAATAGTTACTACCAACAGTCAAAAAATACCCTAAATTTTTAAATTTCGATTTTTTATTTAAAAATGGCATAAAAGACGCAAATTAAAAAAAATAGTATAAAAAACTCATTTCATAAGTCATTTATACACTCGTTCATTAGAAAACTCGATGCTACGCACCTCGTTTTCTAAACTTGAACTTGTGCAGTGAAACCTGCCTTATGAAATTCGTTCTTTAATATACTATTTTCTAATTTGCGTTTCTAATAAAGCTATTAACGAACCCAAATGAGTTCGTTTATAGCGAATTTGAGTTCGTTGTATAGCATAGGGCAATTTACTGTTTCAAAGTTGGTAGCTTTGCTTGCCAGTTATCAAACGTCAAACTAAAATAGAAAACAACAAACAGTTTGATTTTAATTTTGTCCCTGAAACGTACAATTATACGTCAAACTACAAAAGAAATCAACAAATAGGTTAATTTAAATTTATTTGACAATTTATTTCAAATGTTTCAAATATGTCAATAGTTACTACCAATAGTCAAAAAAATCCCTAAATTTTTTAATTTCGATTTTTTATTTAAAAGGGGCATAAAAGACGCAAATTACAAAAAATTGTATAAAAAACTCATTTCATAAGTCATTTATAACACTCGTTTTCTAAACTTGAACTCGTGTAATAAAACCTGCCTTATCAAATTCGTTCTTTAATATACTATTTTCTAATTTGCGTTTCTAATAGAGCTATAAACGAACCCAAATGAGTTCGTTTATAGCGAATTTGAGTTCTCTTATAGCATAGGGCAATTTACTGTTTCAAAGTTGGTAGCTCTGCTTGCCAGTTATCAAACGTCAAACTACAATAGAAAGCAACAAACAGTTTGATTTTAATTTGTCCCTGAAATGTACAATTACACGTCAAACTACAAAAGAAAGCAACAAATAGGTTAATTTAAATTTATTTGACAATTTATTTCAAATGTTCCAAATGTGCCAATAGTTGCAATCAACAGTCAAAAAATTCCCTACATTTTTAAATTTCGATTTTTTATTTAAAACGGGCATAAAAGATGCAAATTAGAAAAAATTGTATAAAAAACTCATTTCATAAGTCATTTATAACACTCGTTCATTAGAAAACTCGATGCTACGCACCTCGTTTTCTAAACTTGAATTCGTGCAATAAAACCTGCCTTATGAAATTCGTTCTTTAATATACTATTTTCTAATTTGCGTTTCAAATAGAGCTGTTAACGAACCCAAATGAGTTCGTTTATAGCGAATTTGAGTTCGCTTATAGTATAGGGCAATATACTGTTTCAAAGTTGGTAGCTCCGCTTGCCAGTTATCAAACGTCAAACTACAATAGAAAGCAACAAATAGTTTGATTTAAATTTTGTGCCTGAAATGTATAATTGCACGTCAAACTACAAAAGAAAGCAACAAATAGGTTAATTTAGATTTATTTGACAATTTATTTCAAATATTTCAAATGCGTCAATGGCTACTACCAACAGTCAAAAAATTCCCTAAATTTTCAAATTTCGATTTTTTTATTTAAAAGGGGCATAAAAGACGCAAATTAGAAAAAATTGTATAAAAAACTCATTTCATAAGTCATTTATAACACTCGTTCATTAGAAAACTCGATGCTACGCACCTCGTTTTCTAAACTTGAACTCGTGCAGTGAAACCTGCCTTATGAAACTCGTTCTTTAATATACTATTTTGAACTCATAATGCTAATAAAATCCTTTGCTATTTTATTACTATTATTATTATAAATAATATTATCATCGTCATTACGCGAGATTTATGTCTATGATTTAGTCAGTCCTCATTATCATTTTGGTCACAAGTGACCTTTCAATGACCAATTTCTTCGGCACGCTGTATGTACGTGTATATAACAGGAGAGGTCCTGGCCTGTTCTACGTAGTCCTGCGTAACCCACACTGTAGTATAACTTGCTACGCTTTGTACGTAAATATCGCACGGTGGCCAACATGAAGACTGTGGCCGATCATGCGCACCGCCACCAACTCGCGGAGGAACTCGTCCTTTGGCGCTTCGCAGCAGTTGATCTCTGTCCGCTGCGCGTGAACAACACCAACATCTGCTCTGACTTCACAGGACAATTGGTGACATCAGTTTAGTGTACACACCGTGCGTAAAGCGCTCGCGTCGTTAGATGCCGCTAGTGTAAGCTAAGCATCCGTCAGTTACCTGTAGGCTAAAGAATTGTTGGAAACTTGTTAAAAACAGTGATAGTTACCGACAAACAGTTAAGGCGAAGGAATTTACAAGAAAACATATTATTTAAAAAATTATATGTTTTCAGAAATCGAGTTTTATCGTTTTTGCCCTGTCCATATCAAACGTCTTAAATATTGTCAAAATAATTTATGTTCATAAAGTTTTGTACTAATATTTAAATAACTCGAAACTAAAACGTCATTTAAAAAAATCAGGATTCAGGAGAAGCGGATTACTATTCGTGACAAACCAATTTATAAAAGACAAGATTTTAAACAAAAATTAACACTTCTGATTTTACTTATTATATCTATTGTTACGATCTAATTTATATCATAATTATATAAAGTTGTGTAATTTTCGACTAGTTTCGGCTTTTGGCCATCATCAGGTGAAAAAAGTGTCCGATATTAGTTTAAGGACAACATGTTGTTTAGTGATTTTTGTTAAGATCATATACATTTTGTTAAACAGTATCAGACTTCAAATAATAATTAATGTAAATATGCCATAATATGGATTTCGTCTTTTTTACGTTATTTTATAATACATTATCAAAGTATGCTTTTGTTGGTAAGATTTTTTATATAATTCTTTATAATATTTGTCTGGAGCAGCATTACTTTCACTATGTGTGTCAAATAACAAAACCACTAAACAACATGTTGTCCTTAAAGTAATATCTGACACTTTTTTCACTTGGTGATGGCCAAAAGCCGAAACTAGTCGAAAATTTACATAATATAATAAAAAAACTATAAGGATTTATTCAACCAATAGTTTATTATACTATTATATCATTATATAATTATTACGCAGGATTATATAACAATATAATTACCTGTCAATTTCGTTTCCTTTTATTGTTTATTTTTCTATCGACTTATCGTTAGATCACTGTCAGTAAATATTGCGCAAAATGTTTCGTGTTGAACATTTATACTGAAGAGTTAGTTGTTGGTTCGAAACTTTATAAATGATGAAGCAGTATACTACTTCTACCTAGGGTGGCCAACATATAACGATGCGTGACGCATTTGTTTAGGGTTTCGCGTATGAGGAAACTTTCATTAAGTAATGATAGATGACTGACCGCAAAATTTGGCTAATTAAGAAAACCGAATTTCCCAAATAGAAGTTTCACAAATAAACATCACACACACACATATCCTTTATTATAATAAAAATATATAATACAGCTGTTTCGGGAGTGCGAACATTTTCCATATAAAATAGGACCACCCTTACAACTTTCGACATGCAAAATCATAATATAAAATTATAATAAATTTCCACGTACAATCGAATTAATAAAATATAGATCGGTTGCTATTTTTTTTGGTAATAATAAAAATGGTTTGTCGTTAATCAGAGGACTGGTGTATTATTATTTTGACGAGTATTGTAATTATTATTCTGATATATAATAATTTATTGTAAACGACACCGATTTAAATATACCAATTTGTTAAAATCTATATTTTTATATGTCTTTTCATAATTAAAAGCAAAGTATATTTACATGCGATTTTAGGTAACTATTTTTAAACCATCGTGGTACAATGTTTTAAAACGGTGGTAAATTTCAAACCGAAAATGATAAAACACCATCGAAAATAATTAACAGAACGGCGGCGTCGGAAAACAGCACGCGCCGCGACGGTGCGCGATGCTTCAGCTGTAATTGTGGTTGTAATTAAATTTTTATGAGTGATTCTTGCATATAACACTGTCGGCCGCGAAAGTGAAAACCAACATTAATAAGAACACAAGCATCGCGCATTTTGCGGAGTGCGGCACAATTTTCACAATTAAATCGCGCAGGATTTTTTGTTATTCAAGCATATAATCCAATTATCAACTCGACGCTTCGGGAAGAAAAAGTAATCATTTATGCATTAAAAAAAACAAACACTGCACCAGAATCTAGCGCCTGGAAGCTGTGTTTATCATTTGCGAGAGAAAGTGTTTTGCTGATTGCATTTAGCATTTAACAGCTTATTATCGTGACACATAGTTTAGACATAATATAGCAATGGCCAAACGATCTCTGCGTATCTTGGAAGCACTGTTCGTGTTTATACTCACCGCAAATGCAATAAAAGGTAACTAGCATTACGTTTTTAATAGTTAATTTTAATTTTACATGTGTTGTAATTTGTACTCTGCTTTTGTCAGCTTCACTCATCAAATTGAAACTTTTCAGGCAAAAAATTATGTACTTCTCCACTTTACAATTATAAATAATTGCCTACGTATTATTTTACTAACAGCGCATTAATATCTTCTGCACCTTCATCATACAATATCGAAGAATCATCTGGTAATGATCGATTTTGCAACCAAACAGAAATACTACAGTTTTAGGTGGCCGAAAAATTCTTTTCTTTGTTCTCTAGCATATCCTGAAAGATATGGTAAAGTATGATGTCATGCACGGGTCTTTCCTAAAACAAGAGATCCGTTAAATTTTAAATTTTAAAACCTTTCAAAACGAAATTTTCAACTTTTCGCACAGGTTAATTCTTAATATCCATTTATTTTCTTTACATTTATTTATTTATTTTCTTTACATACTTTTAGTTTTCTTAAGCTGTTACGATAAATTTAGAAACACTTTTACATGTCGATTAATCTAAATGGATTATGTAATACAATTTTTCTTTGCATATATGCCCCATTGAAAAAATGTTCATCGATAATTTAATTTTATAATATATTGCAATGAAATTTTCTAGAAAGCAACTGAATGTAGGCACAAGCAATAAAAGAAATTTATAAAAACAATTTGTAGTGTACAATTAACTGCGAAATTCAGTTGCTCATTGACTAATTTTCATGTAATAATTAGAAAATTAAATTAAATTAAATTTCGTGATAATTCTATATTTAATGATTACTAAAATTAAGATAATGTACTTTTGCATGACCTAAGGGAAGTGATATTTTATCATCTTGATTTCTTTTCTAGGAATTTGAAATAATTTTCTATTTAAATATTTATATAAGCGATTTTTTTCGATGAACCACAAGAATGAATCAGCCTATATAGCATCATAACTTTTTATGACTAGAAGTATAACTACTAAAAGACCCAGAACCATACAAGGAGTTATTCAATTTTCCATTTTTTTTTTTTAATGTAACTTAATAAAAGAAATGCAATCTGAATAATGTAATTGCTGTGTTGAAATTGTATTAACTTCTCTCCTGCAAGTTGTAACTGATTTGGAAAATTTACGTTTAACATGAAAATTAACTACACAATATATATGCAACTTGCGATGCGCCAGAAAACTTCTGAATATCCGAAACTTCTACCTAATTATAAAAAGTAATTACGCAAGAACTAAATTTATCGCAATATCTTTTGGAATTGTAGCTATAAAATGAGATAACTTGTAAGATACGTACAAATAAAAACAAATACAAATACGGAATGCACTCGCTTAAGACTACGATTTAAGCATAGAATAAAATCTAGTAAACATTCGATCCAAGAGAATAATTAACATCTATAAACGTGAAAAACTACAAAATTATATGTGGAATATCGCATTTACATACAATAGTCAAACAATTACTCTAAATTTACCACTTCATAAAATTAAAATCATATTTTTTAATGTATATGAGTTAAATAAAACAATTTCTTTTACAATAAGTTTCATTTCATTTAAAAATATATAAGTCATACTTTCAAAAACTTCTATATTAACTTTTTACTGCACAATTATTTAATACCGTAGCGATAAATTTACACAATAGCCCTTTTTTAATTTAAGAATTGTGACCGACGTGGCAATTAAATTTTTATCTTAAAAACAAATAACAAATGTAAACTATAATACTATAATTAGACCATAAATCCTTGCACTCGATTCAATATTAATTTACAAAAAGTAACTGTCGAATTAAAAAGTGTCTTTCAATAAAAAAAAAGCTTCGAGCGAATTATAATTAATACTTCATTTCGTGCACATTTTTAATTGATTAAGTTTTGAACAAATAAATGCTATAGACCATCTTCGTATCAATGAGAAGCGATCACAAGATCAAATTCATTCTTAAACAATAAATTCTGCAATTTAATGTTTACCTTCTCCTAGATAATATTGAAGAATTTACTATCAATTCTAAAAGATAAAATTTATCATGATTCCCTCACAATAAAATATTTTTAAACAGGACAGAGATACATAATAAAATTTATAAACAATATCTTAGTACGGGACTTGTTAAAGTGTGGTCCGCGGGTTAATTAACTAATTTCAATTAAAAATGTTGATAAAAAAGTGATCCCGCGATATTTTTAAAATATACATTACAAGCAAAGAATATCGCAAAATATAACCCTTTTCAAAATATGGTGAATTAAAAATATTTAAACTTTGATAATTATTTTAAAAATATTTATGAAATATCTTGTTGTAGTTGTCCTAAAGTTATATAGAAAAAAACACGTAGACCAATTAAAACTAGATTTAAAGTGCATTTAGCTCATTTCAGATTAAATTGAAAAGATAAAAGTGCTGTACCCGAGCATATTTGTGACTAACTCAGGTCATCCTATTCAAATTAGTTCACTTAAATTACTTACAAGTGTTTTGAATTATTCCGAATTATAAATGCTTAAATGAAAGTATATACATGCATAAATCTAAATCACATTTAATGAATTTATTTATTTTATTTAGTATTTTAATGGTATTTATCTTGTGCTACTGAATATGGGGGCATAGCCTTCGAAATGCGCATCTAGCTACTTAATGTTTTAAGTTACGGTATTTGGGTGATATTCTATATTATTTGATAATCACTTCGACTAAAAATTGAATTAAATATTTTATAGATTAACTGAAATTTTATTTGTAATGAAGTAGGCAAAAAGTAAATTATAAATTAAGTATATTTTAATGTTGAAATTATTGAAAGAATCATGTGCACCATGCATAACTTACAATCTGTTATGCCTAAGTTGATACGTACAAAACTGTACTTTTACCTGATGATGAATTTGAGCAAGAACAAAATCAGTACTGTAAATTAGTTTAAAATCATATGGTATTATAATTTCATATTTATATTTCCTAATTTACTTCATAAACTGTGATAAGTTTGTTTTATTATTTTTATTTACCTATGCCAGCATATTTTAAAAGGGATTCTGTTTAACTACTTACCAAATTTTATGAAAATATGCATACAAAAAAATACTTTAGTTTCCCGAAAATTGTAAATGTTCCCCAATTTTTACACCATGTTTAATTTTATAGTAGTTAAGTAGATATTGACTTCTCGTCAACCTGGGCTTAGATATTTTGAAGATAATCAATTCAGTCATTAAAAATATCATGAGAAAACTCGTATCTGTAGAAAACAAAGAAAATGATAGTAATAACGTTATTTAAACAAAAATACAACATTGTAAAATCCGAAAATCAGCCACAATACAAATTAAATTCCTCTAAATTTTTCGTAAAGATTATTCGTATGGGAGAAATAGTTACCCGTTCAAAAACAATGTTCAACAAACATTTCCAAGAACTGGGCATTAGAAATTCCATGAATAACTGGCGTATTTTTGTATTTACATTTTATTCCCAATTTAGGACTTAGAAATCTTCAAATCGTTAATATTTATTTGGTTAAAAAGTAAATAATATTTGCGCATTAAAAAAAAGGCTTGTGTTTAACTGCTTATCAAATTTAATGAAAGTATGTATACAAAAAAAAATACTTTCGTTTCCCGAAAATTGTAAATCTTCACCAATTTTCACACCATATTTAATCTGAAAGTGTTAACTAGATATTGACTTCTTGTTAGACTCTTTCATCATTTGTAAGCGAAATAATATTTACCAAACGTAAGACTACATATTTTTAAAACGGGGAAAATGTAATCATAAATATGGTATTTCTTATAATATTCGAGCTGCAATTCAAATTAATAATTCATGACTAAATCTAAAGTTCTTTGTCTGACCAAAAAAGTATTACCCAGACACCAGTTACATGTAAATACTTGTAGTTATAGGTGTTAAGTTAAAACAATGAAAACTAAACTTTTAATGTGTTAAAGTTTTATTATAATAATCATGATATGATAATATTCAGCTTCACTAATTATTAAAAATAAAATCACATAATAAACGTGAAATAATGTATTTTTTTTTTAGACAGTGTTTTATTGCAAAAGTAAATATTTATTTTGCCAGTATTGTCGTGCAAATTTTAGTAAATTTATACATTTGGTAAAAATTTACTAAATTCGGTATAGCATTATTTTTTTTGGAGTACATTGTTAGGGGTTCAGAGTTTGGTAAACAATTAATTTGACCCTTTTAAAAGTATAATTTTTGTTGCATATATCAAATTGTATTTTAATGTTCTTCGTGGTAGAAAAGATTCGGTGAGCATATAACTTAAGTATTGAATATAATACGATTATAATATAACTGCATTTGTCTTGAGCATATTGCCCACACCACTATCTATAAAAAAAATTTTAATCAAATATTAAGTCGATAAAAAAAATGCAGGAGCGATTATACAGGTTAGTTTGTAAAATATATGAGAAGGGAGAAGTACCACAGGATTTTCAGCGTAGTAGAATAGTAACAATGCCGAAGAAAATAGGAGCTAATTTGTGTGAGAACTATAAGACCATTAGTCTACTATCACATGCATCGAAAATATTGCTAAAGATTATTTATAGGAGATTAGAAAATAAAGTAGAGGAAAGACTAGGAGAAGATCAGTTTGGTTTTAGGAAAAACAGAGGGACGAGGGAGGCGATTCTAGCACTAAGAACGGTAGTAGAAAAAAGAAAGTGGGTAGGAAAGGTAACTTGCATAGCTTTTGTAGATTTAGAAAAGGCATTTGATAATGTAGATTGGGACATAATGTTTAGAATTTTAAAAGAAACGGGTATAGATTATAAGGATAGGAGAATAATTTTTAATTTATATAAACACCAAACTGCCTTAGTTAGAATTGAGGGGGAAGAAGAGTTAGCAAAAATAGGGAAGGGAGTTCGGCAGGGATGTACACTTTCACCGTTATTATTTAATCTATATATAGAAGATGCAATAAACAAAGTAAAAGAAGAGTATAGTGTAGGTGTGAATGTACAGGGAGAGAAAATATATATGTTGAGATTCGCCGACGATATAGCTATATTGGAAGAAAGCGAAAAGAATTTAGAAAGGGTATTGAATGGTATGCAGGCAGTATTGACTGGGGATTTTAACATGAAAATAAATATAGGTAAAACTAAAGTGATGAGGTGTGACAAAAAGGAATGCAGTAGAAAAATGAGGATCACAATAGGAGATAATAGAATCGAAGAAGTGTCAGATTTTTGTTATTTAGGCAGTAGAATCACAAAAGATAATCGAAGCAAGGTAGATATAAAGTGTAGGATAGCACAGGGTAGGAAGGCATTCGTAGAAAAGGAACAGATTTTAAGATCAAATATTGACTTGGGTATTAGAAAAAGATTACTGAAGGTATATGTTTGGAGTGTAGCACTGTACGGGTGTGAGGCGTGGACTATAGGAAAGGAAGAGAAGCGTAGATTACAAGCATTCGAAATGTGGTGTTATAGGAGGATGATGAGGATTGGTTGGGAAGATAAAGTAACAAATGAAGCTGTACTAGAGTTAGTAGGGGAGAAGAGAAGTATTTGGAGAGTGTTACAACGTAGGAGAGACAGATTAGTAGGGCATATCCTTAGGCATGGGGGGATTATGCAATTGATCATAGAAGGTAGAGTGGAGGGAAAGAGAGGGGTAGGCAGGCCTAAATTGGAGTATGTGAGTCAGATAGTTGAAGACGTTGAGATGAATAGCTATAGGGAGATGAAGGGATTAGCTCAGGATAGATCGGCATGGCGTGCTGTTTCCAACCAATCTTTAGGATTGCGGACTCTTTAACTAACTAAAAAAAATGATATTTGGTTAACGTATATTCTTCTATTTATACCATAACTTAATTTCGAAACAACAATAAAGTGTAGTAACTTTAATATAATTATATATTTTTATACAATAACTACGTTCCATATTAAATTTTCATAAATAAATTTATGTTTAGAAAAGCGCGCTTCGTGGAATTTCATCAAATTATTATTTAACAACAAATTCTATAATTTTTGGAAGAATATGCCGCTAATATTACGCTGTGTTCCACTGAAATATAATTCAATTTAATTGCGAATAGGTTCGTATATTTCATATTAAATCACAGCAACATTTTCATTCGGCCTAAATGAAATACGGTGGAGGTAAAATTAACAGAGTTTCCTCCGGCTCCTGCTCAAGTTTCCTTAAATATATTATATATACATCTCAAAACTCCGCTGTATAATATATAGGCAGAAGCAAATACAGGGATTCTAAATCGATCAAAAAATTTTAAAGTTTCACAAACGTTTTCTCTGCGCAAAATGTAGAATGTATCAAACTTCGGAAGAACACATTATTTAAATACTTTCCACTTAAGAGAAGGTAACCATATATTTTGCCGAGTACATTTTTATTTAACTGCGGAAATGGTGAAGAGAAATAATAATTCATTATTTTATTTTGAAGAAAATATCATTGCACAACGATAGTAAAAAAATCAACTGTATTAAAACACAGGAAGTAGTTCGAATTGATTGAATTGAACTGTCAATAAGAACAGGGTAACGCGCTGATGGTAATTTCCCAAAGTTACTATATCTGCAGTCCTCTTTGTATCATTCGTGTGCACCCTGTATGTGTGTATCATCGCAATATGTTTGTGTTGCTTCTGTATATATTGAAGTGACGGCAACGCAAGATATAACTGCTGGGAATTGAATCCTGACGACTGATGTTTATTATTTGATTTCATATTTCAGTTAGTGCCAACAGAAATTGATAATTTAATTGATTTCTACGTAGGTAACAATATTTGTAGATGCACCGCAAAATAAACGTAGAGAATTGAGAAAACTACTTGAGGAATTAATTAATCAACATGAAGAAATTGTTGTGGCTGGAGTAGAATTATTTGCTCACCACTTGATTTATTGTGATCGGACATTTATATTGATGTATTTTGTTGCGATTGTATTAGCCTCAATATAATTAATTACTAATAACAAAATTAGAAATGTAATATTTTAATTTCCCAGAAATTAAAAATACTGCAATACAGCACCCACGAAAACGCCTTATTAATTTTTTTTTAATATAGTATTAAATATAAAAAAAAAATGATGCTAAGTATACTAGATTCACTACAAATAAGAATTCGATAAACATTTTAAAAATAAAAAGACTTTTTATACATTGAATTAGTGTGAAAATTTCAAAAAAGCTGATGACGTTATTAGTTACTATTTTAAAACAAAACTCAATGCGCCACTCTATAGTTTATTTCAGTCATACACTAAAGTTAAAGTTTAGAGACCACCCCGATTTAATTTTGTAAGCATTTAACAATAGAACGAGTTAACAAATATTTAATTAGTTCCCTTTAAATCGTATGGACAAATATGAAGTTGTTTGTATTTGATTGCCAACTTAATGTAACAAGGAAACTAAAAAAACTTTAATTATTTAGCAATGTAGCTAACAAATATTTACAGATAACAAATATATACAGTATAATATTGTAATTTCAAATTCTAAACAGATACAAGAATTCAGATATATTTTGGAGCATTAAAATACAAATAACTGGTCGCAAAATTATTTTGGACGCAGAATAATTTGAAAAAAACTTAACTATTTTAATACTCTAATCTATCGTACATCCAAAGCGACAACTAAAAACGATATCAACTATTACAGAAAAATATTGTTGCTATTAAAGATACAATCATTATTTGTACTAGCATCTTAAGTTTGGATATTTAAATATTTGTTGAAAACGACAGTGGCGGCTCGTGCCATTTCAATCTGGGGGGCGCATTTCTTAAAAAATAACATAATATTGAGAAATCTTACCTAAAGTGGATGCAAAATGATTAAATTCAATCATTTCTTGAAAGTGGTATTCCGCTCTTCTATCATTCATTGATATAAACTTTTCCAAAACTGTTTCGTTAAAATTGTAAATATCTCGCGCCACATTTTTATTAATACAAATCATCGCCAATGCGTTTAAACGATCATTACCCATAGCATTTCGCAAAAAAGTCTTGATTTTCTTTTAAGTGTTGAAAAACAACGCTCTGATTCAGCAGTAGTCATAGGGGTTGTTAAAATAATTTTAAGTATTTTTTATAGTTTCCGGGAAAGTTTCACTGAGATTATTTTATAGCAATAATGAAAGAAAATTTGTGGCTCCAATTATTTGATAAAAATCCGGACGCGTGTAAATGACTTCTAATTCTGTTTTTAATCTGGTTTTATTCAAAAATTGATATGCATGACACACGGTTTCCAAAAGGTCCACTAGAAATTCTTTAGAAAATGTTGGCATCGATTTCGTGTTAAATAACTCAGCGGCTTGTAGATTGAACCTGTACTGCGTGGCGCTGAACACGCAGCGGCACCAAATTAGCGTTATATCTATACCATGCGAACGATAGATACAGATAGATACAGCATCGATACTGTGACTTACAACGAATGCCACAACGAACGTTGTGTTGATTGTTATCGCGGCGCAAGCTTTATCTTTTAGGAAAAATAATGCCGAGATAAAATATCGCAATACAATTATTTATCTACGGTGATGCGCTCAATGTTCAGGAGGGGCGCGCGGCCCTGCGGCCTGCATAAGGAACCGCCACTGGTAAAAGTGTACAAACCTGATTTTATAAAAATTGTTCCTAGAACAGTTTTTCGATTATCAACACTTTTGTGCAAATTATATTTCATAAAGGCATGAAACCATATAATATAAACTGCATATTTGATACTAAGATTTAAACATGGAAAAAAAATTATATATAGAGAGTTTCTTTACAATTTTGTTCATTTTGTTCATATTATGTCGTTTTCAATCAAGTTGAAGTTATAGTTTCCTCTAATATTAAGATTAGTTTGGTTTTAGGAAAAACAGAGGGACGAGAGAGGCGATTCTAGCACTAAGAACGGTAGTAGAAAAAAGAAATAGGGTAGGAAAGGTAACTTGCATAGCTTTTGTAGATTTAGAAAAGGCATTTGATAATGTAGATTGGGACATAATGTTTAGAATTTTAAAAGAAACGGGTATAGATTATAAGGATAGGAGAATAATTTTTAATTTATATAAACACCAAACTGCCTTAGTTAGAATTGAGGGGGAAGAAGAGGTAGCAAAAATAGGGAAGGGAGTTCGGCAGGGATGTACACTCTCACCGTTATTATTTAATCTATATATAGAAGATGCAATAAACAAAGTAAAAGAAGAGTATAGTGTAGGTGTGAATGTACAGGGAGAGAAAATATATATGTTGAGATTCGCCGACGATATAGCTATATTAGAAGAAAGCGAAAAGAATTTAGAAAGGGTATTGAATGGTATGCAGGCAGTATTGACTAGGGATTTTAACATGAAAATAAATATAGGTAAAACTAAAGTGATGAGGTGTGACAAAAAGGAATGCTGTAGAAAAATGAAGATCTCAATAGGAGATAATAGAATCGAAGAAGTGTCAGATTTTTGTTATTTAGGCAGTAGAATCACAAAAGATAATCGAAGCAAAGTAGATATAAAGTGTAGGATAGCACAGGGTAGGAAGGCATTCGTAGAAAAAGAACAGATTTTAAGATCAAATATTGACTTGGGTATTAGAAAAAGATTACTGAAGGTATATGTTTGGAGTGTAGCACTGTACGGGTGTGAGGCGTGGACTATAGGAAAGGAAGAGAAGCGTAGATTACAAGCATTAGAAATGTGGTGTTATAGGAGGATGATGAGGATTGGTTGGGAAGATAAAGTAACAAATGAAGCTGTACTAGAGTTAGTAGGGGAGAAGAGAAGTATCTGGAGAGTGTTACAGCGTAGGAGAGACAGATTAGTAGGGCATATTCTTAGGCATGGGGGGATTATGCAATTGATCATAGAAGGTAGAGTGGAGGGAAAGAGAGGGGTAGGTAGGCCTAGATTGGAGTATGTGAGTCAGATAGCTGAAGACGTTGAGATGAATAGCTATAGAGAGATGAAGGGATTAGCTCAGGATAGATCGGCATGGCGTGCTGTTTCCAACCAATCTTTAGGATTGCGGACTGTTTAACTAACTAATATTACGTGAAAATGCACATAGAAAAGTAAAAATGATAAAGTCACATTTTGTAAATACAAAAATCGATATGGATTTGAATATTGTCAAATATATCAAAAATGTAACATTCTAGACGAGTCGAAATTAATAATTTTTTGCCTTCTTGGGATCTAGAACGAGAATACAACTTCAAAATCGAGATCAACACGAGTTTCATATTTTTCTCGACTATTTAAAATATAGCGCATATTTATAAAAAAAAAAATATTAAACCATTGCATAACTTTGATGAAATTCAAAACAGTTTCAAAACTACACTGCCTCACTATTGACTAAGTAAATATAGCAATTTAGCTAAAATATAACATCATAATCTCTCAAAATAATTAATTGTAATATATTCTACCTTACCTCCATAATTTTTATGCAGTTCCTTCTCACACAGTTTTCTGGTTGATATTATAAATACACCACCAGTTCATATATTGCTCATTACAATTTAAAAGAAGTTTCCCTTATCTTCTATAATTAATCTTTCTTGCTGTAGCTCCAAAAATAAATCCTTAAAATTCATTTCACAACTTGTCAATTTTAATTTAGGGACAATAAAAGCAGAAGCCACACTTCGTGTAATATTAGACGTTTCGAACTTTTGGAAATGAGCATTCTCCGTTTGGGACAGGGGATCAACAAGGCCGTCAGAGGCGAAGAGCAAATTGAAAAATCTCGAGAACACACTGGAATAATTGAATCAACGTGCAGTGGGAATTCTTGAACGAGCACAGGTGGCTCTTGCATTATTCAACATGGCGGCAATTATTTATTTACCGCCCCTCCGATTCCGATACCAATTGCCACCCAGGTTATCTGAACATTTAGCAGAACCTTACACCGGATTGTTAACATACGCATCCTGTAGAATAGGGACGAATTTAACAATTGAAAGATTCCCCCGATATCTAATAATCAACCTTGTAAATTCGTCATTTCTTCATTTTATTTATTTTATATACATATTAATGATAAAGTAATAAATGAAGACATGTTAAAATTCACTAGGAAAAGAAATTCATTTGGTAGGTATAGAAGGTATTATGCAATTAGTTATAAAATACGAAGAATTAGAGAAAAGGAAAATATAAGAACTCGAATGAACTCAACGTCTTATACAAAATGTTTGAACCCATTAATTTTTGTTATATTATATTAACCCCATTTTACGATTAATTGTAATTTTATACTAAAATAAATAAAGCAAATGTTTTTATCAAAGGTTATATAATTCGTCAGTATAATTTAATTATGTAAAGGTGAAAATAATCCGAACACAAAAAATTGGATTATTCAATCAAGTTTTTTTTAAGGATGGGCACTGAAGGCTTTCTCATTCTTATGGCTTAACGATCTAGCGTATTGTAGCCAGCTTCTATATTTCTATTTTGACTTTATCGAAGCACACGTCAGGGAATACCTGAGTGGCTACACTTAGGGACAGAGACTTTTATTTAGACATACACAAGAAGCACAGCCATGGTCGGGAAGGAACATTTCCTTCGGAAAAATATCCTCCCGGGTGGGATTCGAATCCACGACCAGCGTGTTAACATTAACTTTATTACATTTATAAAAAGAGTATTATTAACGCTGTAACTTTATTTAAATGTACTAATATTAATATATCAAAATATTAACTTAATATTTAGATATATTAATATATTAATCTACATTCCATAATGTAGATTGGGACATAATTATTTGGACATGTAGATTGGGACATAGCGAGAGAATTATTTTCAATTAATACAAACATCAAACGACTTTTGTTACAATTGCGGGGGAAGAAGAGGTAGCAAGAATAGGAAATGGAGTCACGCAAGGATGTACACTTTCGCCATTGTTATTTAACCTGTATATAGAACATGCAATAAACCAGATAAAAGAAGATTAGGTGTGAAAAATCAGGGAAAGGAAATATGTGTTGAGGTTCGCCTGGCGATATAGCTATCTTGGATGAAAAGGAGCAGAATTTATAACATGTATTAAATGGTATAGAGAAAGTAATGACTAGAGATTATAACATGAAAATCAATATAGGCAAGACTAAAGTGATGAGGTGTGACAAGAAGGAATGCAAGCGAAAAATGAGGATAAGAATAGGAGACGATTGAATAGAAGAAGTGTCACACGTTTCTTATTTAGGAAGTAGGATTACAAAGGATAACCGAAGTAAGGTAGATATAAAATATAAGAGAGCACAGGGTAATAAAAGGAGCAGATTTTAAGATCAAATATTGACTTGGGTATTAGAAAAAGATTACTGAAGGCATATGTGTGGAGTGTAGCATTGTACGGGTGTGAGGCGTGGACTATAGGAAAAGAAGATAAACCGTAGAATAAAAGCATTCGAAATGTGGTGCTACAGGATGATGATGAGGTTTGGTTGGGGAAATAAAGTAATAAATGAAGCCGTACTAGAGTTAGTAGGGGAGAAAAGAGATATTTTAGGGGAGAGTATTGCAGCGCAGGAGAGATAGCCTAGTAGGTCACATTCTTAGACAAGGGGGATTATGTAATTAGTTATAGAAGGTAAAGTAGAAGGAAAGCAGGGGGTTGGTGGACCTAGATTGGAGTATGTGGGTCAGATAGTGGAGGACGTGTGGGATGAATTGCTACAAAGAGATGAAGGAATTAACTCCGGATAGATCGACAGATGGCGTGCTGTTTCCAACCAATACTTTTTTAAGATTGAGGACTATGTAACTAAGTTAAATTTAAAATGTGATTTTATTTGATTTTTACGGGTTTACAATTCGTAGAAATGAATTATTTTACGAAATTTAAACTGTTGCAAGAAACACGTTAATTCTTGCCGCATATAAAAAGTTTATAATTTCTTTATATAAATAAAATATATAAATTTACAAGAAATTATCTAATGGTTAGTCAATAAGTAATTTTATTAATAATCTGAAAATTTTATAACGGAATATTGTCGGCCTAGAGCAGGTGTATTCGACTGTTTCTTGCATTTTCTTGATTTTTATACAACCTTCAAGAATTAGATATCTAGTGAGTTAAAGCAATATAAGTAGTTACCTCTGCTTTGCTAACTATATAGTTTAATAAATTATTAAATCACGTCAAGAAATTCTCACATGATTCATAATTCATATTATTTAAAAATTGTCGAAGATGTTCCAAAAACAGTACAATAAGGTGGATTGTCCATCAAACACTTCCGGAGATTTATATCGACTCCGTTAAAAATTATTGATTTAAATAAAGAACTATAACTGCCACAGCAGATGTATTATTATCTGTTGCTGTACATGTTAGAAGATGTACATTTTGCATTTAAAAATCTGGTATAAAGGACTTTATTTACCTTATGCCATATATTCTGTGCAGACTAAATGATCCATTTATATCTTTTATCTAAACGTGTTTTTAAATTAAATTTTGTGCTCCCACGTTGCTATAATAGAAAGAAAACTTAATTCTGGATAAGTATCCAGAATTAAGTTACAAATAACAAAAATATGTAGAAATAATTGTGCACATGTGATTTTTATTTTCTATTTTTTATTTGTAAATTCCTCATTGTGATTTAGTTTTAGTCATATATGCCTGGAAAGTTTAGAGAGAGAAATGTTTTCATTGCAAAAGGCTAAGTGCAACAACAATTGCAATTAAATACAGTGAGATCTGCGTCATCACCATAATGGATTAATATTAAAATTACAATTTGAATTGTGTTAAATGCACCACTGGGTATTTTTATAGATTCAAATATGCCGACATTTTCGATCATCCTGTCACAAACCGTGAACAAGATTTCGCACTCTACAGTGGAATTTTATAATAGTTACTCCTGTTACATCATCCCACCGCACACATAGGCATATAAACATGGAGTGTGACGTATTTGCATGTAATAAATTATTGCTCTGATAGATGATATTTTGATGCTTCTTACTGGCAAGCGGAAAAAGTGTGTCTTTCTAAGGGACCCACGTAATTTAATGGGCGATTCTTAGACTATATGAGACGTAGATTAATTTTGGATTTTGTAACTGGAAATTTATGTAAATAGAATACATCTAGTTAAAAAGTTGCAAGGAGTCAAAATTGAATCCACCGCAGAAAATGTAACAATAATTATATGTTCGTACCATGAACATTTTCATAGGTACGAGGAAGCGCCAGAAATTCCCGGCCCAACACATTTACAAATGTACAATCAGATCGAACGTGTTGTGACAGGTTGGGACAGGTCTTTGTAGGCTGCTATATTAAAATCATACACATACTTGCAATAGTTATTCTGCCAAAGGTAAATGAGTAGCACGCGTCAAGAAAATGTCGCATTTAATGAAAATTGAATACCGCGCTGTGATCAAATTATTAACAAAAGAAGGACTTACACCACACCTAATGAAGTAAAGATTGGATGACGTGTACGGGGAATTGTCCCCTTCATATTGCACTGTTAAAGAATGGGAAAAACGCGTTCGTATGGGACAAGAATCACTAGAAGATGATTCGCGTGCTGGTCGGCCTGTGCAAGTGTTGACGGAAGAATCATTTGCTATTGTATAAGATTTAGTACTTAGTGACCGCCGTCTAAAAGTAAAAGAATTAGCGGCAATGTCAAATCTTTCAGAAACAAGTGTGCGCCGCATTCTGCATGATCATTTGGGGGATGAATAAGGTCAGTGCGACATGGGTACCTAAACTTCTGCGCCAACGTCGAGTAGAGTGTGCACGGTCGTTTTTGGATCTCTGTGAAACAAACCCAAATGCAGTTTTGGAATCAATTGTGACTGCAGATGAAATTATGATGCTTTATTACGATCCTCTATCCAAAAAGGAATCGATGGAGTGGCGGCGATCGAATGAACTACCCCCAAGAAAGGCAAGGGTGACACAATCAACGAAAAAGATCATGGCCACAGTTTTTTGGGATTGCCAAGGAATTCTTTTAGTTGCTTTTAAAGAACGAAATACTACGGTTAACGGTACATGTAGATGTATATATATATATATATATATATATATATATATATACATCAGAGTAGATGTCGATAGGTTAAAATTAGCTGATGTATATGAAAAGTACAAGCAGAAAGTAGAAATCATGGCTAATGGAACATCAAGGAGCGACATAGATTGCGAATGGAGGGAAATCAGAAATGGGTTAACTACAGCAGCAAATGAAGTATTAGGCACAAAGAAAAGGACAGGTAGGAGGGAATGGATCACGGAAGAAATAGTGGAAATGATAGAAGCAAGAAGGAAAATTAAAATAGGAAACACAGAAGCAGGACAGAAAAAATATAAGGAACTAAGGAACTTAATTAATAGGAAATGCAAGCTAGCGAAAGAAGAGTGGATAAAAGGAAACTGTGAGGATATTGAGGAGGATATGAGAAGAGGTAAAGTAGATTTGGGCTACAGGAAAATTAAGTCACATTTTTCTAAAGTAAAACCAAAGGGTAACATTATATGTGATAAGCAGGGTAAGGAACTCACAGAAAATAAGGAAAAAGCTAGAAGATGGAAGGAGTATCTTGAAGATTTATATAAAGGTAGGCAGGACATGGAGGAGCTAGAAAATGTGGAACAGATAGATGAGGATGACTTAGGTCCTAGCATACTTAGGTCAGAGTTTCATAGAGCATTAAATGATTTACGGAATAACAAAGCAGCGGGGATTGATATGATACCAGCCGAATTAATAAAACACGCAGGGGAAAAAATGCAGGAGCGATTATACAGGTTAGTTTGTAAAATATATGAGAAGGGAGAAGTACCACAGGATTTTCAGCGTAGTAGAATAGTAACAATGCCGAAGAAAATAGGAGCTAATTTGTGTGAGAACTATAGGACCATTAGCCTACTATCACATGCATCGAAGATATTGTTAAAGATTATTTATAGGAGATTAGAAAATAAAGTAGAGGAAAGGCTAGGAGAAGATCAGTTTGGTTTTAGGAAAAACAGAGGGACGAGAGAGGCGATTCTAGCACTAAGAACGGTAGTAGAAAAAAGAAAGAGGGTAGGAAAGGTAACTTGCATAGCTTTTGTAGACTTAGAAAAGGCATTTGATAATGTAGATTGGGACATAATGTTTAGAATTTTAAAAGAAACGGGTATAGATTATAAGGATAGGAGAATAATTTTTAATTTATATAAACACCAAACTGCCTTAGTTAGAATTGAGGGGGAAGAAGAGGTAGCAAAAATAAGGAAGGGAGTTCGGCAGGGATGTACACTCTCACCGTTATTATTTAATCTATATATAGAAGATGCAATAAACAAATTAAAAGAAGAGTATAGTGTAGGTGTGAATGTACAGGGAGAGAAAATATATATGCTGAGATTCGCCGACGATATAGCTATATTGGAAGAAAGCGAAAAGAATTTAGAAAGGGTATTGAATGGTATGCAGGCAGTATTGACTAGGGATTTTAACATGAAAATAAATATAGGTAAAACTAAAGTGATGAGGTGTGACAAAAAGGAATGCAGTAGAAAAATGAGGATCTCAATAGGAGATAATAGAATCGAAAGAAGTGTCAGATTTTTGTTATTTAGGCAGTAGAATCACAAAAGATAATCGAAGCAAGGTAGATATAAAGTGTAGGATAGCACAGGGTAGGAAGGCATTCGTAGAAAAAGAACAGATTTTAAGATCAAATATTGACTTGGGTATTAGAAAAAGATTACTGAAGGTATATGTTTGGAGTGTAGCACTGTACGGGTGTGAGGCGTGGACTATAGGAAAGGAAGAGAAGCGTAGATTAGAAGCACTTGAAATGTGGTGTTATAGGAGGATGATGAGGATTGGTTGGGAAGATAAAGTAACAAATGAAGCTGTACTAGAGTTAGTAGGGGAGAAGAGAAGTATCTGGAGAGTGTTACAGCGTAGGAGAGACAGATTAGTAGGGCATATCCTTAGACATGGGAGGATTATGCAATTGATCATAGAAGGTAGAGTGGAGGGAAAGAGAGGGGTAGGTAGGCCTAGATTGGAGTATGTGAGTCAGATAGTTGAAGACGTTGAGATGAATAGCTATAGGGAGATGAAGGGATTAGCTCAGGATAGATCGGCATGGCGTGCTGTTTCCAACCAATCTTTAGGATTGCGGACTCTCTAACTAACGGTACATATTATGCTGCATTAATAAATAAATTACGAGTCTGTATTTGCGAAAACTGCAGTGGAAAACTAACAAAAGGAGTTAAAATGCTTCGCGATAATGCACCAGTTCATACGGCGGTTGTTGCTCAAGCTGCTATACATAGTTGTGGATTCCAAGAAATCGACCACCCCCCGTCCCGATTTAGCCCCCAATGACTATAATTTATTTTCTCATTTAAACAAAGAGCTTCAGGGACTTCGTTTTGGGGATGATACTGATCTGAAAGCTGCAGTTATGCACCATTTTGAGAGCCAAATTTTTTTAAAGATTTATAGGTCATATTATATGCCAATTTTGAAATACTTCTGTCATGTTGACTTGTTTTGACACGATTCGTGACAGAGGTATTTTATTTAGTTTTAGCTTGTGCTACTCAAGATGGGCGCATAGCGCTTGAAATGTTCATCTAATTACTTAATGCTTGTTACGGTATTTGGGTGATATTCTATATTATAATTTAACACCGTAGTGATAATTTTTAAAAATTATTAGCATATACTTTTGATAATAGATGGCATTTGAAAATGATAATTGATATTGAGTCCAGCTTTTAATATTTATTATTTAAAAATTAAAACATGTAATTCAGCCAGATCAATGGTATTTGGAATATACTAAAAATGTCCTCGATTATATTTGTGTTGTGGCAAAAGGGACAGTAGAAGCATAATTTCTGCAAATCAGCGTTTTACGCGAAGCCTTCAATCTGCAAAACGACCATAAAAGCGGTCATCTCCGCTGCATATAGGATGTAATATTTATCCAAGAAACTGCTTTCCGAAGATATTACGAAAATAAAATAAGCCTATGCAGGCATACAGTAAAGCCCAATGCTTTAAAGTTCAAATTGCTGGCGGAACTTTTAGACTTCATCAATAATTCGCCGCTTCACTGAAAGCTTTGGGCAATATCTCAAGCGAATATACGGAGGAGGCGAGCTGTTTTCGAGCTTACGAGAGCTTCCAGCGCTACCAGCCAGCCCCTTCATTCAAGCGAAAGCACCCGAAGCTCGCCGCCCCCATTCAAAATCCAATACTTCCCATAGCAGTTTATTGGTCACATGTCGAATAATATAAAGGATTTATCGTAACACATACACTAGTGTGTACACGCTGAATATTTCATATATTATCATTATGCAATATATAAATCAATAGTGTGTACAGAACAATTTTTCTTTTCAAACACGCACGTTATATTTGCATTATGTTCGGAAAAATCGGATTTTTTTTTTTTATTCTATGCACAGTATAATATTAAAAATACAACAAATGGTTGTATTTGTGGACATTTAAAATTTTAAATATTTATTTTTGGTTTGCATATTTTCCATGTTTTGCATTTTATAGCAAGTCTTACAAAAAATAAGCTTGGAAACTAATATATTTAGATGTTATTGTAATCGAATAGTTTTCGTTCGTTTTTTGATTTAGTTTAAGACCGCAGTTCGCCACGTTAATTTTGCATGACTAAACTTTTTAAACTTATTACCAACTTATTTAAAACAATTGTCAAAGAAAAGTGCTGAGCACATACTATTTTTAATATATTTTAAGGAAGGTTCAGATTAAGTAAACTGAATCATTAACATTTAGAATATCGCAAAGATGAACTTTTCTTCATTATATTTTCCACTTTAAGATATGGCAAAAATCGAATACACTAACGAAGAAAGTTATCGGACCCTTAATATCCTAGTTAAAATGTATTAAAGCATTAAATTTTCATCACATCCCTATATAAACATATAAATATATATAAATAATTATAATATAAAAATAATAAATAAAAATGCAATTAAAAACGAAAGTTTTGACACATTTTGCATAAAATAATCGATCTAAAAAATTCATGACACTTATTTATGTAATGAACCGATGAAACCTTTCTAGATTTCAATTATGTTTTTAGTAATTATTTCATTAGTAATGAAAAAATCGGGGGGGCAACAAAAAATATATAAATAAAAATCTAATGACGATTCGTTTTTCGTTTTCTTCAATCCATTAACTTTTATAACATAAATTTTTTTTTATCTCATTTCAATTCTGATATTTATGCATTTATAAAATTTTAAATTATTAGTTAGTTAAAGAGTCCGCAATCCTAAAGATTGGTTGGAAACAGCACGCCATGCCGATCTATCCTGAGCTAATCCCTTCATCTCCCTATAGCTATTCATCTCAACGTCTTCAACTATCTGACTCACATACTCCAATCTAGGCCTACCTACCCCTCTCTTTCCCTCCACTCTACCTTCTATGATCAATTGCATAATCCCCCCATGCCTAAGAATATGCCCTACTAATCTGTCTCTCCTACGCTGTAACACTCTCCAAATACTTCTCTTCTCCCCTACTAACTCTAGTACAGCTTCATTTGTTACTTTATCTTCCCAACCAATCCTCATCATCCTCCTATAACACCACATTTCAAGTGCTTCTAATCTACGCTTCTCTTCCTTTCCTATAGTCACACCCGTACAGTGCTACACTCCAAACATATACCTTCAGTAATCTTTTTCTAATACCCAAGTCAATATTTGATCTTAAAATCTGTTCTTTTTCTACGAATGCCTTCCTACCCTGTGCTATCCTACACTTTATATCTACCTTGCTTCGATTATCTTTTGTGATTCTACTGCCTAAATAACAAAAATCTGACACTTCTTCGATTCTATTATCTCCTATTGTGATCCTCATTTTTCTACTGCATTCCTTTTTGTCACACCTCATCACTTTAGTTTTACCTATATTTATTTTCATGTTAAAATCCCTAGTCAATACTGCCTGCATACCATTCAATACCCTTTCTAAATTCTTTTCGCTTTCTTCCAATATAGCTATATCGTCGGCGAATCTCAACATATATATTTTCTCTCCCTGTACATTCACACCTACACTATACTCTTCTTTTACTTTGTTTATTGCATCTTCTATATATAGATTAAATAATAACGGTGAAAGTGTACATCCCTGCCGAACTCCCTTCCCTATTTTTGCTACCTCTTCTTCCCCCTCAATTCTAACTAAGGCAGTTTGGTGTTTATATAAATTAAAAATTATTCTCCTATCCTTATAATCTATACCCGTTTCTTTTAAAATTCTAAACATTATGTCCCAATCTACATTGTCAAATGCCTTTTCTAAGTCTACAAAAGCTATGCAAGTTACCTTTCCTACCCTCTTTCTTTTTTCTACTACCGTTCTTAGTGCTAGAATCGCCTCTCTCGTCCCTCTGTTTTTCCTAAAACCAAACTGATCTTCTCCTAGCCTTTCCTCTACTTTATTTTCTAATCTCCTATAAATAATCTTTAACAATATCTTCGATGCATGTGATAGTAGGCTAATGGTCCTATAGTTCTCACACAAATTAGCTCCTATTTTCTTCGGCATTGTTACTATTCTACTACGCTGAAAATCCTGTGGTACTTCTCCCTTCTCATATATTTTACAAACTAACCTGTATAATCGCTCCTGCATTTTTTCCCCTGCGTGTTTTATTAATTCGGCTGGTATCATATCAATCCCCGCTGCTTTGTTATTCCGTAAATCATTAAATTATTATAAATTACATTTTATACTATTTTTAAATAAACCTATGTATATATTTTTATAAACCGCAATTTTTCATATAATTTATACCTTTTGAATGGAAATTATAAAAACTCATTTCCGCATATTATCAATCGATTAAATGATTCCTTTCATTGATTACAACATGACACAATATTGTTACACTCTATCCATCCCAAGAATGACATGTATTATTTTAGTGCCAAAATCTTAAGACAGGGTGCACTAAAAAAAGCACTCGCGTTACGATAAAAAGGGAGTCAGCAAAAGTTATCACAGTTGAGTACTGAGCCCATTTATTAACACAACAGTTCACAATTTACCCCCTTAATAATACAAAATAATACAATATAACACGCGAATACTTATTTTTAGGGAATACCAGAACTTATTCATAATTAATCATTACAATTCTCAACGTTCAAATATATTTGTCCTAAAGTATATATAGAAGACAAACACGTAGACCAATTGAAACTAGATTTAAGGAGCATTTAGCTCATTTCAGATTAAATAGAAAAAATAAAAGTGCTGTAGCCGAGCATATTTTTGACTAACTCAGGTCATCCTATTCAAAATAGTTCACTTAAATTACTTAAAAGTGTTTTGAATTAAATAAATGTTTATGAAAGTATATACATACATGCATACATCTAAATCAAATTTAATGAATTTAATTTATTTAATAAAAACTATTTTTAAATTTATTATTATTTTATTTATTTTTGGTTATTCTAGGTTTGACAAACCAATGTTTATTGTTGTTACTTGTAAGTTTCGTTAATTATTAATTTATATTGTTTTAAAATATTTATAGGTTATATTATATGCCATTTTTTTAATTTTTCTGTCATGTTGACTTGTTTGACACGATTCGTGACAGAGGTATTTTATTTAGTTTTTGTCTTGTGCTACTGAAGATGGGGGCATAGCCTTCGAAATGCGCATCTAGCTACTTAATTCTTTAAGTTACGGTATTTGGGTGATATTCTATACAAATATTTAACACCGTAGTGATAATTTTTAAAATCAAATAAATACAAATAATTCTAACAAAATATTACTTACACAATGACAAAGAACAGCAACATTACACAGAATCTAATACTTTTCTTATACCAAACTCAACTTCTTAACTATTTCTTAATTTACTCAATCAACCAAATGATTCAACTTATAGACTCAATAAAACTCAATGAACACAAAATGAACTTCGTGAATTCTGGATAAACAAATGAATTGGTATTCGTTAAAAATTGGTAATGGATAAAAATGGATACATTGATAATGACTAATCGATTCTGGAATCTGGAATAAAAATATTGTAATCGAGCCTCAGCTAAACTCAAGACCCTTTTTATACTATATTTATAATAGCAATTTCACACTACTTTCTACGCCTTGTTTTGCATTCAACCTCCACGTAGAATTATCCCGTATTTTACAGTCCGGCTATAACTTCCTTTCTTTATGGTTTTATTATTTTATTTCAACCACTTTTATCAATAAAAAAGAATATAGCAACAACGTATACATCATATATGCATATGCATATGTATCGTGACAATATCGTATACGAAGGAACTTTAAATATGGTCCTGTTCAATTAAAAATATATATAGCGAAATTATTTATGAGCTCATGAAGAGTTACTTATCAAATAGAACCTGTAGTACTAAAATTAAATCGACCTCCAGTTCAGAGCTGATTGTGAGAAGAGGGGTGCCGCAAGGATCGGTACTTGCACCCATCCTATTCTTGCTATACCTACAGATTCTAAAGAATGTCAAATTAAGTGTCAACTATATCATGTATGCTGATGATATGGCCATGGTATACGCTAGTGAACTAAAGACAGAACTAGAAGTGAAAATAAACGAGGACCTGAAACAAATCGATAATTGGTTAACTGCTAATAAACTAACTATTAATACTAAAAAGACGGAGTACTTAATCTTCTTTAACAAAAGTAAAAGTGATGTAAAAACGGACTTTCAAATAAATGGTGAAACTATAAATAGAGTGCAAATCGTGAAATATCTAGGAACTTTAATTGATTGCAAGATGAACTGGAAGAGCCATATACATCGTGTGAATAAACATTTAAGTGCAATAGCTGGTGCGTTTAGATGATTGCCGAAGATTAAAAAAGATACTGCTGAACTTTTATATAATGCACATGCCTTAAGCCACGTTAAATATAATTTAACCGCCTGGGGCCAAGCAAACAAAACGAATTTAAAATCAGTGCATCGTAAGTTAAACATTACCCTTAACAGTTTATATAAACGTCACTATCGTACCCCGACAGAAAATGTATATAAAATAACAAAGAAACCTAATATATCTAAATTAATAAAAATGCAAAACTGCAAATTAGTGCACAAATCAATACACTACACACAAAAGACAAACGTTAATTATTTTTTAAATAGTGAAGTGCATGCTCACAATACAAGATCAAAGGAAAAAATTCACATTCCCCGTTATAGGACAAACATAGGCCAATGCACTCAAATTGCTACAAATGACTATAACAGTATCCCAAATGAAATCAGGAATAGCTCCTACAATGCTTTTAAGAAAACACTTTCGAACTACCTCCTGAATTTAGAATAAATTATTTAGAACTAAAAGTGTTATGCGTAAAATAAGTGTTATCATATTCAACTATATGAGAAGGGAGAAGTACCACAGGATTTTCAGCGTAGTAGAATAGTAACAATGCCGAAGAAAATAGGAGCTAATTTGTGTGAGAACTATAGGACCATTAGTCTACTATCACATGCATCGAAGATATTGCTAAAGATTATTTATAGGAGATTAGAAAATAAAGTAGAGGAAAGGCTAGGAGAAGATCAGTTTGGTTTTAGGAAAAACAGAGGGACGAGGGAGGCGATTCTAGCACTAAGAACGGTAGTAGAAAAAAGAAAGAGGGTAGGAAAGGTAACTTGCATAGCTTTTGTAGATTTAGAAAAGGCATTTGATAATGTAGATTGGGACATAATGTTTAGAATTTTAAAAGAAAAGGGTATAGATTATAAGGATAGGAGAATAATTTTTAATTTATATAAACACCAAACTGCCTTAGTTAGAATTGAGGGGGAAGAAGAGGTAGCAAAAATAGGGAAGAGAGTTCGGCAGGGATGTACACTTTCACCGTTATTATTTAATCTATATATAGAAGATGCAATAAACAAAGTAAAAGAAGAGTATAGTGTAGGTGTGAATGTACAGGGAGAGAAAATATATATGTTGAGATTCGCCGACGATATAGCTATATTGGAAGAAAGCGAAAAGAAGTTAGAAAGGGTATTGAATGGTATGCAGGCAGTATTGACTAGGGATTTTAACATGAAAATAAATATAGGTAAAACTAAAGTGATGAGGTGTGACAAAAAGGAATGCAGTAGAAACATGAGGATCACAATAGGAGATAATAGAATCGAAGAAGTGTCAGATTTTTGTTATTTAGGCAGTAGAATCACAAAAGATAATCGAAGCAAGGTAGATATAAAGTGTAGGATAGCACAGGGTAGGAAGGCATTCGTAGAAAAAGAACAGATTTTAAGATCAAATATTGACTTGGGTATTAGAAAAAGATTACTGAAGGTATATGTTTGGAGTGTAGCACTGTACGGGTGTGAGGCGTGGACTATAGGAAAGGAAGAGAAGCGTAGATTACAAGCATTCGAAATGTGGTGTTATAGGAGGATGATGAGGATTGGTTGGGAAGATAAAGTAACAAATGAAGCTGTACTAGAGTTAGTAGGGGAGAAGAGAAGTATTTGGAGAGTGTTACAGCGTAGGAGAGACAGATTAGTAGGGCATATTCTTAGGCATGGGGGGATTATGCAATTGATCATAGAAGGTAGAATGGAGGGAAAGAGAGGGATAGGTAGGCCTAGATTGGAGTATGTGAGTCAGATAGTTGAAGACGTTGAGATGAATAGCTATAGGGAGATGAAGGGATTAGCTCAGGATAGATCGGCATGGCGTGCTGTTTCCAACCAATCTTTAGGATTGCGGACTCTTTAACTAACATATTCAACTATATTGTAACACCTATAATTACATCAATTCAATGCAAATAACTATAGATTTATTTACACCATATGTTACCCTGCGTGGCACCAACTGTAAATAAATCTATCAATGAAACACTTTAAAATAATTACCTTAATTTAATAATAAGTAATAAGTAGCCATATAAATAATAAATATTTTAAAAAAAAATGTTTAAAAATATGTGACGTCACAATATATTTTCATGAAATATATACACAAATTTTTATTAACAGGGATTCCTAATTGCCACCTAAAAACTACGAGTCAATATTTTATACACGAATGTAGCACTAAATAGGTGTTCAATTTATTTAAAAGCGTGTTATATTTTACATGAAAGCCAATTTTAAATTTGCATTTCAAAGGCCGTTTCAACTTAAAATTCGACTCTATTCATGTTTCCAAATCATTTACTGTTTCTGAACATTACTAAACAGCATACCAGCATTAATATACATATTTATGCAAATGGCTGTGCTCATATGTCATTATGTGTGCGAGGAACGCGATAAACATGTCAATGGAAGTTCAGCGCGGATCCCCCAAAGGGAGTCAACGTGACATTGCGACTAATCGCTTTAATATGCACTATAGACTATATAGTATATGCCACGGCATGGGTAGAAGTTTCATACATTCACATAGTATTCGCTATGTTCACTGCCGCTGGTCCCCTGGCTGGCTCTCTGGCAAACTACAATTCTACAATATTCCAGATTTTGAATCTAGCCAAAGCATTGAATCAAATGTGATACGTCATCCGCATTCGAAACCCACATTAGATATACCCGTAGGCATCTGTGCACGCACAGATACGAGAACAATGTGGAAACTAGTGGGAAAGTGTAAGATAGCATGTTGTTACAATGAATACTAATTTGAAGACAATTATTTTGGCTCGAGTAAATATCAAACGAACAAAAATCTACAGGCTGGCGATATCAAATTTATCGAATTTATCACAAATTCGTAAAATAATACACAACGCAAGAGACGACTTTTTTCACAAAGATTGCATATTCAACAAATTTCGACGATCCTTCGCCTATCGTTCATATAGCTAGTTCATAGGTAATATTAAAGAAGACAGTGGGGGGGCGGCCTCTTCCAACCCCCCCACCCCCCCCCCCCCCCATCCCATCATCGTAGATATATAATTGTATTGCGATATTTTATCTCGGCTTCTATAGCTAAGAATATATCGTTGTTTTAAGCAATTCTTTAGCGTCCCAACAGAGAAGCCTAGTCTAGTATACAGGAAAATTGATATAGAATAGCCAGATAAGACAGTTGCATTATTCTGTGTAGTTTCGTATGTACGATTTAGCCACGTGTTTCTCCAAGAATATATTTAATAGAAATAATTTAATAAAAATTATTAGTGTTAGTTCTTTATTGAAAATAGAATTTTGTAGACGTTCACTTGAGGACAAAGTAAAAATTAAAGAATTAGGTTGGCCATTGCCCGATTTAAATTGAACACAAACTTGTGCAAGGAGTATTTATATCAATGAAAGATAGAAGAGCGGAATACCACTCTCAAGAAATGATTGAATTTAATCATTTTGCATCCATTTTAGGTAAGATTTCTTACTAGTATGTTATTTTTTAAGAAATGCGCCCCCCTCGATTGTAATGTCAAGAGCCGCCACTGGAAGAAGAGCAATTTAACGACGTTTTCGCGGCACAAATGTACCCCCTACAATTACGTTAAAATAATCGAAGAACCATAATAAAAAATTAAAAAATTGCAATTGAAACAAGAAAAACTGCTGCGTAACTAATTTTGAAATACAAATACTATATAAAATAAAATAATTAATAATAATAATAAATAAATAAATTAAATAATATAAAATCAATTTTCTAAATGTACAGGATGTAACCGCATTGAAAAAAACATGATTTTCTTATCTATATAGCAAAGCAACGTGCAAATTTTATATATAGCTAGATATTACAAAAGGACAATGCAAACGATTATTTTCTTTATATATAAAAATCGCGTAAAAGTGTATAGTATTATAAAAATGATTTTTTTAACAAAATAAGTCGATAAAAGGGAATACAGCGCATTTTCTTTGAACAAAATACAAAGTATCGCTTCTGTAACACATCTAACAATACTGAAAGCAAGCACCCTTTGTGACAAGACACTCTTTTCCAACCGAATAAAATGAGCGGGGACCCTTTACAAGTGGCAAGTGCCTTCAACGACCGACATGAGATATAAAATGCTTAGATATATTCTAGTTTATAGTCACACATTTCTGGAGCGCTTATTTCCAACTGATATTCCTCTGTATACAAGGATTATGCAAGCTGTATAAGGTTTATAGTCGCAGATGAGTAGAGGGTGACCAGGTGTTAGCAAGTGTTCGTAATGGGCCCTTGCGGCTACCGATGCTGCTCCAACAGAAAGAAGGATCCATCTAAGGATAACGTTGGATAACGCCTGTGTATTGATAGAGGAGACAAAGCAAGGAACACTTCAGTTAAAGTGTCCTGTAAAACATGTAAGAATTTCTTGAGTATACATATGTAAAATATGGAAAAAAGAAACAAAACAATTTAAATAAAATTGTATTTAATGAGGCATTAAATCATTTTAGTCGAATCTATGATTAATCCATTAATCTTCACTTAGTTAGCCTTATTGAAATTGGGCTTATTTAGAAATTAAACATTTACAAATGCAATCTTTTTCTATAAATGCATATTGGATTGTTTTATATTGAAAAAAATAATAATTAATACGATTATATTATATACATTAACATTTGGTTTAAATTTCTAAAGAAAATTTTCCACAAAACAACTTCAATCTCTATAATATTGCTAAGTACTATTAACAGGTGGTTAACGAAAAAAAACCGGAAAAAAGTTGGCAGACAACCAATTCGGCTCTAGAAACAGCAGAGGGTTGAGAGAAACTATTTTAGCAATAAAAATAGTGAAGGAGCGCGAATAATTGGATTAGCAAAATCAACCTACTTATCATAATATAGAATATCATCAGATTGTATAATTTTACAAAATTTTACAAAATATAAAAAAAAAAAACGATTATATATAAAGTATAAAATTGTATAAATATTTCAAAGGAGTGAGGTGTGAAATGAAATAAGGCAAGTGGAAGATACGGGATATAAAGAGATAATATGAGATGATAGAATAAGAGGAAGAATAAGATTTTTGCTATCTGGAGAATAAATTTACAAGGAACAATTAAATTAAGATTGATAAAAATGTACGATAGCACAGAATAGAAAAGCAATCGTAGAAAAACACCAATTTTTATAAGGTTAAAGAAAGTATAGAAATTATAGAACCATAAGAAAGATAAGAAAAAATTATTATAGAAAGTGAAGCAAAGGATAAGAACCAGAGAAATTGGCTTAAATTAACTTAGCTGAATGTTTAACATTAGGGTAAATTAGCCTACTATCACATGCATCGAAGATATTGTTAAAGATTATTTATAGGAGATTAGAAAATAAAGTAGAGGAAAGGCTAGGAGAAGATCAGTTTGGTTTTAGGAAAAACAGAGGGACGAGAGAGGCGATTCTAGCACTAAGAACGGTAGTAGAAAAAAGAAATAGGGTAGGAAAGGTAACTTGCATAGCTTTTGTAGATTTAGAAAAGGCATTTGATAATGTAGATTGGGACATAATGTTTAGAATTTTAAAAGAAACGGGTATAGATTATAAGGATAGGAGAATAATTTTTAATTTATATAAACACCAAACTGCCTTAGTTAGAATTGAGGGGGAAGAAGAGGTAGCAAAAATAGGGAATGGAGTTCGGCAGGGATGTACACTCTCACCGTTATTATTTAATCTATATATAGAAGATGCAATAAACAAAGTAAAAGAAGAGTATAGTGTAGGTGTGAATGTACAGGGAGAGAAAATATATATGTTGAGATTCGCCGACGATATAGCTATATTGGAAGAAAGCGAAAAGAATTTAGAAAGGGTATTGAATGGTATGCAGGCAGTATTGACTAGGGATTTTAACATGAAAATAAATATAGGTAAAACTAAAGTGATGAGGTGTGACAAAAAAGAATGCAGTAGAAAAATGAAGATCTCAATAGGAGATAATAGAATCGAAGAAGTGTCAGATTTTTGTTATTTAGGCAGTAGAATCACAAAAGATAATCGAAGCAAAGTAGATATAAAGTGTAGGATAGCACAGGGTAGGAAGGCATTCGTAGAAAAAGAACAGATTTTAAGATCAAATATTGACTTGGGTATTAGAAAAAGATTACTGAAGGTATATGTTTGGAGTGTAGCACTGTACGGGTGTGAGGCGTGGACTATAGGAAAGGAAGAGAAGCGTAGATTACAAGCATTAGAAATGTGGTGTTATAGGAGGATGATGAGGATTGGTTGGGAAGATAAAGTAACAAATGAAGCTGTACTAGAGTTAGTAGGGGAGAAGAGAAGTATCTGGAGAGTGTTACAGCGTAGGAGAGACAGATTAGTAGGGCATATTCTTAGGCATGGGGGGATTATGCAATTGATCATAGAAGGTAGAGTGGAGGGAAAGAGAGGGGTAGGTAGGCCTAGATTGGAGTATGTGAGTCAGATAGCTGAAGACGTTGAGATGAATAGCTATAGAGAGATGAAGGGATTAGCTCAGGATAGATCGGCATGGCGTGCTGTTTCCAACCAATCTTTAGGATTGCGGACTGTTTAACTAGGGTAAATAAGAAATTAAGGAATAAAGGCACTCACCGATCTGTCAAAACTATAAATAATTCAAGTAGGTATTATTAGTAATTAATAAGCATAAAATATGATATAATATTTGATTTTCTCAAAAAAATTCATGGTGTAAAATATAAAATACTCAACATTTACAAATATCGACTGTACAATTTGTATATTATTTAGGTAATCTTGAAACAGATCTTTGTAAAATATTTGATGTATATTGCCCAACATATCTATTTCTCCATCGTATCATCTTCAGGTTCACTTATTCGCTTAGATAAAACGCGAAAATGAGAAAATTCTATACGGCACCTCGGTGGACATTTACAGAAACGGAATCTTATGAGACTTCAATCCAAGAATGGCGTGTTTGGTGTAGATGTTTGTATATATGTGTGCTGAAGGAAATGCTATAAGCGCACGAGGGAATAAATAGCAAAACACCGAAATTGACCCCATCAGTTGTATGTCTTCACACATATATATTCTAGTATATTATATATATTTCCTTTTAGAGCACGAATGGTCCGGTGCAGTATTGAAGTGGTACTCAAAAATACTAAGAAAGCGCACCATATTTTCATTATATCTGGTGACCACCTCATTTTAATTCTTCGATTTCTGTTTTAGGACAATAAATTAAAACTCATCATAATCTTGTGTTAACTTTATATTCTATTGAAACGCTTTAAATCAAGAAATTGTTCCATATAATGTTAAAAACAAATTTTAGAAACTAATAGGAATATAGAGAAAAAATATATATTCACAGGTAGATTTTAAAAAAGTTTTTGACTATGAAAATTCGTCCTTTTAATTGTAATTGTAGTCAAGTCTCAGTGATGTTTTCAATGGACGCACATTTGGTGATATTCTCATATGGTATTTTCCAAAAGAAGTGTTAAAACTGTCAATAAGTCTGCCAATGAGAGTATCAATCGATATAACTCCTCCATGAATGAAATATACAATCTATAAATTTGATGTGGTATCATTATTTCTTTATAGTCATGCTTCAAATCAGAAATCAAATCGTTTTCGTACCAGAAAGGATATCGTAACAATGACAGTGTACTTTTTTGATGTTTGCTTTAAAGTTGCTTCTTTATTACGTAGTTTTAAGTAGGGAAAAACTTGTTACCGAATTAAAGTAAAAAAATTAAATTAAATTTCATAAACGGTTTTTATGATAAGCTTTGTTGATATGATACCAGCCGAATTAATAAAACACGCAGGGGAAAAAATGCATGAGCGATTATACAGGTTAGTTTGTAAAATATATGAGAAGGGAGAAGTACCACAGGATTTTCAGCGTAGTAGAATAGTAACAATGCCGAAGAAAATAGGAGCTAATTTGTGTGAGAACTATAGGACCATTAGTCTACTATCACATGCATCGAAGATATTGCTAAAGATTATTTATAGGAGATTAGAAAATAAAGTAAAGGAAAGGCTAGGAGAAGATCAGTTTGGTTTTAGGAAAAACAGAGGGACGAGGGAGGCGATTCTAGCACTAAGAACGATAGTAGAAAAAAGAAAGAGGGTAGGAAAGGTAACTTGCATAGCTTTTGTAGATTTAGAAAAGGCATTTGATAATGTAGATTGGGACATAATGTTTAGAATTTTAAAAGAAACGGGTATAGATTATAAGGATAGGAGAATAATTTTTAATTTATATAAACACCAAACTGCCTTAGTTAGAATTGAGGGGGAAGAAGAGGTGGCAAAAATAGGGAAGGGAGTTCGGCAAGAATGTACACTTTCACCGTTATTATTTAATCTATATATAGAAGATGCAATAAACAAAGTAAAAGAAGAGTATAGTGTAGGTGTGAATGTACAGGGAGAGAAAATATATATGTTGAGATTCGCCGACGATATAGCTATATTGGAAGAAAGCGAAAAGAATTTAGAAAGGGTATTGAATGGTATGCAGGCAGTATTGACTAGGGATTTTAACATGAAAATAAATATAGGTAAAACTAAAGTGATGAGGTGTGACAAAAAGGAATGCAGTAGAAAAATGAGGATCACAATAGGAGATAATAGAATCGAAGAAGTGTCAGATTTTTGTTATTTAGGCAGTAGAATCACAAAAGATAATCGAAGCAAGGTAGATATAAAGTGTAGGATAGCACAGGGTAGGAAGGCATTCGTAGAAAAAGAACAGATTTTAAGATCAAATATTGACTTGGGTATTAGAAAAAGATTACTGAAGGTATATGTTTGGAGTGTAGCACTGTACGGGTGTGAGGCGTGGACTATAGGAAAGGAAGAGAAGCGTAGATTACAAGCATTCGAAATGTGGTGTTATAGGAGGATGATGAGGATTGGTTGGGAAGATAAAGTAACAAATGAAGCTGTACTAGAGTTAGTAGGGGAGAAGAGAAGTATTTGGAGAGTGTTACAGCGTAGGAGAGACAGATTAGTAGGGCATATTCTTAGGCATGGGGGGATTATGCAATTGATCATAGAAGGTAGAGTGGAGGGAAAGAGAGGGGTAGGTAGGCCTAGATTGGAGTATGTGAGTCAGATAGTTGAAGACGTTGAGATGAATAGCTATAGGGAGATGAAGGGATTAGCTCAGGATAGATCGGCATGGCGTGCTGTTTCCAACCAATCTTTAGGATTGCGGACTCTTTAACTAACTTTGTTGTAGATCAATATTATTTATTTACTAATGAGATTTTTATTGCATATTGGATGTTTTTTCCAGATTCATAGTTCATCAATTTTAATAATTCACACATCGAATTGAATACAGTCTTTTAAAGAAATTCGAATATAATTTATGTTGTTGTTTTTGTTAAACATCTCCAATTTTTCAATAATTGTAGTTAAACGACAATTATTATACATACAAAAATTATTGCAATATGGACAATTTGGACAAAAACAATTTCATAGACCGACTCTTAGATCTTTATAAAAATGCAATTGTACTAGGCGATATTAATATAGATTTGCTAAATGATTGTCCAATAAGAGACAAATATCTTGATACAATTATTTTGAATGGATACCAACTTTTTAATAATATAGATCAAAAAAGCATCACGAGATGAGAATAATGAGAATCGATATGGAGGAGCTATCATCGATCACTTTCTGTATAAATTATCCAAGAACATTTCTTATAAGATGAAATACAACGACGACCCGATAAGCGACCATAAGGTAATACATTTAAGAATAAAAAAACAAATCAATCAGAAACTAAAGATGCAAACAAAAACTATACGGGTTATGTACAAAAAGAAATACGAATATATAATAGGAAAACAATTAGAGAAACTAAATTTTCCAACCTTTGAAAAATTAACCCAAATAATAAGCGAATCAAAAATGAAATCAACATCTGAAAAGAAAATTAGAACGAGGGGAAACGATTGGATAAGTAAAAACATACTGGAAAGAATGAAAATCCAAAACACATTATATTAAAAAACATAAGAAAAACGAAAATGACAATGAAGCAAAACGAAATTATTTGAATTACAAAAACCATCTGAATAATGAAATAAGGAAAGCCAAAATGGACTTTTTGCAGAAGAAACTTGATCTGGCGCAAAACAAACCAACATCGTTTTGGTATCATATAAACAACACTTTGAGAAATGAATATAGAAATAAAAAAACAACAATCGTAGGAGAATTAAATCAAATTAATGTATGTATAAAAGATACAAATGAAATAGCTAACTGCTTCAACAACTTATTCACAAATATCGCACAACAACTAGCAAACCCATTTAATCAAAACGACAGCATAGAGGAAATATATGAAGAACCAATAAATGCAAATATATGGAGATTTGAACCAACCACAACATTGGAAATAAAATCCATAAAAATAAACCTTAAGAACAATAAGGCTCCAGGTCCTGATGGTATTACAAAAGAAGACTTAATTTATAATATGAAAAGAATAGCATATATATTGTCCACAATAATAAACGAGGTCTTAAGCGATCCCAGAAACATTAAAACAATCCAAAGTCATACCAGTTCACAAAAAAGGGACCATGACTGATTGTAACAACTACCGACCAATATCACTACTGAACGTATTTTCAAAAATAGCAGAAAATGTGATAAAATTAAGACTATACAATTATATAGAACAAAATATAGGATTTGACCCACAACAACACGGCTTTCAAAGTAATAGCAATACCCAAATGGCTACGATATAGGTGCTTGACTTTATAAACAAAGGTCTGGACCAAGACGATTACGTTGTATCAGTATTTATTGATTTTAAAAGAGCATTCGATACGGTAGACCACGGGATACTAGTGAAGAAACTTAATAAGCTTGGAATTCAAGGAACTGCAGCCAACATCTTTAAAACATATCTACAAAACAGAAAGTCACAAGTGTATGTAAATGAAGCCATTAGTGAACCACTATTAATAACAAAAGGAGTGCCGCAAGGGTCGGTCCTTGGCCCAATATTGTACCTACTTTATATACAAGATATGCAGAGAATAGGATTGAACGAGACCTACAAGATCTTCGCGGACGACACTGTGCTATTATATAGTGGAAAAGAATCTATTGAAATAGAAAACGTGATAAATAGTGACCTTAAAAAATATTGTGAGTGGCTACAAACCAACAAACTTACTATAAACACAACAAAAACAGAATACTTACTTTACTAGCAAAAGAACAAAAGTGATTTACAACTCAACCTTAACATAGACAATGAAATATTAAGTCGGAAATTTAGTGCAAAATATTTGGGTGCGGTAATTGACTCTAATCTAAATTATGAACTAAATATTAATAATATCAAAAAGAAAATAATACCGTTAGTGAGTGCAATAAATAGACTGCCAACTTTACCTGAAAAACTTATTAAACTTCTATACCATGCGTACGTATATGCAAAAACTACATTTGAATTTTTTAAATAATTCAAAAATCTAATTAAAAATTTTAAAATAATTGATGGATGTTTATATTATAATGAATTATACACTCCTATTGAAGTAACTATTGATATCCACGTAATTTTTTAATTTTCAACCAACGAAATGCTATATCTGGTTTTTCAATTCGTCATAAAAAGCTAGCTACGTTTTTATCATTTGAAACGGTATCTTTCTTTGAACTACGAATTACGATTTGCAACAATGCATATTTGAAAAATCTAGCAGATACGTTACACGTTACTTTTGAAATGTCTTAAGGTTTCGTGCAATTTCCAGTCGAATTAATTTTGCAATCATTCACTTCAAAATGAAATTGAAAGCTGTGTTTGTTGCAAAACAGCCAGAACTACTGAAAATTCAATTTTGAAGAAATTCGTGACAAACGAAATTAATTGAAAAAAAAAATTGGAATCATCGTCAAATCAAGAACTTATTACAGTTGCTGTAATCTTTAGAAACTTCTTCTCATAATATGAAAACAGCAAACTACAAGAGCAAATGACTATATAAAAAATATTTACCAAAACGCTTGAATTTCATTCGCTTGAATATCGATGTTATGAATGTTTTGTCATATTAAGAAACGTTGGTGTCAAAAACAATTTATCCGGTATAAATTGACCTCTTTTGCAGTGCAAATAAAATTCCATAATTCCATAATTAAATAAACATAAAAAAGAACAATTCGAACGCAGCATATATTTTCTTTAACCAGTGCACAGATTTCTATAAAAATCGCGAATCGAATATTCCGTTGACGCTTTACGCCACCCGTTACACGAGTAAGTGCAGATCTTATGTGATAGTATCAGCATGGGTATCAGTATCAGTGTCTCAATACGTATTCAGTCACATCGGAATTGTAACACTCAAACCCTGCTGCTGGCTGAAATGTTATCTCCCATGGGAAGATATGTGACACACACGGGCCAGTGTATAAGGATAGGGTGGTCCTGCAGGATTCGCAGGATCCGTATGTTGTATGCTTGTGATGAATCGCGAGGCTAGAATATTATATACTATACAACTAACTGAGTGGGTATGTGTCACGTGACCAGAGCAGTTGCTGCATATGGATAAAGAACTAGTCCTCCAGGATTTCTTTCAGGACATATTCAGGAACGAACGCGCAGTATTCCCAGGTGGCTATATGGATGTGTAGTGGATGTTATTTCATTTAGGATCTATACGATTTCAGTGGAAATCTTCTGCACTGATAAATTTATGATTTCAAATCAATAGAAATGGTGCAAAACGAACTGTGATATCTTTTTTCTTGTTTAGTAATTCCAATGTACGACAAAGGCAATTTATTTGCAAATATATTTACAAATATTGCCACTATTATTTGTTTAATTCATTTTGGATCATGACATCTATAATAACCATTATATCGGAATTTAAAAGTCTATAATTGCTTTAAAACTACTCATTTCTATTTAATTTCATTCTTCACTAGTGCACCGTGGTGCTGTGCTATAGTCGTTAGACTGGCACCTCAGAGGTTGTGAGTTCGAATGCCACTCTGGTCAGGGATACTTTCTTAAGGAAAATTTGAATGAATATACAGCATACGTCAGAAATTTATGTATATCCACAAATATATCTCTTTAAAAAATATTTCAGCCGCGACGCATCATAAATATACAATTTAGTAGAAATTATTTTTTTAATGTGAAGAACATTATTGGCTTAACCATTAAGAAATTTTTCTTATGAAATACTATATACTATAAAAGTTGAAAAAATTGTCGAAAAAGTGCAAAGTATATGATTCATACCTGTCGAAAATTTTAAATCTATATATCGTCCTAGAAACTAATTTTAGAGATTTGCAGTTCAATTAATTAGGACCATTAGCCTACTATCACATGCATCGAAGATATTGTTAAAGATTATTTATAGGAGATTAGAAAATAAAGTAGAGGAAAGGCTAGGAGAAGATCAGTTTGTTTTTAGGAAAAACAGAGGGACGAGGGAGGCGATTCTAGCACTAAGAACGGTAGTAGAAAAAAGAAATAGGGTAGGAAAGGTAACTTGCATAGCTTTTGTAGATTTAGAAAAGGCATTTGATAATGTAGATTGGGACATAATGTTTAGAATTTTAAAAGAAACGGGTATAGATTATAAGGATAGGAGAATAATTTTTAATTTATATAAACACCAAACTGCCTTAGTTAGAATTGAAGGGGAAGAAGAGGTAGCAAAAATAGGGAAGGGAGTTCGGCAGGGATGTACACTCTCACCGTTATTATTTAATCTATATATAGAAGATGCAATAAACAAAGTAAAAGAAGAGTATAGTGTAGGTGTGAATGTACAGGGAGAGAAAATATATATGTTGAGATTCGCCGACGATATAGCTATATTAGAAGAAAGCGAAAAGAATTTAGAAAGGGTATTGAATGGTATGCAGGCAGTATTGACTAGGGATTTTAACATGAAAATAAATATAGGTAAAACTAAAGTGATGAGGTGTGACAAAAAGGAATGCAGTAGAAAAATGAAGATCTCAATAGGAGATAATAGAATCGAAGAAGTGTCAGATTTTTGTTATTTAGGCAGTAGAATCACAAAAGATAATCGAAGCAAAGTAGATATAAAGTGTAGGATAGCACAGGGTAGGAAGGCATTCGTAGAAAAAGAACAGATTTTAAGATCAAATATTGACTTGGGTATTAGAAAAAGATTACTGAAGGTATATGTTTGGAGTGTAGCACTGTACGGGTGTGAGGCGTGGACTATAGGAAAGGAAGAGAAGCGTAGATTACAAGCATTAGAAATGTGGTGTTATAGGAGGATGATGAGGATTGGTTGGGAAGATAAAGTAAAAATTATGAAGCTGTACTAGAGTTAGTAGGGGAGAAGAGAAGTATCTGGAGAGTGTTACAGCGTAGGAGAGACAGATTAGTAGGGCATATTCTTAGGCATGGGGGGATTATGCAATTGATCATAGAAGGTAGAGTGGAGGGAAAGAGAGGGGTAGGTAGGCCTAGATTGGAGTATGTGAGTCAGATAGCTGAAGACGTTGAGATGAATAGCTATAGAGAGATGAAGGGATTAGCTCAGGATAGATCGGCATGGCGTGCTGTTTCCAACCAATCTTTAGGATTGCGGACTGTTTAACTAGCAGTTCAATCGGAAAAATTTATCGAAAAAGTGCAAAGGAGGCGAAAAAAACCCGTCAAAATTTTTAATTCTTTCGTCGATTTTGATCAACATTTTTTTAATTTCCAGAACAACGTAAAATGACTATAAATCGTCTAGCAACAAATTTTAGAGATTTGCTGTAGTTCAATCAGAAAAAGTTGAACATTTTTGTCGAAAAAGTGCAAAGAAGTCGAAAAAAACCCGTCCAAAATTTTAATTCTTTGGTCGATTTTGATCAAAATTTTTTTTAATTTTCAGGACAACGTAAAATGACTTTAAATCGTCCTAGAAACAAATTTTAGAGATTTGCAGTTCAATCAGAAAAAGTTGAAAATTTTGTTGAAAAGGTGCAAAGGAGGTCGAAAAAAACTCGTCGAAAAATTTAATTCTTTCGTCGATCTTGATCAACATTTTTTTAATTTCCAGAACGTAAAATTACTATAAATCGTCCTAGAAACAAATTTTAGAGATTTGCAGTTCAATCAGAAAAAGTTGAAAATTTTGTTGAAAAGGTGCAAAGGAGGTCGAAAAAAACTCGTCGAAAAATTTAATTCTTTCGTCGATCTTGATCAACATTTTTTTAATTTCCAGAACGTAAAATTACTATAAATCGTCCTAGAAACAAATTTTAGAGATTTGCAGTTCAATCAGAAAAAGTTGAAAAATTTGTCGAAAAAGTGCAAAGGAGATCGAAAAAAAACCGTCGAAAATTTTAATTCTTTCGTCGATTTGATCAAAATTTTTTAAATTTCCAGAACAACGTAAAATGCCTATAAATCGTCCTAAAAACAAATTATAAAGATTTGCAGTTCAATCAGAAAACGTTGAAAAAATTATCGATAAAGTGCAAATATTAAATACTATTCGGAATGAATATTTTAAAAATAAAAAAGAATCTTTCTCAGTTAAATACAGTAGCTAAAATGTATAAGATTAATGTAAGATGTCTATACGGATAATTTAGATTTCCGGTCGACAGGCAGTGGTAGGTAAAATATAATTCTTCTAGAATTCTCGCTATAGAATTTAACTTAATTCACTTGGTGACAATAGTCTTCGCATCAGACAAATGAACGCCGAAGAATTTACATCCCCGACTGTAATCTGCACCCATTCATTGCTCCAGATATACCTTTCGGTATGAATCAAGGATGGGATGAAGACTAACTACTAATCAGAGCTGGCGTTGAGTATAATAAGTTTACCGGCAGTACGGAGGATATATAATTCAATTATTGGCAGATCTTGTACTTAATTTACTCGAAAACTGGAATATGATTAGGAATTGGAGGAGGATGACTTTCATTTAATTTACATATTTATGAAAGTAGTAGAAAATTGCATTTGCAACAGGTTATGAGCTTACTATGTTGAATGATCGAATATAATATGTACGGTCACTACTTAATTTATCGCCCATTAGACTCGATGCATTTTCTTCCGTTTACGATTCCAAATTGCGTCCAAATAAAAGCTCATCGAAATATGAAAGTTTACATTCCACATACATCTCATTTTCACCATCATTTCTTTAAAAAGATAAGATGAAATGAATGTGTATTTTAAATAAATATAATTTTAAAATAGCGTATAATACTTTTAATTGCGAGTTTTCTGGGAAATCCCAAAGATTTTGTGAATGTACAGAAATAATCTGGTGTTTATCAAATCTTTTGTTCTACTTGTCTTAAGTTATATATCGAACAAACACGTAGACCTATAGAAGTTGGATTTATGAAAACGTTTAGCTCATTATAAATTATATATAAGATTGATATTAGTTCACTTAAATTACTTACATGTGTTATTCCGAATTGAATGCTTATGAGACATATAAATTCTAATTTAATGAATCCTAGATTAGATTCATCCTTTGTATTCCATTTGATTTATAAATAGCTTTTCTTTCAGTTAGTTTAGTTTGGTAACCCCTGAGTTGTATGCGCCTGCGCAGTTGATTACAGGTCTTTGTTATTTGCTTTCTTAGTTCAGAATAAGTACGACAGATGTCGTATGTAGGAGGAAAATTGTTATTATACTGATTCAGTTGATAGCAATCCTAGTGAATGGCAGAAATATCTTTATTTGGTATATTATTATGCTGTTGAAGATGGGGCGGTAACCTCCGAAATGCGCATCTAGCTAATAAATGCCTTGTGTTACGGTTATTGGGCATTCTTATTATTTAACGCCGTAGTGACGATTTTACAATTCTAATTGAACATTTTTTATAAATTTGTATTTGCCAATTATGCGAAAATTGCAGAACATCTCTTCATTTTACATCACATATTACATATACTAAATAATTTCTACAACAGAACATTGTATTCAATGTTTTGATAGAATATCAATATAATTATTTGACGACTGAATAACCAACTCAATTGCATATAGTAATTTTAATACTCAATTTATTTGTCAAAACTTTATAAACGATATTATGTAATTAATAATTAGTTAAACAGTCCGCAATCCTAAAGATTGGTTGGAAACAGCACGCCATGCCGATCTATCCTGAGCTAATCCCTTCATCTCTCTATAGCTATTCATCTCAACGTCTTCAGCCATCTGACTCACATACTCCAATCTAGGCCTACCTACCCCTCTCTTTCCCTCCACTCTACCTTCTATGATCAATTGCATAATCCCCCCATGCCTAAGAATATGCCCTACTAATCTGTCTCTCCTACGCTGTAACACTCTCCAGATACTTCTCTTCTCCCCTACTAACTCTAGTACAGCTTCATTTGTTACTTTATCTTCCCAACCAATCCTCATCATCCTCCTATAACACCACATTTCTAATGCTTGTAATCTACGCTTCTCTTCCTTTCCTATAGTCCACGCCTCACACCCGTACAGTGCTACACTCCAAACATATACCTTCAGTAATCTTTTTCTAATACCCAAGTCAATATTTGATCTTAAAATCTGTTCTTTTTCTACGAATGCCTTCCTACCCTGTGCTATCCTACACTTTATATCTACTTTGCTTCGATTATCTTTTGTGATTCTACTGCCTAAATAACAAAAATCTGACACTTCTTCGATTCTATTATCTCCTATTGAGATCTTCATTTTTCTACTGCATTCCTTTTTGTCACACCTCATCACTTTAGTTTTACCTATATTTATTTTCATGTTAAAATCCCTAGTCAATACTGCCTGCATACCATTCAATACCTTTTCTAAATTCTTTTCGCTTTCTTCTAATATAGCTATATCGTCGGCGAATCTCAACATATATATTTTCTCTCCCTGTACATTCACACCTACACTATACTCTTCTTTTACTTTGTTTATTGCATCTTCTATATATAGATTAAATAATAACGGTGAGAGTGTACATCCCTGCCGAACTCCCTTCCCTATTTTTGCTACCTCTTCTTCCCCCTCAATTCTAACTAAGGCAGTTTGGTGTTTATATAAATTAAAAATTATTCTCCTATCCTTATAATCTATACCCGTTTCTTTTAAAATTCTAAACATTATGTCCCAATCTACATTATCAAATGCCTTTTCTAAATCTACAAAAGCTATGCAAGTTACCTTTCCTACCCTATTTCTTTTTTCTACTACCGTTCTTAGTGCTAGAATCGCCTCTCTCGTCCCTCTGTTTTTCCTAAAACCAAACTGATCTTCTCATAATATTATTATATATTATTATACGCTACTTAATATTTAAATACAGTAGTAAATGTGTCAATCAATCTATAAATTCAAATTTCAGTTTAATTCGTGCATTAAACTCAATAACCCAATTTGGACAACGTCCAAATTTGCTCATAACTAAATTATAATACAACCTTGAACGAGCAATTTTCTAGATATTTAACAATATGTAAAGGCCGAATATTAAGTTTGGTTATTTGTGCCATCGTGTCATTTTTTAAGGAATGGCAGATGGTGCTTTTGCTGTTCTTGTGGATTCCTGTTAGCTCTGCATATTTCTGGCAGATTTTACATCCAAGTGAAGCGATTTAAAGTTACAAGGTAAAAGGAAGTCACATGATTAGTTACATTAATGCTTATAAAAGTCAGTTCGTAATGTTGATTGAAGATCTCCAACAAAAAAAATTTGATCATTTTCTAAATATGAATGACCATTTACTACAAAAACAGCCCAATTTGAATTATAGCTTTGAAAAATACGTTGTAGAAATTAAAAAGTTATAGACGATTTTGAAGCAAGATTTGATGATTTTTAATAAATTGATGATATTGTTCAATATTTATCTTTCCATTTTAAATGTGAAATATATTTTTGCATAATTTTCTGATATTTTCGACTTGGAAAAAACGAAATTAGTGAATGAAATTATAACTCTACAATATGATTTTAATTAAGCTAAGGAGCTTGAGGAAGACTTTTGGAAATATGTTAGTTGTTGGAAGTATCGAAATATTAAAAAATGTAGTGAATTGTTTTGGATCAACGGATTTGTGTGAATCGATTTTTTCTTATTTAAAGTTAACAAAGAAACCGAAGATTCATTACGATTTTCTTTATCGACATACACACTAGCGATGGCAAACTGTGGGTCACTTTAAGGACCTAGTTCGTAGTTCGTAGTTCATTTCAATGTACCGTTCACGAACTATAGGTCGTGAACTACTAACATCTTTTTAAAATGAACTAGTTCACGACCTATATGACCAAATACATACACATACTGAAAATAATCTCGTTTTTTCTCAATATCAAAATATTCAATGGTAAAAAATAAATTAATTGAAATATTACAATGCTTATTTTGAATTGGGAATGATGAAGAAAAGACAACAATTTTTATAATTTATACAAAATATATATATAAGGAAATATAATCTTCTCTAAGGTACTCACGATTATTTATATAAAGTTCTAAAATATTTATTGGTAGTTACTGATGAAAATGTTTACTACTTTACTAACACTTGAAAATTAAATGTACAAACTATAATAAAATGAACTAGTTAGAATCGTTTTGTTTGGCGTTATAATTTATATTTTCTATTCCGAATCTTCTCCGTTCAAACTTCAAAGCTTTGATTTGATATTAAGTGATTGTATTGCACTCAGTATGAAATAGAAGAACTATAAGATTTAGATGTTTATTTTTGCATTATTGCACAAATTTGCTATGGCATGACATATTTAATCTTGCGAATATATTAATTATATTATTCCAAATGAAATCTGATACCAACATACAAATTGTGACTCGCTCGGCAATGCTGCTGTTGCAATATTGCATCGAGTTTCCTATTTCGTTCCGTTCACCAACACACTTTATCACTAAATAAATGTTAGTACTGTATATGTAATGTATACTATACTGCATCGTTTACGAGCCGTTGTGATTCATGAACGCTTTAGTACACGACGGGTTCAGGACCTAGTACAAGTACATCAAGTATAGTGACCTATAGGTCGTTGCAAAACATCGTCACAGTTATTTGATTGAACCGTTCAGAGTGAACGGTTCGCGAGTGAACTATACATCGCTACTACACACCTCACTATAAATGCTTGATAGAAAAGATAAAACCACAAATTTCGCATTAATCAATGTTTTATTATACTTATATTTTATGTATTTATTTTATTATTTGTTCAATAAATATTATTATCGTGATATCGTTTCGTTTAAACTTCATTTCTACCTTTCACTAGATATCGATTTTTAAGAAACTTGATTATATCATTGTGTGAAATATTAATAATTTTTTAAGTAGAGCATTTTTTAAGTAGAAAAGTCGATTTCATAAACAATGAAGTTGGCCACCCCTGCTCTAACTTATAGCTGAGCATTTTATTCGAGTAAATGTCCGTATTCGTGGGTATTAAGAGTAATATGAATAATAATTTATATTCTCTTAATCATTAAATAACGTATTATTTAATTTCCCTCGAATTTTATGTGAAAAAGAAACCAAATATATTCGTTTTAATAAACAGGAAACCATAGAATTTCTGTTAGTATACCTAATCAATTTTAAAAGGTTAAAATTATCATTCAATCTAAATCTACTGATTTTACTCATAAAGGCGATAAAAAATTTGCAATAAACTATATAAAAAAATTGCAGTTGTAGTAAACTATATTAAAATATGTGTTAAATATGATAAAATCAATATTCGCTGAAAAGTATAACAAAATTTGACTTTTACACTGAATTAAAAAAAACAGAAGAAAAAAAACTCAACTCTTCTGATATTATATATATTATCTACGTGATGTTGCTATTTTAGATCAAACGTCGAGATCAAAGATCTAATTTTTTGTATGATACTTTATGAGACTATTGCGCGTGGACCAAATTTAAATAGGACGTCACGAAGTTACTGCAAAATGATGTTATATTCAAAGTCAATTATCTTTTAATTACATGGAGATAATAGGATTTTTTCTATGTATTTCTATGTGGAAAGGACCAGTTTATTTGCGGTTAAATTTCATTTATTTGGTAGAAATTGTTTGATTTTGGCATGGGATAATATTACCATGGCCAGCATACACGATTAAAATGAGTATTGGTTGCCCTTAATCTCGCAGTCTTACAACATTTGCGACAATAACTTTTTTGTGTCTTATAACTTCTTATAGACGAAATATATTTCGAATATATTTAATTACACGCTTATACGAGAGTTTGACCATTAATCCCAAGTCTCTAATAAACTTCATTTAAGCTGTACAATTATGACAACAAAACTCCATTCAGCACCAGTACTACTTATGTTTGTTGCGGTTGCGGCAAAGAAACCGCAAATGCGATAATATGGCCCGGCCTTTACAAGATTAATATCAAATTCTCAAATTTTAAATAATATTAAGAAATTTAGATGATAGTTATATCAACAAATAGTTTACAGTATATCGAAAATATATTTTATTTTATATAATAAATAATATTTTACTTTTTGTTATTAGGTATATGCAATTATCAAAAAAATGTTTTATGATTATGACAACAATAAAAATTAATTTGAATGTAATAAAAAAATTATAAATTGCAATAATATTTTATAATAATATTGCAATTCAACTTTTGACATAGGTCAACATAGGTAACATTAATAAATTTATCAAATAATCATAGTCACTCACACGAATATAGACGTTCAAAATCGTTCAATCACGCCAAAAGAATTTCCTCTATAGAATACATTATATCTCATATTTTATTGCATGGACATGGTTAATACATTTCATAATAACGTTCTTCTATTGTGTTCGAAACTCATTTATGTTATTGCACACGATTTACAGGATACGACCAAAACACTCAACGCAGGAAAAACAATATTGAGCGTCGAAAAACTACCACAACGTTTCCATTCTTTTCATACAACAAAAAAAAACAACATCTATCTAAACAATAAGTTACAAAATGTTACTAGCTATGAATGTATATTTTCATCTTGGAGCTTCTTTAAATATTTTCTGACGTACAGTTTGATGTGGCCTTTAAGGCTTTAACTACAAACGACTAAATAATTTAAAATTGTACACCATTTTTTTTCTGCGCGCGCCACAAGAAGCAATATTTGAATACAAGAGTCGTATTTTCATATATTTAAAAATCAACAAATGAAAATCGCATAGTTATATTTTATTTGAAGAAATATACGGGGGGGGGGTAAATTACCGCTATGAAAATTTAATATTACACAATTTTTCTTGGTATTTCTTAAAATTACAATTTTCTTGGTATTTGACTATTTTTATGATAAATCTACAAGAATTTATATTAATACAAAATTATGGAGATATATTTAAATGCATGTAAAATTACTAAAATATGTAGATTCGCTGTGGCTTCATTTGGTATAAAAATACGTTAATGTAATGAGTTTTTACTATTTCTTTGTAAAATTACATCACAGAAACGATGTAATTTACCCCGAAAATAGTAGGTCTTTATTTTCCAACTTCTGTGGTTGTAATTTCCCCCCGAAAAAAATCTCTATGTATGTTCTACGAAATTTCAAGAATTTTAATAATGCGCATTTATTACTAATGCGCATAGTAGATTTTTATGACGTGAAAACACGCATTTCGAAGTATTTTTAAATAAAATAACTCTTTCACTCAACGTGATACCGTGGAAATGCGCATTTAGCTATTAAATGCATTAAATTGCGATATTTGGTTGATAATCTACAAAGTTATTTAACAGCGTAGTGACAAATTTACAATTTTTGTAAGGCTTAATCTTGAATACTGTGATATTTTTCATAATTCCATCCCACATACCAAAGTACCATATACGCCCCTTTCGCTTTGAACGCTTCGCGGTGCAAATGCTTTATGAAAGTTTAAATAGAATCATTAATACTAATAAGCTTTAATCATAATTATAATAGTATATTAAAGAACGAATTTCATAAGGCAGGTTTTATTGCACGAGTTCAAGTTTAGAAAACGAGGAGCGTAGCACCGAATTTTCTAAAGAACAAGTGCTATAAATGACTTATGAAATGAGTTTTTTATACTATTTTTTCTAATTTGCGTCTTTTATGCCCTTTTTAAATAAAAAATCGAAATTTCAAAATTTATGGAATGTTTTGACTGTTGGTAGTAGCTATTGACACTTTGAAATATTTGAAATAAATTGTCAAATATATTAAATTTAAACTATTTGTTGCTTTCTTTTGTAGTTTGACGTACAATTGTACATTTCAGGGACAAAATTTAAATTAAACTATTTGTTGCTTTCTTTTGTAGTTTGACGTTTGATAACTGGCAAGCAGAGCTACCAACTTTGAAACAGTAAATTGCACTATCTATGCTATAAGAGAACTCAAATTCGCTATAAACGAACTCATTTATGTTCGTTAACAACTCTATTAGAAACACAAATTAGAAAAAATAATTATACGTATATAATCTAAAATCATCAAAAATAATGAATTTGAATAGAATGAGCAGCGTCCCCTGGCACTTGCTTAACAACGCTCATGTTTTTTATATACATTTTTATGGACACTTAAATCAATAAACTATTTTTGGACAAACGCAAAAAATGCTCACATAGTGTAATTTAATAGTTCTTAAATAACCAAATCGAATGCAACATGGTTTTATATGTTAATGTGCCCTCCAGAATAAGTTCTAGTTGTTTAATGAATTATTTTAGTGGTTTATAGATTGCTGAAAAAAAAACTCCAATCACATTATAACGCTTTTCCTCGCTAGGGTATATGTTATAAATTTTCCGCGGTATCTTATTTACATACAATGGTTACAGGCGCGTAGCTACCATAAGACAAGACGATGCAAGACATTGGGGCCCTCAGCATTCGGGGGCCCTTCAAGCGACGATTTTTTTTCTTAAATTATTTATTACAGTTTTATATTTTTTGACGGGGGGGGCCTTGGCCCACATTTGCATTAGGGCCTAAAATTTCTAGCTACGCCACTGAAGCGTTGTAATATAGTATATTAAAGAACGAGTTTCATAAGGCATGTTTTATTACATGAGTTCAAGTTTAGAAAACGAGGTGCGTAGAATCGAGTTTTCTAAAGGACAAGTGCTATAAATGACTTATGAAATGAGTTTTTTATACTATTTTTTCTAATTTGCGTCTTTTATGCCCTTTTTAAATAAAAAATCGAAATTTAAAAATTTAGGGAATTTTTTGACTATTGGTAGTAACTATTGACACATTTGAAACATTTGAAATAAATTGTCAAATAAATTTAAATTAACCTATTTGTTGCTTTCTTTTGTAGTTTGACGTACAATTGTACATTTCAGGGACAAAATTAAAATCAAACTGTTTGTTGCCTTTCTATTGTAGTTTGACGTTTGATAACTGGCAAGCAGAGCTACCAACTTTGAAACAGTAAATTGCCATATGCTATAAGCGAACTCAAATTCGCTATAAACGAACTCATTTGGGTTCGTTAATAGCTCTATTAGAAACGCAAATTTAAAAAATCCTTTATGCAAAACCCTTTACGTATACATATATATGATACACAATGATGATTAACTTATAATACATTATTATTCGATAGCAATTACTATTCTTTAGTCTGGCAGCCATTTATTATAATATAAGAGCTTCTTATAATGTAATGCAACGCTTAAATAACGGGGGGGATATTATATATAAAATATGGTTACATTAAAGTAAACTTTATAATCATAATATTATGTAGGGAAGAGAAATAAAAATACATTTTTTTATATCGCGGTTAAAAACGAGGATTTATTCGACTATAGTTTCGCTTATTAAGAAATTAAAAACGAATTACAGAAAACTTATTTATATATAAACAATCTACCTACAGATAATATCGAATAATGGGGAGGGGATTAGGTCCAATTGGTCATTAAGTTAATTATAATTAAGGTTTTTGCGGTGTTTGTGTATTTCTAGTGATTCAAGCAAATTTAATTTATGACTTTTTGAACATACCTGTAAAATTGTTAAATTATATTAGGAATACTATACTCTAATTTTAAAGCCTGACCAATTGCAATCTGGACAGTTAATTTTTGCATTGCAATCTGGACAATTAATCTTTTATACTCCACTACTATAATAGATTGGATATGATGTAAGATGTTCGTTCTGATAGACTTAAATTGTGGTTAGAGAAAGAATTAGCAATTTTTTGTGTGTTTCGTGAAGAACAAGTAAAGGAAACATATATAGTAGTGTTAGTAGAAGAGCATGTAAGATAGATAGAGTTGGAAATCATTTCCTTACGCTTCCTATGGAAAGATTAGAAATGGATGTTTTTTGAAAACCATTCAACCATCAAGCAATCTCAAGAATATTCGAAATCTCCAGGTTAAAATGTTCAATACTTTAGAGTAAGCTGCAAGTTTATGTTTCAAAGGATGTGAAGAGTTAGCTGGGATTGTTATAGGCGAGAAAGTAGGTTTTCTATAAATGTTAAAATTTAATTAGGAATTCTATCTATTTATGGTTAAATCAAGAAGTTTATACAGTGATCGATTTCATTTTGTAATGTGAATTTAATATTATCATATCGTTGGTTCAAAAATGACAAAAACGAATCTAATTATCTAGTAGTGCCTTTGAAACAACGCAATAACACAATCATTAGTTTAATTCACTTATATTCGGGATATTTACAATTTAAAAAATAATGATTAATGTGAAAATTATATATGAATATTACAACTGTTAAGGTACAAATAGAAGCTCCAATTTGAGTAGATTAGATACTGTACGTCATGCCGAGAAAGATCCTGTTTCATAGAATTATTCATTGTTTTAACACTAAAGAACGTGGAACTTTATGTCATAATTTCTTGTATGTCTTCAGACATCACGAAGCAAACAAACTTCTTAAAGTGACATTATTTCATTACGTAAGTGCTCGTGCAAACAGCCGACAAGAAGAGAAGAAGAGAACACAGGTAGATCGCTAATGAAATAACTAGGCGTATATGCTAAATTAAATTACCCGAAATTAATATAATTAGTCTGATTCATACGCAAAGCATGTTCATAATTTCGTAATATAATTTAAAATAATTGGCTTGATAAGTTTTCACAACTATGTTTATATATTTTCGCTTCTTAATGAGCTTATTACTAAAAGCATCGATTGCAAACATATCTGAAAACAAAACTTTCATAGAATGTGTCATCAGACGTTTGTTACGATTTTTATATTTTTACGATCATTTTTTAAACGTCGACATGAAATTATAAACGCTCAGTACATTATCCCTGATTTTTTAACCTTCATACGTGCAATAAACTCAACAATTTATACATGTTTTATCGCTTCAAATAAATCGTTTCATTTCTATTTTTGAAAGATGTTTAATATGGTCACTACTATTCTATGTAAAGGCAATAATTTATCAATTTTAAAGCACTGGGCAAAATTCCACAGTGTAGTGGAATAACAGTTTTAAAAGTGTACCGACTTCAACCGTGCAGTCTACACTGCAGGTCAGCGTAATAAGGCCCTAAGAGCGGCACAAATTAAAATTGAATAAAAACAACGTACATTGAGTATATTTACAAAATAGATTAAGAATAAATATCTTATTTTACTAAACACTAAAAATATTTTAATTGCAAATACATTAAAGAAGCGAAAAGTCCAACATTTATGAAATGAATTAAAATAAGTTATTTTTCCACCTTAGAAAACAAATTTCCTTTCCTTGAGTAAATAATTTAAATACTCGAATTTCGAAATTATGCGTTAATATACTTTAATACGTCAATTGCGAGTTTACAAAATTATTATATTGGCTGTTTCAAAAACTAATTTCTTCCGCTTTATACATGGTGAAAAGAACTTTTATAACAAATTTCCTATTTTTCAAATATCCGATCAAACTAAAATTTGCATCACTTGTTATGTAAAAGCTATTACATTTTATATAAGAAATTTCATTTTAATTGCTGCACTTACACCCTTTTCTTATTAAATATCCGCTCCGTTAACTTAAGATCAGCCCAAAGAGGCATAAAAAATAAATGCATGCAGAGAGTTTAAGAAGCTCAATAATATATATATTTTTTTAAATTATCTACTATAGTAGATTTTAAAAATTATCACTACAGTGTTAAATTATAATATAGAATATCACCCAAATACTAATAAATAATACAAATAATAAATCACACTACAAATAATAAATCTGTCATGTTGACTTATTTATTTGATAGTATATCAATCACGATTCGTGACAGAGGTATTTTTTTAGTTTTTTTATCTTGTTCTACTGAAGATGGGCGCATAGCGCTTGAAATGTACATCTAGCTACTTAATGCTTGTTACGGTATTTGGGTGATATTCTATATTATACTATAGTAGATAATTAAAGTAATAATAAAGTAATAAAAGTAATAATTAAATAGTGTGCAGATGGTAGTGACTAGGGGTTTAAAACATGAAAATTAATTGAAACAAGACTATGCGGCGGCGTTAACAACAGAAAAGGATAAACATAGAAAAATAGTATTGAAAATATAATACTACTGTAAAATGGTTAGGAACACAAATAAAGTTGCAAACAACTTCCTAGAATTTGTTACGGAAATGAAAAGCACTTAGAAAGTATTACAGTTACGGCGTAGTAAGTTCTATTCTTAGACATGGGGGTATTATGTAATTAGGTATAGAAGGTAAAGTAGAGGGAAGGCATGGGGTAGGTAGGCCTAGATTTTTATGAAACTAGTAATAGAAGATGGACAAACGGAAAGACAATACCACAAAATAAAAGTCCTTAAATATATTAATGTCCTAAAATAATTTGGAACTGTAGCAAAAGATTTTTTCAAATCATTTTGGTTTGTTTCCATAACAAGAAAAGACTATTAGTAAATTTTTAAATTTACTATTTTTTTTTTAAATACCAAATACCGTAACGTCAAGCATTAACTTCAACTTAGAATATCAACCAAATACAGTAACTTCAAGCATTAAGTAGCTAGATGTACATTTCAAGCGCTATGCGCCCATCTTCAGTAGCACAAGATAAAACTAAATAAAATACCTCTGTCACGAATCGTGATTGATATACTATATATAGTATATGGCCGCATAGCGCTTGAAATGTACATCTAGCTACTTAATGCTTGTTACAGTATTTGGGTGATATTCTATATTATCAGGTAAAATCATTTAAAAGTTAAAATAAGCATATGATTCTATCGAAGGACAATCAAATGATGAGAATTATTGAAATTGAAAAGTTAATATTTTTTTAATACGAGTGTATGTCTTTATGTCTCATATTAAATATGTTAGGAAATGTGTTTTTCGAACAGTGTTACATATTGCTGTTAGTTCTCAGTTAGGATCAGATTCAGTTTACATCGAACAGTATCAAAATCGAATGTCAAATAATGACACGTAACACCATTCGAACTATCTCTCGGTGTAGGGATTGACAGCGTAACAAGGATCACCGTAGTCACAATGCATTACCATTTCTGTAACAGATATGAACTGTAAAGCAGGACTCACAATCGACGTGAACGCAAACGGGAACTGAAATTTTACTGCACAATTACACGTGACCTACTTTACATTGAATTGATAAAACTTCCAAGTTGTGTTCATTTCTTATTTTCGTGTTGGACAATCTACAGCTTCTAAAGTAATTCGCGATCCTTGAAGTATTTTGTTATGCAAATGTGGATATGTTTCCACGAGCGAAATTAATTCCTCATCAAATGTAGCTTCCGCCACTTTTACACACTCCATGTTTTTAAATGGAATGCAAACTATAACTGAACACGTGAAAACGGAAGAGAAATCAACAAACATAACACCATGAAATTCAAGCAATTACAACATAACTCAAGAATAGCGGGAACTGAACGTAAATAGTTAATAGTTGGCGAACTTTCACGTTACCGTTGGCGCCTTCCCGTCAGCTTCACGGGTATTGGGAATCGAATAATATAAACAAGGATCTTCAACTTACCTACCGTGTGCGTTTGCGTACGCGTCAATTGTGAATTCGGCTTAACAGTGAGCCATAACGCGTATATGTACTACAAGGAAGAGGGCCCATACGGTGATTGCGACAGGATTTCGTATTCCGCGGGGATCTGGCGGATCCAGTGACCTATGTAACTGTCGTGAACGGTCACCGTCACTTGTTCCGATTACGTACGTACCCACTGTCCGCCTGATTCGATCAGACGCAAAAATGAACAGGATTTAATGAAAAGTAGATTTTTTTAATACATCAAAGTTGGTTTGTAAATTGAGTATGGACTAGAATGGTAGCGGATGTCATTTTATGTAAAATTAAATTATTTCGGATAATATGAAATATACTACACCAACCTGGCTTGGATTCCCAGATTCGATGGAACGTGCAGAAATAATTAATTTTTCTGTCGCAGCTGGAATTCGAACTCGCAACATATGGCTCGCCAAGCTAAGACTTCATTATAAAATGAAGTTATATATATAATCATTAGTAATGAGTTTTAAAAATGATCACTACAGGGTTAAATTATAATATAGAATATCACCCAAATACCGTAACAAGCATTAAGTAGCTAGATGTACATTTCAAGCGCTATGCGCCCATCTTCAGTAGCACAACATAAAACTATATAAAATACCTCTGTCACGAATCGTGATTGATATACTATCAAATAAATAATTTTATAAATAATAAATAAATAACTTATTTTAGATTTCACAAGCCAATATTTTTTGCTGTTACTTGTTATTTTCGTTAATTTATAATTTGTAATTTTTAATTTGTATTGTTTTTAAAAGATTTATATGTCATATTATATGCCAATTTTGAAGTACTTCTGCCATGTTGACTTATTTTTTTGATAGTATATCAATCACGATTCGTGACAGAGGTATTTTATTTAGTTTTATCTTGTGCCACTAAAGATGAGGGCATAGACTTCGAAATGCGCATCTAGCTATTTAATGCTTTGAGTTACGGTATTTGGGTGATATTCTCTATTATTAGTAATAAGGTTCACAACGTACAAATTATTGAATACGTTTTAACTAGACAGATTCTTCAAATCATTTTTATTTGCAATGAATCTTTACTGATACTCTGTATTTGTAACCGATATATCCAACCAAGTACATGTATAAAAAAGCCAGTAACCGATTTTTATATAATACATTTTCTACTTGACTTTTGTCGCCAAAGTAGGCATATTACACGGACAATATATGTTGTAGACAATAACGATGTGTAGTTCACTCGCGAACCATTCACTCTGAACGGTTCAATCAAATGACTGTGACGATGTTTTGCAATGACCTATAGGTCATTATGACCTATAGGTCATTATGACCTAGTTCGTGAACTATGAACTACATGGTGAACGGTGTATGTATTAATGTACTATACTAGGTCCTGAACCCGTCGTCTACTAAACCGTTCATGAATCATAACGGCTCGTAAACGATGCAGTATAGTATACATTACATATACAGTACCAATAGCAGTACTAACATTTATGTGATAAAGTGTGTTGGTGAACGGAGCGAAATTATATTTCCTTATATATATGTTTAGTATAGATTATAAACATTGTTGTTTTTTCTTCTTCCTCATTCTAATTCAAAATAAGTTTTGTAATATTTCAATTTTTTTTTTTACTATCTAATATTTTTATATTGAGATAAAAAGAGATTATTTTCAGTATGTGCATGTATTTCATATAGGTCGTGAACTAGTTCATTTTAAAAAGCTGTTCGTAGTTCACGACCTATAGTTCGTGAACGGTACATTGAAATGAACTATGAACTACGAACTAGGTCCTCAAAGTGACCTACAGTTTGCCATCGCTAGTAGACAACACATAACATGCTGCTATTGTAGAACTGTATGGACATTACGTATCAGTCAATAAATAATTAAAATAGAAACTAAGTAAATAGAAAACTAAACTATTAAAATAGAAAACTAAAATACAGACTATGTAGCAAATACTAAATATAGGGCAATCATATTTGAAATTGATTTTAGGAAGGCGATTTGTCATGTTCATTTTCCATAATAAAATGATTTTAAACTTTGATTTATGAAAATTTTTGCCGAATGCTAATATTTTTAACAGTCATTGAAAAAATGTATAAAACATCACCCAAAAACCGTAACACAAAGCATTTATTAGCTAGATGCGCATTTCGGAGGCTATGCCCCCATCTTCAGTACCACATACATTTTATTGTATATATACATTTGATTGGACATTGTATAGCGATCCCGGTGAGTGACAGTATCTTTATTTGTTCGATTATTGTGCTACTGAATGAAGATGCATAGCCACCGAAATGCGCATCTAGCTAAGAAATGATTTGTGGTACGGTTTTTGGGTGATGTTTTATTTAACGCCGTGGTGACGATTTTACAACGTCAATGAAAAAGGATTAATTTGGGTAATGACAAATTATTAGGTTTTTTTTATTTGATATTCAGAAGATAGTGAGATTAGTCGAGAATATACTTTTCAATTGTATAATATTTAATATTGTTAATTTATCTTTGTCTGGATTTTCTTTTTTAGCTTGATTAGTTTTAAAGAAAAAATTATTTGGTCCAAAACAACACATAGACGAAAGTATTATTTTTAACATGATTGAACTGTCCGAAGCATAATATTATAGAAAGCTTTCTCTAATGAAAATGATTTGTGTCTTATTATAAATTTAATTCTCTGACAAATAAAAAAAGTTTAATCCTATCAAACAAAGAAGTAGATAATATATAAACTAGGTCGCGCATGATGCAGTCGGCTATGTTCTTAAATAATAACGATTTATCATTAGTGCGGTGCACTCACCCCACGTACCGACTACAAGTTTAACTTTTTAACAAGACTTTTACGTCAATTAGGTGTGTTCGCGTCCTTTTTTCTTGCAGATGTGTACCATTAACCAATAGTACGGTATAGATATGTCATTCAGTTCGTAGAAAATCGAATCACCGCCTTAATTAGATAGTGTATTTCGGTTCACTGATTTCTCTCTGATTGCGAGTCAATAAAAAAGGGACTAATTTCATTTTCTGCCATCCCTGATAATTGCAGTTGCTTAGAATTAAATAAAAACTGTGCAGAAAACAAACAGTCGTATGTCATTTCTTGTACAATTGGATTTATAAATTAATAAATTTCCACAAAATTTTAGATAAAATTAATTTCATAATGCGTATTGATCTATTAGTCCAAGCATTGCTAACCAATGGCAGGCGTGCCTTGTAAAAAAAATTCGGCAAGTAAATGATGTGCAAGTGATATCATTTCATAACTTAATGTAAATTATCAATTTTTTTATTATCAATATTTGTATGATTAAAATTTTGTTTTTCTAAAGAAAGAATCTAACCAACGTGAATAATAATTTCCATTCTCGCTTCAGTCCGGATATTGTCGATACTCAATCAAATTTCTTATAGATTTACCGAATTCATTTATTTAAAGAGGGATCAAAGAATTTAAATGCGAAATACATTTTTATAATTCCAAAATCCTAAAAATTATAGCTATACTCTTCCTTAACCTTGTGTAAACTGTTCAACACCGACTCCTTTTCCTATCCATCTTCTATATATAGATTAAATAATAACGGCGAAAGTGTGCATCCCTGCCTGACTCTCTTTTTTGCTATTCTCGCTCTTCTTTCTCCTCAATTGCAGCTAGAACAGTTTTATGTTTATTTAGATTGCAAATAAATCTCCTGTGCTTATTATAACCTATTCCCGTTTGTTTCAAATTTCTTCTCCCGCCGCTCTGTTCTTTTTAACTCCGAGTGGATCTCCCACTCGTCTTCTTACCACTTTGTTTTCCAATCTACTATAAATAATCCTATTCGATGCATGCGAAAAATGGTCCTATAGTTCTCACATAAATTAACGCCTAGTTTCTTCGGCATTGTCACGCTGGAAATCCAGTGGTACCTCATCCTCCTTATATATTCTAAAAACTAGCCTGTATAATCGATCCTGCATCTTCTCTCCTGCGTATTTTATTAATTCGGTTCCTATCACGTACTACTTCTACCTTGTTATTCCTTAAATCATATTTTTCAAACTGTAACTGGAAAAGCTATGACTTAAATCATGCTGATCTTTTTGTTCTATATACTTGTGGTTGGCATGGATGCCTGTACTATTAACGTGTCTAACTTTATAGTAACTAATTTGGCAATAGATCTTTACCCAACATTCTATTCTTCTATTCATTGTAAAACCTACGTCTGCATGCCCATTATGTTAGGCTGTGATTCTATATTCCTTCTGATCAGGTGGTCAGGAGAATTCTATATTCTCCTGACCACCTGATCTTTACATCTAACTTTGCTAATCCTTACGACATCTAATTTGAGCCTCTACATTTCTCTATATAATCCCTAGGAATCATTTACAAACAGAGTAAATAGATGCAAAATAATTTGATCACAACAAAAACTATCATTCTTTATTAATACCAAAAATTGGTCCCATGGCACCATCTATATTTCCTGTAGGACTGAAAATGTTGATGATAAACTCGAATAATGCTGCTGCATTTTCCCAAATAGTTATTAAATTCACATTTTCGGAAACGTAAGTACAATTACAACAACTCCTAAACTCTAGTAGTTCGTTCCACTTTACGGGATGCATCATCGAGTAATTTCCTGGCAGTTAATGGTAAATTGCTATATGGACAGTTGTCGACCGTTGCCGGGTCAGCCACTCTCTTGTCCTGATTGGATTTCCAACGAGTTCAGTATGTGACAAGTGGTCGCCAATGCGCACCCTCTATAGATCACCCACACTATAATAACCTATAACAACTATACCCGCTCAAAGTTTGAGCAGATTGAGCCGTCGATCATCGAGGACGAAGCGCGCTTGTAAGATATAATTATATCCGATCAATGCTGTGAATTATGAAGCGCACCCCAGAAACCATAAAGCGAATATATCAGAACAAAAGACTGCTTAATACGGGCTTCGTTGTTGCAATATAGTACGCTAAAAGTAGTGTTGTTCCCCAAGGTGCAGTTGTGGGATTGATCGCATTATTACAAGAAAACTTTATAAATACTTTTGCAAAATATTTTCGTAAAAGCAATCTACTGCAATTCTATAGAATATCACCCAAATACCGTACAGTAAAGCATTTAATAGCTAGATGCGCATTTCGAAGGCTATGCCCCCATCTTCAGTAGTACCATAGCTTCTTCATAAAATTACATACACGATCAATGAACAGGACATGCCTTTATATTATTTTTGACTTGTTGAGAGATTGGTGAATTATATCAAAGCTTTGTGAATTATATTAAAAACTTCTTTGGTCTAAATAAAACATTTTTATCCGAATATGCGTTGCGTGTTTTATTTAATTTTTCATACAGCAATGTCACGAAGACTAAACAACTTCTTATTCGGATTTCGCATACACCTATTAAACATTAAAATTCAAAACTAACTACAGTCGAACTCGGTTAGTAAGTCATCGGTTAATAAGTCAACTCGGTTAGTAAGTCAAAATGGCTTGGTCCCAACCCAAGGCTCATATATTCTATGTATTATCACTTCGGATAATAAGTCATCATACCTCGCATTATGTTGAGGGAATTATGATTTTATCCGGTTAGGAGATTAGACGGGTTTTCTGGTAATTACCCACTAATGAGGTTGTTTAATAGCTTGTAAGCGAAATGCAAGCAAAAACATTAAATCACATCAATTTTGAGTTTTCTTTCTTAGAAAACGAAATGGCAAGTCTTAAGCGTAAATCAATATCCTTGGAAACAAAACTGGCAGTGGTGAAAATGTTAGAAAACGGTGTAAAGAAAACTGAAGTGTGTAAGCATTTCAACTTAGTAAACTCATCGATGGGTTCAATATGGACGGCTCGAAATTAAATCAAATAAAATGAAGCAAGCAAAAGTGTGAAGCGTATGAGTAAACCTACTCACGAGGATGTAGATGCTGCTTTATTGACCTGGTTTAAACAACAAAGGACCCTCAATTTACCGGTAAGCGGACCTATTCTCCAAGTAAAAGCTGGAAAATGGCTGAGTTGTTGGGAATAGAAAATTTTGAATGTTCGCCGGCATGGATAGACCGTTTTTAAAAAAACGTCATGAAATCAATTTTGGGGAAATGCTTGGCGAAGCCAAAGTCAATTTGAATATCACCAGTGCATGGATTAAAAATGAGTGGGAAGAAATCCGGAAAAATTTTAAAGACGAAGACATCTTCAACGGAGACGAGACAGGCCTCTTCTTCAAGCTGATACCAGATCACATTTTAAAGTTCAAAAATGAAAAATGCATTGGCGGAAAACAGCCAAAAGAAAGGATCACTGTTTTTGTTTGTGCTAATGTAAGGGGCACTGGAAAAAAATTGTCAGTGATCGGCAAATCAATAAACCCACGATGCTTCAAAAATGTAAAAAGTTAGAAGAAGTCAATAACAAGTCTTGAATGACAAGCGAGTTATTTGAAAAATAAATCTGACGTTGGGAAGGGGACCTCAAAAAAGCAAAGAGAAAAATCGTTCGATTTTTGGATAATTGTCCAGCTCATCCTCGCATACTAGGATTGAAATTTATAACTTTGAAGTTTTTGCCTCCAAACACAACCAGTATTCTACAGCCGATGTATTAAGGAGTAATAAGAAGCCTGAAATGTGCGTACAGAAAAAGACTGGTTTTGAAAATGATGGAAACCGACGGCGCAAACTTTAACTTGAGCAAATGTAACTCTACTTGATGCTCTGAAAATTATGAAAAAAGCCTGGAAGGACTTCACCGGTGCTACAATTAGGAACTGCTTCCGGCATACGGGTTTATGCGACCATCAATTTGATGAGGAAGATGATTTACCTCTGAAACATTGGCTACAATCTTTCGATATTCCCACTTCAAATAATTTAGAAGATTTTATCGAAATGGATGAAGACCTGGCAACGACTGGAGAAATGTCAGATCTCGATTTAGTAAGAGACGTACAGACAAGAAATGAAAAATCAGACAACAAACAAAAAGAAGAAGAGATAGTGCCGGACCCAAAACCTACCACCTCTGAAGCATTGTTACTTGTTCGTAAATTAATTACATATTATTAAGCCGAAGAAAAAAGCCTACATTTAAATAATTTATATAAAATAGAAGAGGATTAAAAAAAAAACTTGGAATTCTAGAAAAAAGCGGACAATGATAACCGATTTTTTTTAATGTTTAATGTTTCAATGTTTTAAATGTTTAATCATTTAAATGTTGGGTATTATTGAAATAAAATTCAAATAAAAATATAATTCATTAAATTGTATCCCCTCCCTACCTCGGATAATAAGTCACCTCGGTTAGTAAATCCAAATTGCTCGGTCCCTGCAATGACGTTTTAACCGAGTTCGACTGTATGTGCATTTTATCTCGAATAATATCCAAAATCGTGATAAATCAATAACGTTACACATACAAAATACAAATTTTGGAATTTCAACCTTGCAACATATTAATTATAAAGATTACCTCCTAATTTTTAGTTGTATTTATCGATTGCTACTCGTTTATTATAGTAATGCAAGAGTTAGCATGGACATGCTGCTCTGTCACCTAAAAATAACGATTTAGGATAGAGCCAGAAGTCTTACGATCTCTTAATAAATGACGCAGCCTCATTCATTAAAATAATTATAAACTGTATGTTTTTTAAGAAAAATATATATGGATATAAAATTAAATGCAGATTAAAACACCTCATTATCATATTTATATTTACCAGTAATTTTATTTTATTACATCATTAATAAGGATTTCATATTTTATGTAGATATCAAAATTTGCATCTACAAATTAAAAAATTATATATTTATAAAACGACAGCTTCACCTTTGAGTAGTAAATATAGAAAGCAAGTTTCAGAAAACTTGATTTTTCTTATTTTATAGTTAATCTTATTTTTTATTAATCTTATTTTACTTCATTACGTGAATATTTTTATATAAATCTTCGGATTAAATTTAAAACTGCCAAAGAGTGCAAAAATTATTATATATACAAGCTTAAATATCAACTGTTTCAATTCAAAAAATCAATAAGATTTACCCAAAGCCCATGAAATCTGAACTCGATATCTGAAACTCGATAGTATTATTGTCATTATTTTTATATGCTTCAGTTTTCTTGAGGTCAATAAGTCATAAAGGTCTCATTTCATGGGACTTTGTACATCCAAGTATATATAGACTTATATTATTCTAAAATTAAATATTGATGATACCTTTTTATTCGTACCGTGACCATTAAATTGCAAATCTTTAAAAACATTAATTATCAAAATATAACAGAAATTATATTATCTTACTTCTCAAATTTTAATTCGCATTGATTCCTAGATAGTTGCACATAATTAGGAATTTTTATAAATTCGAAATTGTAATAAATCGAAATTTCGAAATGTCTGTGGAATGTCTGAAAAAGTCGTTTTTTTAATATCAATGACTGCGAATTAAGCGACATTTAAAAAAATTAAATAGGTACTTAAAGTTTGATGTGAATTGAAATTGATCCGATGAAAGTAAAAAATCGTAAATGTTATTCTACTTTTTATATAAGAAACTGACAAAACAATATATTTACATAAAACGCTCAAATTAAATTTTAAAATATTATTTAGATAAATTGTCACTTGGAATAATATGGTTCTCGTCCCTCGATATTTCAACTCATTCCTTTCCCCAATTAAAAAATAATAAGAAATTCGTGTATATAATATTCTGGTGCATACAGCGACAGAGTAGATGTCGATAGGTTAAAATTAGCTGATGTATGTGAAAAGTACAAGCAGAAAGTAGAAATCATGGCTAATGGAACATCTAGGAACGACATAGATTGCGAATGGAGGGAAATCAGAAATGGGTTAACTACAGCAGCAAATGAAGTATTAGGCACAAAGAAAAGGGCAGGTAGGAGGGAATGGATCACGGAAGAAATAGTGGAAATGATTGAAGCAAGAAGGAAAATTAAAATTGGAAACACAGAAGCAGGACAGAAAAAATATAAGGAACTAAGGAACTTAATTAATAGGAAATGCAAGCTAGCGAAAGAAGAGTGGATAAAAGGAAATTGTGAGGATATTGAGGAGGATATGAGAAGAGGTAAAGTAGATTTGGGCTACAGGAAAATTAAGTCACATTTTTCTAAAGTAAAACCAAAGGGTAACATTATATGTGATAAGCAGGGTAAGGAACTCACAGAAAATAAGGAAAAAGCTAGAAGATGGAAGGAGTATCTTGAAGATTTATATAAAGGTAGGCAGGACATGGAGGAGCTAGAAAGTGTGGAACAGATAGATGAGGATGACTTAGGTCCTAGCATACTTAGGTCAGAGTTTCATAGAGCATTAAATGATTTACGGAATAACAAAGCAGCGGGGATTGATATGATACCAGCCGAATTAATAAAACACGCAGGGGAAAAAATGCAGGAGCGATTATACAGGTTAGTTTGTAAAATATATGAGAAGGGAGAAGTACCACAGGATTTTCAGCGTAGTAGAATAGTAACAATGCCGAAGAAAATAGGAGCTAATTTGTGTGAGAACTATAGGACCATTAGCCTACTATCACATGCATCGAAGATATTGTTAAAGATTATTTATAGGAGATTAGAAAATAAAGTAGAGGAAAGGCTAGGAGAAGATCAGTTTGGTTTTAGGAAAAACAGAGGGACGAGAGAGGCGATTCTAGCACTAAGAACGGTAGTAGAAAAAAGAAAGAGGGTAGGAAAGGTAACTTGCATAGCTTTTGTAGATTTAGAAAAGGCATTTGACAATGTAGATTGGGACATAATGTTTAGAATTTTAAAAGAAACGGGTATAGATTATAAGGATAGGAGAATAATTTTTAATTTATATAAACACCAAACTGCCTTAGTTAGAATTGAGGGGGAAGAAGAGGTAGCAAAAATAGGGAAGGGAGTTCGGCAGGGATGTACACTTTCACCGTTATTATTTAATCTATATATAGAAGATGCAATAAACAAAGTAAAAGAAGAGTATAGTGTAGGTGTGAATGTACAGGGAGAGAAAATATATATGCTGAGATTCGCCGACGATATAGCTATATTGGAAGAAAGCGAAAAGAATTTAGAAAGGGTATTGAATGGTATGCAGGCAGTATTGACTAGGGATTTTAACATGAAAATAAATATAGGTAAAACTAAAGTGATGAGGTGTGACAAAAAGGAATGCAGTAGAAAAATGAGGATCACAATAGGAGATAATAGAATCGAAGAAGTGTCAGATTTTTGTTATTTAGGCAGTAGAATCACAAAAGATAATCGAAGCAAGGTAGATATAAAGTGTAGGATAGCACAGGGTAGGAAGGCATTCGTAGAAAAAGAACAGATTTTAAGATCAAATATTGACTTGGGTATTAGAAAAAGATTACTGAAGGTATATGTTTGGAGTGTAGCACTGTACGGGTGTGAGGCGTGGACTATAGGAAAGGAAGAGAAGCGTAGATTAGAAGCACTTGAAATATGGTGTTATAGGAGGATGATGAGGATTGGTTGGGAAGATAAAGTAACAAATGAAGCTGTACTAGAGTTAGTAGGGGAGAAGAGAAGTATTTGGAGAGTGTTACAGCGTAGGAGAGACAGATTAGTAGGGCATATTCTTAGGCATGGGGGGATTATGCAATTGATCATAGAAGGTAGAGTGGAGGGAAAGAGAGGGGTAGGTAGGCCTAGATTGGAGTATGTGAGTCAGATAGTTGAAGACGTTGAGATGAATAGCTATAGGGAGATGAAGGGATTAGCTCAGGATAGATCGGCATGGCGTGCTGTTTCCAACCAATCTTTAGGATTGCGGACTCTTTAACTTATAACAGCGAAAAAAACATCAAACCATAAACAATTCTAAAGCCAATGTGCACAGCAGCAGCAAGAGATCAAATCATTCTTTGGAGCATTTGTATTATATGGCAAATATAACACTCAACTTTTTGCTGTTTACATTCGTCTATTCTCATACTTAATATCCTATTCACAAAGTAAGGGTATTTGTCATAAACTGCATATCTATAATAATTCTATATTTCTTTTTCAGTAACCCTAGAAGCTGTGCCAAAAATAGATCCTGCCACATTGCCAACATTCCAAACATCAAGCCAAGTTTTCAAAGTAACCGACAGAGATACAGTCATCTTACCATGCGAAGTTACAAATCCAGGTATAAACAAATATATATATATCAACTTTGAGCGTATCAAGGAAAAGGTTTATCAAGGAAAAGGTTGACTTTATTGTTATAACAGCTGAGTATTGAGTACATCTAGATTAAAACAATTCAAAAAGTCTATATGAAAGTATTAATATAGAATATCAACCAAATACCGTAACTTAAAGCATTAAGTATTAATTAATTAATTAATTAATTAATAAGGTTGTAAAGAAACCGGGATATAACATAAATTAAAGGACTCAAACAAAAAGGATGTTTTTACTTAAAGGCTGATAAGGGAAATTAGTTATTTTAGATTATTTAAATAGTTGTGATATTCTCATTTCTAATGGACCTTATCAAGGAATTAAAAAAGACCGCTTAATAAATTAGTATCAAATTACAAAGACATGATTAATCATGTCATAACCTTATTAAGGCTATTCTTAAGCGAAAACTGTCCATTCCAAATCCTATAATACCAAGGATGTATGTATTACCAAAAATACATAAACCTGGTAAATCTGTAAGACCAATAGTGTCTACTATTAACTCCCCAACGTATTTACTTTCGAAATGGTTAGCAAATGTACTTAATAATTTTTATTTCGATAGTTTCGCTGTAAAAAATTCTTTAGAATTCATTAATAATGTTAAAGATCTAACACTATCAAGTAATGAAATATTTATTTCATTTGATGTTTGCTCATTATTTCCAAGTGTTCCTATTCCTGAAACTATTCTTTTTCTTGAAGATGTGCTAAAAAAGAGATATATACCCGTCGATTTTCATCAAAATTATCATTTCCCATTATAAAATGTCCCATTCAATCATTTTTTCACGTTTAATAAAAATTTATAATCTTAGCATGGACAGTCCATATAAAAATGTTTCAAAATGCTGACTTTGAAATTGAACATGCAATTAACATCGCGTATTAATTTACAGTTGCTGATCGTGTTGGTATCGCCATCTACATATTTTAATATTAGATGTGTGTGCGACAACGACGATAAACACACACACAGATTACACACTATTTATTCTCGACGAACGCGGCGAGGAATTCAAGTCTAACTACATGGTTACGTGAATGCAATCCCATCATTGCACATGCTATTTTATATGGGCAGTTTCAATGTCACCCTGAACGATAAGTTGAAGCGAGGAATATAAACTCGAAAAAGTTGATTGCGTTGGTTGAAGCGAGACTTTCGCCGTTTTCTGAGAAAGTTCTCGCTCTAGTCGAGTATTCGTTATCGACAAACGCGTGTTTATTATCAGAATTTTATCTATACAGTAGTACACCTACTGCCAAGAATATGGCAAATCAGACATAAATGTATAGTTTAAAAACTGAAAAAAGAAAATACAATTATTGACCGATTGTTTAAGGACGCTATTGTGTATTTATTTAGTAATTCATTAATCCAACATAATTTGCTATAAAATATTTGACAAAAATCAAAATAAAATATTTAAGAAAATTAAAATATAAGAAATGTATGTAAAAATAAATTATATAGATATATATAGGATCGCCAGGTCTCGCCTAGAATAATTTCAAGTCCGACACTTTAAGCCACAATTATTGACTATTTCTTTGACTCGATTGTACATGACAAATTGCCACTATGCCTTTGATTATGATATACAAGTGTATATGAATGTAGACGAAAATAGTAATTCTTAATTTTCAATTTCCGACCAATTTAGCAAAACACTTAAATTTTTAATAAAATGGGCAAAAATAGACATAATCGCTTTAATATAACACCAAAATCATTGAAATCTGTCGAGATCGCCGTTTCTGCCGTTTCGCAGAATTTTTTTGATATGGGTAAATCGTAAACTTTGGTAGTAAGCATGGAAATAATGATTTTTATCTTTAAGCGGGACAAATTACCGAAAATCGGGATTGTCCCGCTAAAAGCGGGACGTATGGTCACTTTACGTATTTGTGTTATTAATTTTATCCCAATAAAATGTTATATAAAATAAAATAAGCAAAAATCTGTTAGGTAAGCTGTTCATCAAAATTATCGAAAAATTATCGAAAAAGAACAGAGGTCGATTTTCATTAAAATTGTCGAAAAAATATCGAAAAAGAACAGAAGTCGATTTTCATCAAAATTATCAAAAAAATATCGAAAAAGAACAGAGGTCGATTTTCATAAAAATTATCGAAAAATTATCGAAAAAGAACAGAGGTCGATTTTCATCAAAATTATCGAAAAATTATCGAAAAAGAACAGAGGTCGATTTTCATCAAAATTATCGAAAAATTATCGAAAAAGAACAGAGGTCGATTTTCATCAAAATTATCGAAAAATTATCGAAAAAGAACACAGGTATATAGCTGTCGATTTTCATTGCGGCGCATTTTAGGTGGACAATACAATTTTTGCTAACCACTCTTAAATAGTTGATACGCCACTGAATCCCATAGATAATGAATTGTTATATCAAGATGCAGCTGAATGCACAAAGCACAGTGCAATATACTCATTGCTCGACGTATCAATACTGTATAATTGTGGAATCATATCTTATCCACGTGTTTATTTTGTTACTGCGATTTCGTCTGCAAGGGATAAATAAATTGCATTTTTAATCAAATTCTACATGCTTAGAGAATAAATGAATGTAAACTTATGTAAAATTACTCTCTACAACTCTATATGCATTATCATTTTGCTGTGGTCAACTGTTTTTTAATATTTTTTTTATTCTGATACCAACACCAGTATAATGAGCTTGAAATTATATATTTTTCAATTTAATAATAGCATATTTCGTTTCGTTTTTCACTTTAGATCAGAATCTTTGCTTTGGAAATCTACCTTAGGATTAAATCTTTGCATAAGATTATTTTAGGATTTTAAGATTAAGTTTTTTAAGATTGTTTTAAGTTCAAATGGTTTAAAATACTTAATACTATGATATTATTTAATATTTAATATCTACTAGAGTACTAACTATGGTAGAGCTTTGTCTCTGCTGCTCTAATAGAAATCAACTTGCATAAACTTCATTATTCTGAAAATCGGTGAACCGAGATTGTCTTCGTTGCCGGTTTTCGACAAAAAATAAACCGGTGCACCGGTTTACCGGAACTACTATATACGGAACGATTCAAATCATGCGTCAACATAAATATGCGGCTTTTCATTTTTTTAATTAACCGCATATTAAATTTTCCTTTATCTACTGATAAATATAATATTGAATTAAATAATATCTGAAATATAGCAGCACAAAATGGCTATTCTTCTAAAATTATAAATAACATATTAAGAAAATTTAAAAGAACAAGAGATATCAGAAATATTAGTAGTTTAGAACAAAGTAATAATTCAACTCCAAAATTTGTTAAATTACCATTTGATCTTATAATTGCACGTGGTTTAGATAGTATTTTAAATAAATATAATTTTAACGTAACATATAATACTTCTAATAGTCTTGCTAATTTTCTAGGAAATCCCAAAGATTCGATTGATTTCAATAAAAAATCGAGTATTTACGAAATATCTTGTTCTAGTTGTCCTAAAGTATATATAAAAGACAAACACGTAGACCAATTGAAACTAGATTTAAGGAGCATTTAGCTCATTTCAGATTAAATAGAAAAGATAAAAGTGCTGTCGCCGAGCATATTTTTGAATCAGGCTCTCCTATTCAAATTAGTTCACTTAAATTACTTAAAAGTGTTTTGAATTGTCTTTAAATTTATTTTTATTTTGTTTATTTATTTTTGGTTATTTTAGATTTGGCAAACCAATGTTTATTGTTGTTACTTCTTAGTTTCCTTAATTATTCATTTATATTGTTTTAAAAGATTTATAGGTTATATTATATGCCATTTTTGAAATACTTCTGTCATGTTGACTTATTTATTTAATAGTATATCAATCACGATTCGTGACAGAGGTATTTTATTTAGTATTATCTTGTGCTACTGAAGATGGGGGCATAGCCCTTGAAATGCGCATATAGCTACTTAATGCTTTAAGTTAAGGTATTTGGGTGATATTCTATACTAATATTTAACACCGTAGTGTTAATTTTTAATATGAAAATATGTGTTGAAATGAAAAATTTGCTTCCCATAATAGTTTTGCTGTTAAGTATTAATTAATATAGAACCACAGAACAGTAAAATCTCTTTTATACAATATACATGCGCTAATCTAGCTCTACGTACTCCTTCCTTTCACTCTATATAGCCTTTCGTAACAATTTATAATGCTTTCCAAATAGTTCTCTTTCCTTCTACTAATTCTAGCACGGCTTCATTTCTCTCTTCATCTACCCACCCAATCCTCATCATACAAAGCGCTGCAGCACCACATTTCAAACGCTCCTATTCTACGCTTCTCTTTTTTTTCTATCGTCTACGCCTCACAGCCGTATAGTACGGCACTCTGCAGAGCATGTTCTATTAATAATCTTTTTCTAATGCCTAAGTCAATATGTGATGTTAAAATATTTGCCCTTTTTTTATAAATGCCTTCCTACCCTTTGCTAAAAATAGTAGAAATCCTTAAATCGATTCTAAATTAATTTGCATTGCTTGTCAGATCTTTCAACACACGTTGCCTCTAACTGTATTTCAGTTTATTTCAAAGCTGGTAACACAACACTTTTTACGTATTAGAAAGATAACTCTCAAATAGACCACCATATTGTATGAAGAAAATGATATAATTCGTATGAGCATTGGGAATATAGATTACAAAAAATATGAAGGAAATTTAAATAACATGTGTTATCTCAGGTCCATATATCTTGGCCTGGAAACGAGGTATTGCCGTTTTATCAGCTGGAAATGTGAAGGTTTCTCCAGATCCCAGAGTAAGCCTTGTTCATGGCTACAGTTTGGAAATTAAAGAAGTTGGACCGCAAGATGCTGGAGATTATGTTTGTCAAATTGGGACCATGGAACCAAGAGAAATTACACATACTGTAGAAATACTTGGTAAGTTTGAAGAATCTGTGACATAAAACAAATCTATGATATATTAGACGTTCTTTTAAAAGTAGCTTTTACTAAGACAAAATTGCTAATATGATGAAGCGATTTTTTCTGCATTAATCACGTACTCATTAAAGTTTTAATATGCCAAAAAAAATATGTTCCAATAATAATATATCTTACCAATGAAAGAAAAATTAAAATTTTGTATCTTACAATCTCACATTAGCTTAAGACAAGCCAAAATTGTAATCATTTTTCAATTTCAAAAACTCGTCTACTTAGTTAGTTAAAGAGTCCGCAATCCTAAAGATTGGTTGGAAACAGCACGCCATGCCGATCTATCCTGAGCTAATCCCTTCATCTCCCTATAGCTATTCATCTCAACGTCTTCAACTATCTGACTCACATACTCCAATCTAGGCCTACCTACCCCTCTCTTTCCCTCCACTCTACCTTCTATGATCAATTGCATAATCCCCCCATTCCTAAGAATATGCCCTACTAATCTGTCTCTCCTACGCTGTAACACTCTCCAGATACTTCTCTTCTCCCCTACTAACTCTAGTACAGCTTCATTTGTTACTTTATCTTCCCAACCAATCCTCATCATCCTCCTATAACACCACATTTCGAATGCTTGTAATCTACGCTTCTCTTCCTTTCCTATAGTCCACGCCTCACACCCGTACAGTGCTACACTCCAAACATATACCTTCAGTAATCTTTTTCTAATACCCAAGTCAATATTTGATCTTAAAATCTGTTCTTTTTCTACGAATGCCTTCCTACCCTGTGCTATCCTACACTTTATATCTACCTTGCTTCGATTATCTTTTGTGATTCTACTGCCTAAATAACAAAAATCTGACACTTCTTCGATTCTATTATCTCCTATTGTGATCCTCATTTTTCTACTGCATTCCTTTTTGTCACACCTCATCACTTTAGTTTTACCTATATTTATTTTCATGTTAAAATCCCTAGTCAATACTGTCTGCATACCATTCAATACCCTTTCTAAATTCTTTTCGCTTTCTTCCAATATAGCTATAACGTCGGCGAATCTCAACATATATATTTTCTCTCCCTGTACATTCACACCTACACTATACTCTTCTTTTACTTTGTTTATTGCATCTTCTATATATAGATTAAATAATAACGGTGAAAGTGTACATCCCTGCCGAACTCCCTTCCCTATTTTTGCTACCTCTTCTTCCCCCTCAATTCTAACTAAGGCAGTTTGGTGTTTATATAAATTAAAAATTATTCTCCTATCCTTATAATCTATACCCGTTTCTTTTAAAATTCTAAACATTATGTCCCAATCTACATTATCAAATGCCTTTTCTAAATCTACAAAAGCTATGCAAGTTACCTTTCCTACCCTCTTTCTTTTTTCTACTACCGTTCTTAGTGCTTTCTTTTCTTCTTATCATAAACTAATTCACATATATACACTCGAGCGAAAAAGTTTGGGAGTTTTCTAACGAATAAATGTAATTTCGACATGTTCTCCAACCTCCTCTTGAACACAACAATACAAATAATTGATATGTTACAGGCTTACTTTGTGATAATCCATATTAAATGATATTGGTAATAATACGACTGTTTTTATATCACGAAAAAATATTTTATTGACGCGACTAGTTTCGAGATCAAGTGCATGTAGGCTGAGAGAAACGTAAAAATAATTCAAAAACCTTACCATAATATGACCGCTTCATATGAATCGTTTTACCGTATCTAGCTTTTCCATTTCAGTTCCGCCTAGAATTCATTATTATACTTCGAACGGTTTCGTTGAAGCGAAGAAAGGAGATACATTACACCTTGAATGCAAGTCATCTGGCAATCCGGTGCCCAAGATCACGTGGTCCCGGAAGAACAACCTCTTACCAGGAGGAGACCAAACAATCATCACCCCAATACTGAATCTGAACCATGTTGATCGACACCAAGCTGGAACGTACCAATGCACAGCCAGCAATGGAGTTGGGGAAGATGTCACTCAAGTTATTAATGTACATGTACTATGTGAGTTGACAAAAACAATAATCATTCCAATGAATAAGTTCGAGCAGTAAGCTATTTTTGTAGTAAACAATGAATAAATTTCCTCTTCGAAAAATATTTCTTATTTTCAATTTTCATTTTAGTATAATGTGCTGATAAATGATTGCCGTTTTTTCAAATCAAATATAAATATAATATTTGGGAGCAGGTCCTTTAGAATTCTGCATTGTGATGTATGATGAACTGTAACCAATATCACAAAAATAAAAATTGAAACAACCCTAGTAATTTGATGACAAACGAAATTTAATTCCCTTTTATAGTTAAATTGTAGATAATTACTAAATAGTATTTAGAAATATTGTTATAGATCCATTTTTACACCCGGACATATCTGTAGTTTTCAAATTATCATTTTATTTACAGATGCTCCTGAAATATCAGTGGAACGATCAGTTTTTCATTCTGGAGAGGGAATGGAGGCGCAACTTGTTTGCATTGTACATGGCGAAAGAATTCCTGAGGTATACTAAGACTGCAGTGGTTACCCGTTATATAGATCATATACATCAGGGGTGGCCAACAAGTCGATTTTTGGTCGATCGCGAATATTTGGACACAAAAACTGATTAATTATAATGTGGCGCTAGTAAAACGAGGCAAAGAAACACGAAATAAGGCGAAGATAAGTTGGCTCAGTGATTTAGCGTTTCTGGCAGATTTTACATCCAAGTTAAGCGATTTGAATTTAAAGTTACAAGAAAGCAAAAGAAGGCAATCAGTCACATGATTAGTCGCATTATTACTTATAAAAGTCAGTTCGTAATGTTGATTGAAGATCTCCAACAAAAAAATTTTGATCATTTTCCAAATATGAATGACCATTTCCAAAAACATCCCAATTTAAATTATAAATTTTAAAAATACGTTGTAGAAATTAAAAAGTTATTGAGGATTTTGGTGGAATATTTGGTGATTTTCAAAAAATTGAGGATATCACCTCTTACGTAAAAATTCAACGCAATTGTTTAAAATTCCTAAAATTATATTATCTGTCCCATACTGACGCCAGAAATGTACATCGTAGGCATTTTCATGTATATAATTAATGCTAAAATCTTCATATCAATATCATTTATGTTAATGTAATTATAAAAATTCAGATTTTTCAGAGTTTTAAATGTCTTCATTTTTAATAACCTTTTTTTTATTGACGAAATGTCATTATTGATCAGGTATTATGGTATCGGGATACGATGCAATTAGATACAACCGAGCGAAGAATAATGGAAGCTCGTGGTTCTCGCCATACTCTGATCATTCGCAAGGTCCAAAGATCCGACTTTGGAAATTATACTTGTGTTGCTGATAATCCTTTGGGAAAAGCCAAAAAGACAGTGCAATTAACAGGTAACATCACTTTGTATTTATTGAAACTATGCCACAATTTTATGTAGTTACGATTTTATTTTTTATCAACGTCATTACGCAGCTTAAGGTGTTATCAAAATAGATTTTGCGATCAAAAACAGAAAAGCAAGTACATTTTCAGTATATGATCAAACCGTAAATTATGCAACTAGAACTTGTGCTGTTTCCATTATTAAATAAATTATTTATTATTTATTCATTAAGTACACGGTTCGTGCAATTGTTCCTCTAATACTCAAGCCTTTAATAGTACATCACTAAAATGACTTGAAGTATGTTATATTTGGCAATATACATCACAATAATTATACGATTATCGATTAAATACACAATTTTGGCTAAATTGCAATAAACTATATATACCTATATATATTTAATTAAATTTACATTCGTATACATGAAATTTATGCTAGCCAGAGTCCCCAATTTTATTTTTAAATGTTTCTAAAGATTATGTAAAAATATAAACGCCATGCATACGTTTACAAATTTTTTTTTTCATCTTCATTAATGCGTGAAAACCGATGTTTTAGAATAAGTTTTGAAACTGTTTCTTATAGCGTAACCGTATCGTACGTAAAAATAGGTTTTAATATTTGCACTTTTCTTATAGGTAAGCCAAAGTCGGCCAAGTTTAATAGTGCTTCCCGCGGAAACTACCGAGATAGCTATAACATAAGTTGGATGGTGGAGTCTGTTAGTCCAATAGAAGAATATAAACTACTCTTTAGACCTCTTCCGGAGAACTTAGATGATACAGAAGATGCTCATCCGCAACCGTTACATCATCAAAGTCAAAAGAAATTTTCGGGAAAGGTAAAAAAAATATTTACTAGTACTACTAACTATAAATATGAAAAATTATGCAATTGCCAAAGCGTTCTAACTCCCCTTAAAAAGGCAAAATGATTTCTTTACACAATTTATTTTTCCATGAAACCTTGAAATTTACGCTTACAGCTTCTTTCATATTAAAGTTAGTGCCAATATTAAAGTTTGTGAAAAACACTTTATAAATATATATATGGGGGAAGAAAGAGAGTGGGGGAGAAATTCGGTCTCTTTCGTCATCCTCTTTCCCTTTCAAGTTTCACAGCGCATAATTTTTTGTATTAAAATATATGAAAATATATCAATATTTATATAAAATATGAAGATCATTGATTGGAGTCGCATAAGAGTATAATAAAGAATAATAAATATACCTGTCGATTTTAAACAAAATTATCGAAAAAGAGCAGAGGTCGATTTTCATGAAAATTATCGAAAAATTATCGAAAAAGAACAGAGGTGGATTTTCATCAAAATTATCATTTCCCATTAGAAAATGTCCCATTCAATCATTTTTTCACGTTTAATAAAAATTTATAATCTTAGCACGGACAGTCCATATAAAAATGTTTCTAAATGCTGACTTTGAAATTGAACACGCAGTTAACATCGCGTATTAATTTACATTTGCTGATCGTGTTGGTATCGCCATCTACATATTTTAATATTAGATGTGTGTGCGACAACGACGATAAACACACACACAGATTACACACTATTTATTCTCGACGAACGCGGCGAGAAATTCAAGTCTAACTATATGGTTACGTGAATGCAATCCCATCTTTGCACATGCTATTTTATATGGGCAGTTTCAATGTCACCCTGAACGGTAAGTTGAAGTGAATAATATAAACTCGAAAAAGTTGATTGCGTTGGTTGAAGCGAGACTTTCGCCGTTTTCTGAGAATGTTCTCGCTCTAATAGAGTATTCGTTATCGACAAACGCGTGTTTATTATCAGAATTTTATCTATACACTAGTACACCTACTGCCAAGAATATGGCAAATCATACATAAATGTATAGTTTAAAAACTGAAAAAAGAAAATACAATTATTGATCGATTGTTTGATTGACGCTATTGCGTATTTATTTAGTAATTCATTAATCCAACATAATTTGCTATAAAATATTTGACAAAAATCAAAATAAAATATTTAAGAAAATTAAAATATAAGAAATGTATGTAAAAATAAATTATATAGATATATATAGGATCGCCAGGTCTCGCGTAGAATAATTTTAAGTCAGACACTTTAAGCCACAATTATTGACTATTTCTTTGACTCGATTGTACATGACAAATTGCCGCTATGCCTTTGATTATGATATACAAGTGTATATGAATGTAGACGAAAATCGTAATTCTTAATTTTCAATTTCCGACCAATTTAGCAAAACACCTAAATTTTGAACAAAATGGGCAAAAATATACATAATCGCTTCAATATAACACCAAAATCATTGAAATCTGTCGAGCCGTTCCGCAGAATTTTTTTTATATGGGTAAATGGTAAACGTTTGTAGTAAGCATGGAAATAATGATTTTTATCTTTAAGCGCGACAAATTACCGAAAATCGGGATTGAAATTTAGTTTAATACTGTTGGAAGGAATGTTTCCACAGCAGCAAATGAAGTATTAGGCACAAAGAAAAGGGCAGGTAGGAGGGAATGGATCACGGAAGAAATAGTTGAAATGATAGAAGCAAGAAGGAAAATTAAAATTGGAAACACAGAAGCAGGACAGAAAAAATATAAGGAACTAAGGAACTTAATTAATAGGAAATGCAAGCTAGCGAAAGAAGAGTGGATAAAAGGAAATTGTGAGGATATTGAGGAGGATATGAGAAGAGGTAAAGTAGATTTGGGCTACAGGAAAATTAAGTCACATTTTTCTAAAGTAAAACCAAAGGGTAACATTATATGTGATAAGCAGGGTAAGGAACTCACAGAAAATAAGGAAAAAGCTAGAAGATGGAAGGAGTATCTTGAAGATTTATATAAAGGTAGGCACGACATGGAGGAACTAGAAAGTGTGGAACAGATAGATGAGGATGACTTAGGTCCTAGCATACTTAGGTCAGAGTTTCATAGAGCATTAAATGATTTACGGAATAACAAAGCAGCGGGGATTGATATGATACCAGCCGAATTAATAAAACACGCAGGGGAAAAATGCAGGAGCGATTATACAGGTTAGTTTGTAAAATATATGAGAAGGGAGAAGTACCACAGGATTTTCAGCGTAGTAGAATAGTAACAATGCCGAAGAAAATAGGAGCTAATTTGTGTGAGAACTATAGGACCATTAGTCTACTATCACATGCATCGAAGATATTGTTAAAGATTATTTATAGGAGATTAGAAAATAAAGTAGAGGAAAGGCTAGGAGAAGATCAGTTTGGTTTGAGGAAAAACAGAGGGACGAGGGAGGCGATTCTAGCACTAAGAACGGTAGTAGAAAAAAGAAAGAGGGTAGGAAAGGTAACTTGCATAGCTTTTGTAGATTTAGAAAAGGCATTTGATAATGTAGATTGGGACATAATGTTTAGAATTTTAAAAGAAACGGGTATAGATTATAAGGATAGGAGAATAATTTTTAATTTATATAAACACCAAACTGCCTTAGTTAGAATTGAGGGGGAAGAAGAGGTAGCAAAAATAGGGAAGGGAGTTCGGCAGGGATGTACACTTTCACCGTTATTATTTAATCTATATATAGAAGATGCAATAAACAAAGTAAAAGAAGAGTATAGTGTAGGTGTGAATGTACAGGGAGAGAAAATATATATGTTGAGATTCGCCGGCGATATAGCTATATTGGAAGAAAGCGAAAAGAATTTAGAAATGGTATTGAATGGTATGCAGGCAGTATTGACTAGGGATTTTAACATGAAAATAAATATAGGTAAAACTAAAGTGATGAGGTGTGACAAAAAGGAATGCAGTAGAAAAATGAGGATCACAATAGGAGATAATAGAATCGAAGAAGTGTCAGATTTTTGTTATTTAGGCAGTAGAATCACAAAAGATAATCGAAGCAAGGTAGATATAAAGTGTAGGATAGCACAGGGTAGGAAGGCATTTGTAGAAAAGGAACAGATTTTAAGATCAAATATTGACTTGGGTATTAGAAAAAGATTACTGAAGGTATATGTTTGGAGTGTAGCACTGTACGGGTGTGAGGCGTGGACTATAGGAAAGGAAGAGAAGCGTAGATTACAAGCATTCGAAATGTGGTGTTATAGGAGGATGATGAGGATTGGTTGGGAAGATAAAGTAACAAATGAAGCTGTACTAGAGTTAGTAGGGGAGAAGAGAAGTATTTGGAGAGTTTTACAGCGTAGGAGAGACAGATTAGTAGGGCATATCCTTAGGCATGGCGGCATTATGCAATTGATCATAGAAGGTAGAGTGGAGGGAAAGAGAGGGGTAGGTAGGCCTAGATTGGAGTATGTAAGTCAGATAGTTGAAGACGTTGAGATGAATAGCTATAGGGAGATGAAGGGATTAGCTCAGGATAGATCGGCATGGCGTGCTGTTTCCAACCAATCTTTAGGATTGCGGACTCTTTAACTAACTAACTGTTGGAATAATATATTCAAACGAACAGCACGCAGTCCTCATAACGGCCGCGACCGATTTTGTAAATCATATTTTAAAATATGAAATTAATTCTGCCGAAATTAATGTTGTACGTTATCAATTTTTAATATTAACTCACATCATAGGAGAACAAAACGCTAAGCATCCACTCTGTCTCGTCGTCATCATCCTCTTATGGATTTGGACGATCGTTCGTTGACCACCGGTCAGAATGGCGCGATGTCATCCTCCCAGCAAACATGGCTACAATATCTCGCGGAAATACAAATATTATGCAGGGTATGAGTTACTTAATCCGTGGATTGGACCCAGCCAAAAACTACGAGGCCAAAGTCCTGTCTAGGAACCGTTATGGCTGGAGTCCAATGTCGGATTCGTTTTCCTTCGTAACTACTAATAGCGGTATGCTCAAATTTGTTTGAGCTTTATTTTCAGTATGAACTGTTCTGTACCCTTAAAAATATTCTTTAAATGTTTAAATGTACCTTAACAAATCGAGCACTCATCATATAGGAACTGTGTCTTCAGATTTGGATTGAGAAATTAAATGATTTCTTCTATAGATTGTAGTTTACCTTTTTCTTTCGATGTAATGTTTTAAATTAAAATCAAATGAAAACATTATAACGATCTTTAAGTTTAGTTCTAATATAATGATTCGGAATATTTCATAATTCCAATTATGAATATTTTAGGCAAAATTTTTACACGAAAATTCTGATCATTACACTCAAATCTGTTTAAATATTTGTTTAAACATTTTACATACAAGCTCATGAACAATTTTATAATTGCTAATTCCTCTTCTTAATTATAACATCCTCTTCAAATATAGTAAATACTAAGCATATATAAAATAATATATCTTTTACTCAATTTTTTTCATATAGTATAACCAATCATTAAAGGTGAAATTTTGGTGAAATTATACACAAATATCTTGGTGAAATTTTATACACGGAATAAATATAGATAACTACATTTTTAATCTTTCTAAAAAACTGTTTTTGTTTCATAATACTGGGTAAAGAGACCAAAAATTGAATTTTCTATTCTATTTTCTATTACATCCTGAACATAATTAATAATACCTAACATCCTTAATCTAGTCTTAATATAATAAAAATGACTTTTTCTTTGCAGATTTGAGATACTCTGAAAGATCCGCAACCCCACAGAATACATATGGTAATAGTTTTATTACCGATTTATTTTTTATTTTTTTTATTTTTTTTATATATTTATAATTATTCGTTTCTTTCTTAAAGTACTTTTAATTATTATTTTTGAATTGAAATTATGAATAATTGCTTTTAAATTGAGTGATAAAAATTGGAAATTAAAATTCTAAATTCCCGCGAAAAAATATGTATGTTAAGACACCGTAATTTATATAATGTAAAATCGATATGTTTTATTCAGAAATATATGAGTCTTCTTTCGGATTAAGAAAGCTATAAATGTAGGAGGAAAATACGACATGAAATAGGGAAAAAAACATACCAAATTTACACCTCGGACAAATAATGAAAAAGAAGCGATATGTAGTAATTTAAATTGCAATAAGTTAATAGCTTATTGGTTAGATAGCGGACTTATTCTAAGCAAAAGTTAAGCTAGTTCTGCTTACGATGAATTATTATTATTCTACCGATTAATACTGATGCAGGATTTTCGGGTAGGAAAGATTTTACAAATATTTTTTGGAATATTGTACCACCGCGTTGCGTTATTCACCAAAAACAAACAAAAGGAAACATTTTTGCTCAACTCTTTCAAACATAAACATAGTCTACTCTTACTAAATACTCCAAATGTATAGGAATATTCATTCACAAGCGTCTGTTAAATTAGTATTTTTTAAATTACAAAAAATATGTAATCAGCGTCGAATGCAAATTTTTATTGGCTTAATTTAAAGAAAAAATGTATAAAAATGCAGACATGTGCATTAATTTATAATATCGCGCAATATAAAAAAAAATATCTTCTACACATTTATAATATAAATAAAGTTAAAGAATATCTTACCCCAATGTAATTAAAATATTCAATTCTAAGACATAATTGTGGCAAGAGCTTCAACTGTTGAAATCTAAATTCAAACGCTACATTTTTCATTAAAATTGTATTCTCTTTAATCTTTATTATCATATCTAAATACTGAAGGGAATTGTAGAATCGCTTTATGTGTTTAATTGACTAATTATCTTAAATATATTTATATTTAATTGGAATAAAAATAAAGAGACTTTATGCATGAAGCTTTTCACATATACACAAATGAGGAATTCTACTGCTTAGAAGTCGTTTGCCCAATTCCCATAACCCATGCACATAGATTACAAATACAAATAAAAATATGTATATTACAGAGAAAGAAATTCGCGATTACGGCATCAGCATATATAACGGTTCTAGCTACATCTTCAGCAACAGATCATCCATCTTCATCTTCTTTCTAATCCGGACATGTATTAAACTATATTTTACTCTACTTACACCAAAATGAACTGTAATAAAAATCAATGTATATCTGTTGTAATAAAGTTATTTTTTATATAAATCAAATGAAATGTTTATTTATCAAAATTACGATTTACATTAAATTAATAATGATTGAATAAACGCAATTAACGCGGAACCTTTCGGATGTGTGTCTCAATATTTTGAGTAAATCTTGTAAAACGCGCTTTGTCGAGATTTGGAATTTTGTAATATAAAAATATGTATATATAGATACAGTAGCATTCAATATAATGTGTTTTTAGTAGGTACGCATCAATAATCTTGTTTTTTTTTAAGATTTTGTTAGTTAAAGAGTCCGCAATCCTAAAGATTGGTTGGAAACAGCACGCCATGCCGATCTATCCTGAGCTAATCCCTTCATCTCCCTATAGCTATTCATCTCAACGTCTTCAACTATCTGACTCACATACTCCAATCTAGGCCTACCTACCCCTCTCTTTCCCTCCACTCTACCTTCTATGATCAATTGCATAATCCCCCCATGTCTAAGGATATGCCCTACTAATCTGTCTCTCCTACGCTGTAACACTCTCCAGATACTTCTCTTCTCCCCTACTAACTCTAGTACAGCTTCATTTGTTACTTTATCTTCCCAACCAATCCTCATCATCCTCCTATAACACCACATTTCAAGTGCTTCTAATCTACGCTTCTCTTCCTTTCCTATAGTCCACGCCTCACACCCGTACAGTGCTACACTCCAAACATATACCTTCAGTAATCTTTTTCTAATACCCAAGTCAATATTTGATCTTAAAATCTGTTCTTTTTCTACGAATGCCTTCCTACCCTGTGCTATCCTACACTTTATATCTACCTTGCTTCGATTATCTTTTGTGATTCTACTGCCTAAATAACAAAAATCTGACACTTCTTCGATTCTATTATCTCCTATTGAGATCCTCATTTTTCTACTGCATTCCTTTTTGTCACCCCTCATCACTTTAGTTTTACCTATATTTATTTTCATGTTAAAATCCCTAGTCAATACTGACTGCATACCATTCAATACCCTTTCTAATTTCTTTTCGCTTTCTTCCAATATAGCTATATCGTCGGCGAATCTCAGCATATATATTTTCTCTCCCTGTACATTCACACCTACACTATACTCTTCTTTTACTTTGTTTATTGCATCTTCTATATATAGATTAAATAATAACGGTGAGAGTGTACATCCCTGCCGAACTCCCTTCCTTATTTTTGCTACCTCTTCTTCCCCCTCAATTCTAACTAAGGCAGTTTGGTGTTTATATAAATTAAAAATTATTCTCCTATCCTTATAATCTATACCCGTTTCTTTTAAAATTCTAAACATTATGTCCCAATCTACATTATCAAATGCCTTTTCTAAGTCTACAAAAGCTATGCAAGTTACCTTTCCTACCCTCTTTCTTTTTTCTACTACCGTTCTTAGTGCTAGAATCGCCTCTCTCGTCCCTCTGTTTTTCCTAAAACCAAACTGATCTTCTCCTAGCCTTTCCTCTACTTTATTTTCTAATCTCCTATAAATAATCTTTAACAATATCTTCGATGCATGTGATAGTAGGCTAATGGTCCTATAGTTCTCACACAAATTAGCTCCTATTTTCTTCGGCATTGTTACTATTCTACTACGCTGAAAATCCTGTGGTACTTCTCCCTTCTCATATATTTTACAAACTAACCTGTATAATCGCTCCTGCATTTTTTCCCCTGCGTGTTTTATTAATTCAGCTGGTATCATATCAATCCCCGCTGCTTTGTTATTCCGTAGATTTTGTAATCATGGAGAATATAAGATCTGTTTCAATTTCGTCGAATGAATATTTATTGAGCCAGAGTACTTTGAACAAGTTAATGAATATTATTTTGGAGTTGGAAATTTGTAATGGTATTTTATTAAATAATTTTGGTCCTAAGTAATGCTGACTCAAGCTATTATTTTCTTTTGGAATTGGCATTTCTTAGTTGCACTGTATTCTGGTTAAATATTGTGGTGGCTTGCATTGGGTTCGTGGATTTTATATTCGTTGTAATAATTTTTGGCAAGAGCTACTAGATATTGTTTTTGTGTAGAGTAGATCTAGTTATAAGCAATTTGTCCGAAACATTTTATGTTTTTTTTGCATCACTTTTAATATGAATTTATGTACTATTGTTAAGGGTTTCAGTACACTATAAACATCGTCATATTATAATACACATCGTCACTTCTTCGTCACATCATAGTCACTTAGTATTCATTGCATAGTGACGATTTTTAAAATGTCAAAATGTTATTATAGTAAATATAAATTTTTTGAAAGAATGTGGGAATAAATTTCATATATTATAATTTATTAGGCATTATATTTCCTAAAAGATAAAGCTTGCGTCGCGATAGCACTCAACAAACACGGTGTGGCGGCCAGCAAGTATGAGTTAAGTGCATATGCACTCATCTTAGCCGTTGCAAGCGGTAGAGTGAGAGCGACCGTATTCAATATATCATCTGTTTCTCTGGGTCGCGTATCGTATGCGCCGCAAACAAAATCGCGGCCCGGTTGCTATGGCAACGTGACGTCACACAGCAGTAGAAGCATCTACAACTAATAACATCGTTATAACAACTAAATAATCGTTGTTTTAGGCTATTCCGGTTCGCAATTCTTTAGCGTCCCAACAGAGAAGCCTAGTCTAGTATACAGGAAAATTTATATAGAATAGCTAGATAAGACAGTTGCATTGTTCTGTGTAGTTACGTATGTACGATTTTGCCACGTGTTTCTCCAAGAATATATTTATTAGAAATAATTTATTAAAAGTGAATAGTGTTAGTTCTTTATTGATTTATAAAGTTTTGTAGACTTTCTCTTGAGGACAAAGTAAAAATTAAAGATTTAGGTGGGCCATTGCCTAGTTTAAATTGATCACAAACAAGGAGTGTTCATATCAATGAAAGATAGAAGAGCGGAATACCACTTTCAATAAATCATTGAATTTAATCATTTTGCATCCGTTTTAGGTAAGATTTCTTACTAGCATGTTATTTTTTAAGAAATGCATTCTTTTTTTAATTACATGAATTGAAATGTCAAGAGCCGCCACTGCTAGGAACGTACGTCGATTAATCGACACGATTTATTGAACTTTACTGCCATAAAAATCTGAACCAATCTTTATATTTTAATAATTATCACTACGGTGTTAAATTATAATATAGAATATCACCCAAATACCGTAACAAGTATTAATTAGCTAGATGTACATTTCAAGCGCTATACACCCATCTATATAGGTATTTTATTTAGTTTTAACTTGTGCTACTGAATATGGGCGCATAGCGCTTGAAATGTACATCTATTTACTTAATGCTTGTTACGGTATTTGGGTGATATTCTATATTATAATCTTTATATTGATGTAATAAAACGATCAGAAAATAAATTACACGATTTTGTACTAGTGACGACATCTCTAAATTACTACTGTAACTATAACTGTGTTATTAAATTTGCAGGCGTATTACATATATTTTTGAACGAAGCGTTGTGGAAAGAAGACTATATGAAAAAAGTTGTCCGTAAATTGTTCAAAACGTTCTGAAATTCAAGCTTTTTCATTACAAGTAGTGCTAATTGTCAAGTAACTCAAAATTTGCGTTTATACACTCTCCAGTAACTTTACTTAGAAGTTAAACGTAGTATATTACAAGTAAATTTACAGACGGCTTGATGCCCCAAGTAACCGACAATTAGGGATGAAAATAGAGACATTTTAGGTTACGTTCATATTTGCATTTGAAAAAATGGATTTTTTAGAAGATTTTCAATTGATTATGGAAACTTAGGCGATAGGTGAGATTGATTATCGCATACGTGAGCGCAGTGTTTACAATAATAGCAATCGATTCCAACACAAGGTATTTTTCACAAGTACAACATTATAGTTATTACATCTTATTCGGCTTGTAAAATAAATACTAAACTTGACAAGTAACGTCAAAATTTACGCATGTATTTATTGTTCTTGTATCCTTCTTCTTTGCACTACTCACGTGATATATCCCTCTTCGTTAAAAAAGACTATGCATGATATTCAGTACCAAGTGTACTATCTTATACAAAAAAAGTAGGGCAGACCTCCGATTAATTAGATATTTGGCATAAAAATATTATGAAAAAACCCGACAGTCCAAGTAAATGTAATTCTCTGTTTGTTACTTGATATTTACCGGAAACGTTAGTTGAAAATGAAAAAACCTGACCTAAACCAACTAAATTTTTTTAGGTTACTTAATTTCCGACTACCGTAAATAACAATAAAGTGTAGGAATTCCAAAATAAATAATTTATAACAACCATTACGAACACGTGCGTGCAATGGCCAGTGAAGACGTGGAACTTCTCTTCTTCGACACATTCGCCCACGAAACTAGCGAAGAGCTCAATTTAGATCTAGTACAGTTCCCAAAACCGGTATATATTACTCAAGTTCGTATCATCCCGCTAGGAGCACGGGTCCAAGCGGATTTTCCAGGCGGTGTCCGATTGGGTGCCACCAATCCCAGCCAATTTACCATAGAGCTGTTTGTGAACGATTTGGGTCGCCCAGGTGCCAGCACCTTTGAATCTCTTGGAGGCTTAGAATACAATCAGAATGGCTGTATACACACGGAATGTGCCAGAAGGATTCCAACTGATGGATTGGTACTTAGAGGATGGTATACAACTATCACATTGGCTGTTTATGGTCTACTAACCGTGAATTTGAGCTCTGGTGAACAAGTTAGAGGCCCGCAAGGTATTATCAAACACTTTTTTTTTGGTATTTTCTTCGTTTTATACACCTCTATATCACTGGCGTGTCCATCACTTAAATAAAGGAAAGTTATGACCATAATATTTTTCAAAATTTTCAACTGCTTCGTCCAAAATGCTTCGTATACGAAAAAAAAGACTTATAACGCTTTGCATATCCAATATAGAATGCGCCACGTCGATTTTTCAAGATAACTGAGATAAATGTAACATTTAATATGAAAAAAATATGGAAAACAAATTTAATAAACATTCTTATTCTTCTGTTGCGCGAAAATTTCCTTATGAAGAAACACATTTTCCCAAAGAGGCCAAATAAATATAGCTTATCTTCATAAATATATGATTCATTTTAATTCATTGTAAGATTTTTTTGCAAAATCAATCAATTCTAGATTGATTGTAATTTTTGAAGACACTGCAATTATCGCAGAAGATCTAACTATTGAAAAGAAAAGAAGACAGAATTGGGGTGCGCGCCCGCCTCCTCCCTTGCACTTTATACAGTTATTTTTTACATTACCTGTAGATATTCTGCCAACTCCGCAATGTGCTGTACCAACGCCACAGCAAGCGCCCATTATTGTCCCAGTAGTACCTGTGCAAACTGGGAATAACGTTCCGATCGTCGCGGAGGCACATTCTACCGCCAAGAACGATTGGAAACAAGATAACATAGTTCCTGAATCGTATCCCCAAAACACTAACCCTATTGCTAGTGCTAGTAATAGTGGAAACACTGTTATAATAGACCACAACAATTACCAGAACTATGTGAACCCTAATCACGCTAATACTGATTCAAGTACTTATAATGCCAACAATTCCGGTCCTTCTGCTAACACGGTTATTGTACAAGGCCCCGATTATGATTATTATCCCAATGAGCCACCACCGAAGGATCCACGAAGTTATCATACACCTGATACCACTGAATGGGATACTAGAGATAAGTCTAGAGGAACATCTTCCTTGGACAGAGAGAGAGACAGGGTAAGAGATGATCGAGACGGAACCAAGAGGGATGACAGAGATAGAGATAGAGGATGTCGAGATGATAACAGAGACAGGGAACGAATTCGAGATGATAGAGATAGAGACCGGGATAGGGGTAGAGACTATCAGGTCAGTAATGGTGCAATTACTTTTTTAGTTCACTTTACTGCAGGTTGTGGCGCTTCGACTTTAGTCGCATTATTCCCATTCTCCTCCTAAAACTAACTTGAACATCTTATCTATATATTTAAATTGCTAATTGCATTAATGGCGTTTCTTTCGACAGTCATTTTGAGGAAACGGCTGGATTTTGGATTTCAATGATTTTGATATAATATTTGAGCTATTACTGTCTATATTTACCCATTTTGTACAAAATTTAGATATATTCGGTAAAATGGTCAGAAATTAAAAAAATAAAATGTCTAATTTTACTCTATAATCATATAGACCTTTATTTTCTGTGTGTCTAATTCAGGAATAGCCTTCTGGCTTAAAGCGTCTGACTTATGATTAAAGTAGTCAGTGTGATGTATGTTCTGGACACTTGAACGATGCAATATATTTTTTCAATTTATATTTACATATATAATTTCTTATATTTCGATTTTTTAAATATTTAGTTTTGAATTTTTTAAATATTTTATAGCAAAATATTTAGGATTTATAAATTAGAAAATAAATATGCAATAGCGTCATCTTGCGTATCTTAATCAAAGGCTTAGCGGCCATTTATCATAAATAATCCAGTCAAACAAATGATTAATAATTATGTTTTCTTTAAGTTTTTAAAGTGTACATTTATGTCGGATTTGCCATAATTTGGTAAAGGGTTTACTAGTACATTATTATTCATTGATTTGTACTAGCATTTTAATATAAAGTGATTCATAAGTCGCGTCCAATAATAAAACTTATTATAGAAAATTGTTGACTACTTTTTTTTTCATAATGAGCACATGTCTATTTTTCATTCGGCTACAAGTTGTTATTTAAAAAATTTAATTGTTATAATTTTTTTTTCTTCTAAAATACAATAAGTGGAATTCTGTGTTGTATTACATCTTTTATTATATCTTGTATTAAATTTGCGAAACCATGTTGATGCTTGCCACTGTTTGGTTTCCATACAACAAAATAAACAAGTTAGTTAATTTTAGTTTATTAATCCATATATCTTTTTTTTGCTAGCATAATATAGTGTTTATTGACAAATATGTCATAGTGCAAATTTTACTGAAATACATCATCTTTTCATTGAGACAATCCCCAATATGCCAATCAGCTCCTCGTTGAAATTGAAGTTAAAATTTCCATTTTCAATTTCTGCGACAACATACTTATTTTTCTGAAACAACTCTGTTTCAGTAACTTAACTTCAACGTAGCTTATCAATAACTCGCAGTAACACGCCATTTGCCCAAGTAAATCCTTTAAAAAAATTAAATTACAGTAATTTCACATCATTTACTATTTTTAGTTTATATAAATTATATCATTTGTCCATAGAAATCTGATCACGAGCCGCACGATCGTTCTCGAGACACGGATCGGGATCGCAGAGAACGACGCTACTCTCGTTCACACAGTCGAGACCGTGATCGACTGCCCCGAGATCGGGATCACGATCGACATGATCAATTTCGCGATATACGTGATAGAGACCGTGACAGGGACCGCGATGTTCGAGACAGAGATAGAGATCGAGACAGATATTCAGCGAAATCGCGCTCTTATAGAGATTGTAGAGATGATCGAGAAGACAGGTCCAAGAGGCCCAGGACGCCACCACCAGTTGTGGTTTTAAGTGCATCTTCTAACAGTCCAAAGAGGCCTCATACTCCTCATTTGGTGGAACCTGTCAAGCCTATACCTATAGAAGCTACAAGTGGGAGTGGAAGCGTCGTTAATATTGCAGATCGCCAATACAATTCGAATGTAGACAAACCTAAATCACCAGTTGAGGCTACCGCTCTAAGTATTGTAAAGACCGAGGAATTAGAAGAGGATACTCAACAATCGATTCCTCCGGTTGACATCGAAGAGTTTGAACCAATTTTAAGTGATGAGGACATTGTTGATGATTCAGAACCATATCTAGACGTCGATTATGACTTTTCTACATACAGCAATACCGACGATTTGGTTAAATTGTTTAGTCCCGGTGTTACTCCCATCAGTGAGTACGTCAAACCTAAACCTTTTAAGATTACGAACGGCCTGATGGAGGTTAGTAATACCTTAAAAACGATTATTAGCTTTGCTGATGAGTTTTTTAAAGAAACTATAACGAAATATACGGCGACTGATTTTACGAAATGCAATACCGAATTAAAAGAAGAATTTGTTCATTTAAATGAAAAGGTTATGCATGTTTTGGAAGATATTGAAAACTTTCATCATATTATAGATATTTTAATGTTAATGAAAGAAAATAAAGATATGAACGAAGATCATAAACAAAAGAATGATAAAATAAATGCACAAGTGATCAATATAACAGATACTTTAATAGAATGGTTGAAGATTGCGTTAGATTATGAACTGGCTAATGCACAAACTCAGCCAGGCTATAAAATTAGACATATTAAGTGCGGTGTTCGATTAGCGGATATATGTGCTAGTGACAGCAACTTCATTGAACTATTATGGCAGAAGAATTGTTTTTTGGACAAACTATTGTTAAAGTTATACAACGAAGATTATATGGCACTATCCATTAAATTATTGATTTTGAAGACTTTGGACGTGTACCTATTAAATGAAAATTCGATCAAAGTCTTTATGGTAGATGGTTACAAAACTTTGATCGATTTGGTTTTGAATAATCCATCTGTTCGCATCAAATTTGCATTGAATTCTATTTTAAAGAAATTAAATCTCTTTGAAGTTTTGTGCAAGATTCAGACAATTATTTGCAAGCGTCACAGTGATGTTGACTTTGCAGCAGAAGAGATAACATATATTATCAAGTCTTTAGTGGAAATTCTGAACATCTACCAAAGTGATACGTTTATATTTTCACAACCAAAACGATTTTTGCCAGTAGCATCGCAATTCGAAATTAACCGTTCCGAATCCAAACCTATTATCATCAATTTCTTTAAAATGCAAAATTTCTTGCAGTGTATAATGGTACTGTTAACACATCCAAATACTATGAATATTTCTACGATTAAAAGTTCTATCTTCGAAATAATATCTGATTTAATGGATAGCAAAGAGGGTCTTCAGTACCTTTCAGAAAATATTTCTATTTCTAATGTACTAGTGAAATATTTGATGGAAATAGTTGATGAAGACATTCCATTCAACCTACTTGATACTGATAATAAGTCGCATAATTTAGGATTAAAATTGGCCTACACTCTTCAAAGTTTTAATCATATGGAAAGTTTTAAGGATTTAGTGAGCGTAACCTACGATTATGAAAATTTATTAATTAACGAACATCTCCATGGATTGTTTTGCTTAACTTTTGCTACTCCTGGAAAATTTGCTTGTGCAAAGATAATGGAGCTGCCTGACAATATGGCGACATTTTTAAACTTAATCAACGATAATCCAACACGGCACAGGAAAGCTCCAGAAATTGGTTATATGGTTGATTTAATTATAAACACCGTGATATACAATTCCAATGTCAGATTACTTGATAGTTGTTCCAAGCAACTTTTAACTATGGTCAATAACAAGGACTTGTTTGAGGCTGCTGTTAGTATGAAGCTTGCCGATGCGGCAGGTTTTTTCAAACCACTGGAGATTCTGAATTTGTTCAATTATGAAAAGATTGATAACTTGGTTGATATCATTAATAAAAATATTGACAATATCACTACATTCCCCGTACAAGTTATCACAGCTTTAAGAATTTTAGAACACCTTGGAATTTCAACAAATAAAAACAAAACTCCCATTTTATATGAAAATAACATAAATAACTACTCGGAACTCAAATACAAACACGTCATATTACAATTATTTTCCTTAGAAGGAGTTCAACTCATCACCAAACTCTTGCAAAAAATTACGAAATATTTTGAACAACCAGCTTTACATACTACAACGTTCGTATCAAGTCAAGGAATATTAATCGTGAACACTATCAAACCTGCTATAAGACTTCTTAAGCAATTGCTAACTTACATAATTGAGTGCAGAAACACAAATTACAAAGACCTCACCACACTTCCGGTTTTGCTCCAAACATTTAGCCTACTACATTCATTTCCTTCTACCTGTGTAAGTTATTCACTAGCTCAAATTACCTGCCAAGACATAATTGAAACGCTACTGGTGTATACACAGCCACTTAGTATCGAGGTACATGAAAAGGACTCCTTGAACAAAACGTTGTGGTCATTAATGTGCGGAGAAGTGATTAAGTATATTACAACTGCACCTTATACCTTCATGTCGGGGTTGTTAATCTTTTCCGAATTGTTGCCTTTACCTTTACCAATTCAAACGCAAGAGGATTTAACCAACGACGAAATTAATTGGGCCGTCAATTTGCGGAAATTATGGTCGGCACATTTACATTCAAATTCTGCAGCAATTCAGGAGTTAATGAGTAAACTCTGCACCACTACGAACCAGGCACTTCAGAATCTGTTGCGACGTGTTTGTATTCAATTGTCTGACCTAGCGGCTAATTCTGCGATAACAATAGCTCGAGGAGTATTAGATATCGTACATGGAGCTATTATTAAAATTAAAGATGATCAGGTTTCGATTCCACCCTGTAATGGATACTCTGCGAGAGTATTGAACTTTTTGGCATGTTTAGTGACACATAGTACAGTTAAAAGTGCAGTTTTTTATTTATTATCTACAGGTGGAAGCTCCTTAAAAAGTGACGATAAATATCCGCAACTAGTGAGCACATTTTTTCATATATTAAAATTGAATAATTCACATACAGTAAATAACCAACAACATTTACTTGCTCAAGAATGTATCTGCAGTATTATTCAAAGTTTTTGTGATGCCGAAATTACATTGCTACAAAGTACAACGTCCTCAGAAACTTACTTAGCAAATGCCCTTCCAGATAAAGAGCACCTAACTCAATTTATTTCTACCATATTAGACCACTTGATGTCAGAACAATATTCCGTAACATATACTCCAATTCTAAGAACTCTTCTTCTGCTAACAGAACATGATTATGGCTTCTACTATCTTCGGGAGTACTTACTAAAACACCCTAAATCGCTGTACAATAGCTTATTGTGTTTATCAAGGTCCGTTTTGAAGACTAATGCAGACGCTATAAATGCAGCCAGTACAATGATTGATTTTTTACGAGTATGTAGTATTATTGAGGAGATGGAAGGTCCACTGTTGTTTCAACCAAGAAAGGTGAAATTCAGTCCTATGGAACTAGGCGAGATAATAGGTTGGGAAAATATAGTAGAGAGGAAGGATGAGGAAAAGAAGACTTCTGAACATCCGCTCTTGGTTATTAGGGATCATATTAAGGTATTTGAGAATTACATACAATAATTCAACATAGTGTCAATCTATGTATGATTTGTTCTAGGCCTTGATGGTTGATGATCCAAATTTTGAAAATATAATAGAAAGTGCAGAATCTCTTTTGAAATTTGTTTCTTCAGAAAATTTGGAAAAGGATGAGAGTTCAAATTTTTTAGAAATAATTTTGCCTCATCCTGTACCATTATTAAATCAGTTTTCGTCCAGAATAATCTATACAACAAGTGATAGTGTAGATGACAGATTAACAGCTATCTATTGGCTTTCATCACCCACCGATGAAGGCGATGTTGATATAGAAAACGTAAATTCGAAAAAAAATTATAAAATATGTATATGGGATATTTCATAAGTCGCGTTCAATAATGAAACTCGTTATAGAATATGTCCAATTTTTATCTGGCTAATAGTTCTCATCTAAAAATATTATTTGCTTTAAATTATTTGTTAAAAAGTGGGCATCAAAACAAGAATCATGTACGTAATTTGGACAATGATTTTTATGACAAGTTTCACTTTTGCACATGAAATATGAAACCATTCTCTATATATTTCAAATCAGTACATTATTTTTGTTGGCATTTTTAGGCTACTGTTGACTTAATAGAGATATATCGACAGCATTTTCCGCAAGGATTAAATTTAGTCAAGATTGTGGAAAATTTGTGTCGAATATTTCCATCAGATGGTAATGAAAACATTGAAAAAGAGAAATTAAACACACAGAAGGATAGACCAAGAAGACCATTCAGTAAGCGATTAAATGAATATCAACAATATACAAATTTCATAGTAAGACAATCCTTAATGACAATTGTAGTATATTTTAAAACTAAATTTAATTTGTGCTAATTTTATTAGACGATTTAAAGATGCCTATGCCTATTTGCCTATTTAAGATGCCTATTTAAAGATTAATGATTTTCTCATAAAACGTGTAAAAATACGATGATTTTTAAAAAACAGTTAAAAATACCTCCAGATATGAAACCTATTAAAAAAAAATCATAGAATATAATTTAATTTAGCCAAAGCATTTTTCAATTATGTTAAAATCTACTAAAGCTAGATAAATGGGGCAATAATTTGTAAATTCTGTTTTCTGATCTATAAAATTTGTATTTAGTAATTACTTGTAAATAAATTAGAGGTACCAATATTTGAACATCTGCCGGTATGGCACCCAAGATAGTTTTTTCTCTGTATTATTTGGTGTGCAATTCCTAAGAAATTTTATTACATCAAGCGTGTACATTTATGTCGAATATACTATTCCAGTAACCGCAGCCCGAGGCCGTGGTGGTTCCTCCCTCATGGTCCATTCTCTTCTGAGCGGTCATCATCACCACCATTCCAATTCTCCCGCGTCTGGTTTCTTTCCTCATTCTCGTCACGCTCCTTCTCTTCTATCTAACACTTCTGTACTTCTCCATCACCACGCGCATTCCTCTCTCACCGGTAGCAACCCAGCACTGGGTGGACGGCCGGATCCGTTCAGATCGCGCCCACCAAACACGTCACGTCCGCCTAGCCTACACGTAGACGATTTTGTCGCCTTGGAGACGAGAGGAGCGCAACCTACGGGCCCTACAGGATATAATGCACTCAGTAGGGAACAAATTGTGCTCATGCAGCAGCAGCAGCAGCAGCAGCAGAGACAAATAGGAAGTGCACGGGGTAGTGGAGGGGGTCATCATGGTGGGAGCAGAATCCAACAGCAGGTTGGAGATGGCCACGGCGGAAGTAGAGGAAATTATAGGCAAATGTATGTATATGTAGAAGAATAATTTAATTATTATCCTTTCTCAAATAGTAAAAGAAGTAAAAATTTAGGTAACGTTTTCATTGTACTGTCATAATAATATAAGCTAATATTGTATCATATTGTGTTCAATAATTCACCCACAGCTCGTGAATACAATTATGAAGTAGCAATTAGCGTCAGCATCATAAACTTCATTTATATGTAGAATTTTTATATAGCATCATTTGACCATACAAATTACTTTAACAAAATTTTCTTGTGAAAATATTTGTACGATACCTCCACATAAGGAAAAAAAATAATATTTGTTTATAGTGCTCAAACGTTTTTAAAGAGATCCGGATGTCATTCAAGTTTATTACAGTTGTCACATAATTTAAAACTTATTGTTCAGCAATTTTTAAATGGATTGTATTTGATTTTTGCAGGTCATGGTGGGGTACAAATATGGGACGTGGAATGTACCATTAATAATGTATTAACCTTAAAAGTTCAAAATAAAGAATAAAAACATTGTTCTTGGTCGTATTTTTTGCAAACGGCTTTTAAATTTGAGAGCGAGAGAGAGATATTCAATGTAAATACTCAAAAAACAAATATTTTAAAATTAAAACATTCATCGTACATTATAGGCAATTATATCGTATGACAATACAAGACATTCTAATTTAGATGTGTTAATAATTGTATGGATCACCCAAAATTCGTAACGCAAAGCACTTATAAACAAGATATTTTAAAGGCCCGCATCTTAACAACAATTAGACAAATTGCAATACTGTCCCTTCATTAAAAACGGTTTTTTAAATAAAGTAAATAGCAATTATTTATGTAGAAAGCTCCCAAATTAATTATTTTGGAAGCCTCCAACTATCATAATAGGCCCTCTATTCATGAACAATATGTAAAAATGAGGTAACCAATAATACAATCATGTTAAGCATCATTTCTACGAAACATGTTATGTATTTGAAAATAATTTTTATATTTGTTAATTGATAATTTTACCCCACACGTTTTTCTAAATCTAGTTTTATTTTCAAGTTAAAATTCGGTTGAAAATATTATTGTAATTAACAGGAATAAATGGAAAATTTGCGTAGTAATTACGTGGCACACTTATGTGGCAATTTATGACAAATTTAAACTTGATTAACATTGTAAAATCGTCACTATGGCGTTAAATAATTTTATAAAACATCACCCAAAAACAGTAACAGCATTTATTAGCTAGATGCGCATTGCGGAGGATATGCCCCCATCTTCAGTAGCACAATAATAAAACAAATAAAGATACATTTGTCACTCACCGGGATTTCTCTACAATTGCATGAAATATCAATTTCCCACCTTCATTCGACATCTAATTAGACGCCGAGTGGCCTATGTGGGTAATGCATTAAGCGTCGATAACAAGAGTTAAGCAACATCTCGCTATGTCAGTGCTTGGATGAGTGACCGTAGCTCAGCGCCACCTATCCTCTATACTCGGTACCATTCTTAATTTGGATACAATTAACTAAGCTATAAGTTACAATAGCGAACCGCTATAGTAACAGACTTCCCACCCTTCCCATATGTTCCTAAAATCCCCTCTATAACTACACTCTGTAATTGAGTTACCACGAACACAAAAAATAAAATCTATGGTACATATATACTATTAAAATGATTTCGAGATAGCTAAAATTAATTGCGCAAGCGCATAATAAGATTCAGGGGTTACCGAACTAAACTAACCAAAAACGAGTTATTTGTTAATTAAATGAATAGGCAGGATGATATCGGACCTGATTCTAAATTCATTAAATCGGACTTTAATCTATGAATATAAATACTCTCATAATTCAATTCAATTTTTCAATTCGGAATAATTCTTAACACATTTAAGTAATTTCAGTGAACTACTTTCACCATGATTACTAGAATCGAAGATGTGGTCAGCTACTACACTACTATCTTTTCTATTTAATCTAAAATAAGCTAAATGTTCCTTAAATGTAACCTGTGTCTGCATGTTTGACCTATATATACCTTAGGACAACTAGAACAAGAGATTTCATATATACCAGATTTTTCTTGAAGTAACTACTCCGATAAAAACTTTGTAACTTTTTAATAAATGCGCTGTTTTATTGCTTCCTACAGCTAGGCTATACCCTAGTTACATATTCATAAAAATGCCCGATATATTACAAGGGTGCAACTGCCAATACTTGTAAAATACGACACCAAATTTTTTAGTAGATTAAAAGGAAACTTATGATTGTATAATAAAGATAAGTATAAATTTGTTATAAAATGAATTCATTAAATATATACATGTAACGTCGATTTATTTAACTTTATATTTAGAATTTTCTTTTTTTGAATTCCTATAGACAACTACAGCGGTAAAAATAACCAAAAGTCCCACAAATAATAGTCCAAATAGACCAGTAACAGTCAATATAACTAATGTGATAGTTGTAGACAAGTTAGATTCTTGTTCTTCTCCAATAGGCACATTGGGAAGTACAATTAGCTTCAAAAATAAACCTCCTAGCAAGATAGCACTAAAGGATAAGCCTAAAATACCTAAAGTTCTATCCTGCATTTTGTTACAATATTAATCAAAAACAATGTCGGTGAAACTATATTATTATAACCACTAGATTCATTCAAAATACTCAGATTCAAACTTCTTAAAATCGTCTTCGGTAAAAGCGGATTTTTGTTCGGTCGTTACTTTTTTCGTATGTTTTATAGGTTGTCTCGTCACTGCACGCTCAATAATCTAAACGAAATCAAAGGCTACTTTAATCTGAAAAATATGTTGGTATTCATATTACTTGCTCCTTTAGTTTTTCATCCAACTGAATTTTCTCAATTTTTTTAATATTCGTCAGTTTTTTTAAATTGTTTTTTAAAATTTCTTTTTGGGATTTCTGTAACTGTATCCGGGCCTCGCCAATAGTAAGCTTGCTTTTACCTATAACCAAATACAACATAAGTTACATTTGAAAACTATTTAAATTAAATTATAATTCCACCTTTAAAATTAAGCACTTTATGATTCGAGGGTACTTTTAATGAAAAGGATCTCTTAGATTTGTTGATAACCTCTAAAAGAATATAATATATTAATATTTACCATAATATAATTACAAATTTTCTATGTGGCGAAATTACCTTTATTTTGTTCATCTACAATTGCCAAACTCTTTCTCACCAATGAGCAAGACATATTTTTAAAAACAAAAACTATTTAAAATTTCATTCAAATTATTTACATTTACATGTCACAATTACATTGTATGACCAGACATTAACAACAGGTACGAGAATTACAGTCGTTTAATAGGTTAGAGGTTAGATTAAGTGGGTTAGTTCGTTTCGATATTCAGATTTTTTGTAGAACGAAAAACAGCTCAATATTAAATTATTAATTAAAAGGTTATTAAAGACCCTAGCATCTCAATTTTTATAAAAGTTAGAAACAATAGACTACTTTAATAGATAGAATACTCCACGTTCCTTCTAACTATTGTAATTATGTTATAATGTCATTTAAAGATGACCCTTTTTAGACATTTTTCAAAACAAAAAGTGCAATAATTATGCTACATCCCAATTTTTTTAATTTTGTTAATAAAGGTGTGTTCTATAACAGGGCATATTAGCTTTGTGCTGCACTCCCATACGAATGGCGCTACAGTACATCGAACGTACCCTTCACATACAAAATGCAATATTAAAAAATTATTTAAACAATAAGTATAAGTACGTTCGATATTTTGTAGCGCCACTCGTACGAGGCTGCGGGACAAAGTGATATGCTATTTTATAGAATACATCCTTATTAACAAAATATAAAATATCTGCGATGTAACTTATTAGTTTTTTTTTTTTTTAATTATCACTACGGTGTTAAATTATAATATAGAATATCACCCAAATACCGTAACAAGCATTAAGTAGCTAGATGTGCATTTCAAGCGCTATCTTCAGTAACACAAGATAAAACTAAATAAAATACCTCTGTCACGAATCGTGATTGATATACTATCTATTTAAATTTAGTTTTATCTTGTGCTACTGAAGATGGGCGTATAGCGCTTGAAATGTACATCTAGCTACTTAATGCTTGTTACGGTATTTGGGTGATATTCTATATTATTAGTTTGTTTCAAATAATTTCTGAAAGATATCTAAAAATGGTTATCTTTGAAAGGCGTTATACCATGATTACAATAGTTACTAGCAAAGTGGAATATTCCATCTATTAGAGTAGTCTATTGTTTATTACATTTATAAAAATTGATTAACTAGGGTTTTTAATTATCCTTTAATTAATAATTTTATATTGAGCTGTTTTCCGTTCTAAAAATATCCGAATATCGAAACAAATGTGACTTCCACCTAGACTGATTCAATGACATCCTCTGTCAAACATGCCAAATAAAAAAAAGTTATGGGATGTCGCTTTTATAATAAATTATTAATTTTATAGGGAGAACAAAATTGTAGACAGTATTCAAATTAATAATTAATTAGATCGGATTTAACATTCACTAATTTCTCGAAATATTGAAGTACTTTTTGAATAAAACTAGTTAATTTTTAAATATAAATATATGCAATATTTGAAGACAATCCCATGTTAAACGGCTTTTACTGTCAAAAAGTAAGCCATGCTGAGTAGACGACTTTTTAGAAAAGCAACCATTTACGCGCAGAGTTCATTTCACAAGTGCTTGATTCCTAAAATTGTATTTAGCGTCGTTAATGGGATACATATAAATGTTAGATTTAAAATAATTAGTGCAACATGTTTAATTCCCGTATAGAAGTGGATAAACACGTGGAAAACTGTCTGAAGCGCATCAATAATGAGAAAGAGGTACGTAATATAATATGGTCGCGGACTTATCGCGATTCAGCCATTACCGGTGTATATTGGCGACAATCTCTTATTAATAAAATATTAACACGTTAATACACAACAACATGCATGATTTTTATCTTTAGACTAACAGTTCGTATTAAAGTAAAATGCATTTTCTATAGATTTTTGTTGTGCAATGCTGTTGTCTACATTATATGTTTAACCTTGATGGTCACTATTGTTTTATATAGGGCTCGCGTTCATTGAAGATATTTTAAATATTACTACCCCAACAGAACGTCGTACAATTATAATAATTGTTTGTTTTTACCATGGACTTTTATTACATTTTTGTATTGCAAGTTGTAAAATATATATATCGCAGCGTGGATGATGTATTACTTAGACGTACTCGTATAAAATATTCTAGGATAAAGTCTAATTATTATTTTAAACCACAACAAATGATAAACTACAAAACAAAAGTCACCGAAATCGTAATATAATATTATATTTTTATTTGATATATTTTTTTCAGCGGAATGTGCGAAGCTTAGCATTCGCTAAACTTTATTACAAAGTCGACGACTACAAGCAAGCCCGCCGATACGTACAAATGTACCTCAGCATAAAATATAACTCTGCTGAAGCACAGCATCTCCTAGGTAATTGTTTGGAGAAGCTAGGACAAAAAGAAGCAGCAGCGGACGCATATCGATCTAGCTTAAGTTTTGATCCAACCCAAACCTCCCTTATTCTCAAACTATGCCAACTCCTGGCTGAAAACGATATAGACATCGATTCCCAAGATTCGGGAGCTTCGTATTACTGCGAAAGAGCTCAGATTTTGGATCCGGGGAATCAGTATGTACAACAATTACGAGAGAAACTTCTAGCAAGGAGCAGTAGAGATCCAAATGAAGTTACTCAGTTTTTACTTAACGAAATAGAAAACCGACCCGCAGATGCGGACTGCTTTGTTCGATTGCTAAAGCATCTATCTAATGTAAGTTGAAATGAACTATATATAGTTTTGTATAGAAATATTTTCGATTATATCTTTACTTTGTAGAACAACCAATTGAAACTCGCTGTAAACCACATGCACCTTATCCATACTTCCAACCCCAATTTATCCTTGTTCTTACGACATTTCTCTTATATTGCGACTTCTACTGACATTCTCTTACGATACCACCGCGAGAACGCCGTAACACCGACAATGTCAACAACTATAACCAGTACTGCTTTATCACTTGATCAAGTAGGAGACAATCGACCATTGAATTGGCAATTTTGGATGCTCTTGATTACCACCTTGGATGCCCTGGTGTCCTTAACATTGGAAGAGCAACGATATGATGCGACAGGTGCTAATTTAGCAGGAATTAGTGGTGAAAAGATAGGCTATGTTAAGAATGTGTGGATTTACGATCAAATGGTTTTAGAAGCAGTTAAAGCGATGGGTAAGTTAAAATATGTATTGTATATCTTTAAATATACTATTTCTATTACATACTCTTCATATATAACTTCCAGCAATACAATTACCAACTTGTATAAACATGTTTTTTAATACACTACTTCATAGTATAGAATATCACCCAAATACTGTAACTCGAAGCATCACGATTCGTGACGGAGGTATTTTATTTCGTTTTTATCTTGTGCTACTGAACATGGGAGAATAGCCTTCGAAATGCGCATCTAGCTACTTAATGCTTTGCGTTACGGTATTTGGGTGATATTCTATACTATTATTTAATACCGTAGTGATAATTTTTAAAACTACTTCATAATATTTATAGCTTATTAACGAAATAAATAAAGTTTGTGTCTTCTATTTTTACTGACTTTAGGGAGCATTGCATCTGTTCCCTTTATATAACCTTTATAACACCTTTAAAATTTTAATGTTTTGCGTTGCAGAAATACTTAGTTAAAAGTATTTTAGGATAGAGTAATTTAAGCTTTAATTAAAGATCATAATTTGAAGATTCTATATGCTCGTTTATGTGGGAAATTCTGAGGTGGACTGACTACGTTGTTTATGTGCGTTTTATCAAATAATTTTTATTTCGAGTTAACTGAAGATGTAATTTGAAAAAAAAAAAATAGTTCTGTCATTAATAAAAAATACTACAAGCTGGAAAGTCGACTCATAATATTTCATAACTAACTAACTGCCACTTGCGAAGCATTTTATGACTACTATAATTTTTTTTTTTAGATTCTTGTCCCGATAAGCAATTCGGAAATACACTCCTTTTGCACCATCGAGGCCAAGTTTGCTTTCATTTAGCTACATTACTATTTAGACAAGCTCGAATTGGCCTTCTGCGATGGCGAGAGGTAAGAATCTTTACCCATGTACACTTCTAAAGCAAAACATAAGACCGGCTCCTGCCTTTTAACCTGTTGTGTTTAGTAATGATACTATATAATTGTACTGTACATTTTATTGGTAACAACATCCGATCTTTAACCAACAAAATTTATATAATTTTGATTAAGTCCGTCATATAAAAACTTACATTAATAGTCATTTATAAATCCATGCTCTATAGAAATATTTAAAAAAAATGTATATATAAACTAATCATTTTCTATAAGATTAATTTTTTTCATGATTGACTTTGTCAAGATTGAATGTTGTACATATTTTGTTAGGAACATCTTCCTCTTTACCAAAGTCCTAGCTACACTGTAGCATCACCATTAACTTAGCTGTCTATGTTATAGGCATTTTTTCAAATAAATACACAGTATTTAAGCATTGGCACATAGGCGATTGGAGATTACTTGGCTCAAAATATAAAGATTTAGCACAACATTATTTAATAAAATATTTATAGTTATTGAGATACATGGTGTTAAAATAGAATGTTATCATATTGTTTTTTTTGCAATAACTTGATAACTGTATTATACGTGGAAAGCTGAAATTTGGTACATATTTCTTTGAGCTTGTTTTAGACGATTAAGTATTATGTAGATAATTCTTACCAGAATTCTATACACAAATTCAATGTTACAATTTCCAGCATTCGCGCATACGTTTTGCTCATTTAATTGATACAAAATTGGAACTGTTCTAAATATTCTTCTAAAAAGTGACCTTGATTTTCTTACACGATTCGTAATATGCTAATAATTCAAATATAACGATTACTTATAGAGGGAGGTAAATATACGATAGTTGCCGCAATGAATCGAATAGATCTTTTTTGTGATGGGTAATTTATTAGACTTTTCATAATAAATTATGGTGTACCTATCATTTCTTAACAAAACAGATGACCTTATTTCGTCAGTAACTTAAACCGTTTTCTATATAATATAGAATATCACCCAAATACCATAACAAGCATTAAGTAGCTAGATGTACATTTCAAGCGCTATGCGCCTCTCTTCAGTAGCACAAGATAAAACTAAATAAAATACCTCTGTCACGAATCGTGATTGATATACTATTATGTAAATAAGGGTGATATCCTATATTATAATTTAACACCGTAGTGATAATTTTTAAAATGTTTACTATATTTTATCGACGAATCGGCAATGTAACACCCATAATAAAAATATTAAAATATTGATTGTGGGTATTTGTCAGGATAGCAACACAGGTTTTATAAACAGAATAGTATCGATGCTCTAATTTTTCTCTTAATTTAATCAAACAAAGTGTCGCGATATAATAATGTTTATAGCTTTGGATTAGTTGAATTGGTCATGGAAGTTTAATTCCATGGGCAGCTCATACCTCATTTAAGTCCATTCTATGATATTTATGAGGATAGTTTTGTAAAGTCATTGGTTTGATAATTGAAAACATGATAATATACGTGCTGAATTGTTGTCAATAATATAAGAAGTAAAGCTAGAAGTATATAGCCCGCCAGAAATGTTTAACATTAAAAAATCTTTGTATAAACGTTTCATCAATTCTAATGATGTGAATGGTAGACATTTACAGACATTTTCAGTAAATAATATTCACATTCAATATGTTTTTTTGTTATTACATTCTAATATATATTTTGCATTCGCTTTTACCTAATTCGTACAAATGTTTCAGCTTGTTAAGCGTTGTTTTAAGTCATTAACGAAGAAGTTAGATATATGGAAAATTTGCATTGTCATCAAAAAAAAAAAATCTCATGCCTTAATACTCTATTAATTTCTAACATTTTAGTAAAGTATATTAGGCTACATCTTCATATTTTGAACTAAGAACCTCCAGTAGCTCTATGTCCCATTTTTAATGATTCCACAATTATATGTAAAATGTACTTCTACAACATAAAATCTGTGTATAATAGGCGGTTAGTGCTGCATTGCCACTTATTTTCGCTGGTTATCACGTACAACCTCCTGATACTACTGAACTATGGCTTGAGCATTCCAGAGGATTAGCAAGTGGTATTAATAAATCAAAAAAAGGAAACGACGTTTTGTATGATGCGAAGGCGCTGGTAAAACGATGGAACATAGAAGCCAGTAGCAGGTTTGTTTCTTGATGTTTAAAACGTAGAAATTATTTCGTAGTCAAATATCGTCGGCTCAGAAACAAAAAAAAAACGAAACGTTTTTGTCTTATTTTTGGCAAAATCCATTTTATATATTGAAATAGTTGTAAAGTTGGTTTTATGGACTTGGTCGTTTTTGCACGTTGTAATGTAGCTCCAGATCGAAAAAAAACACTTGGTTTAATTTACCATCATTCAGAAATGAACAACTGTTTCAAAACTTAAAATGGGTTTAATCGAGACATGGACTTGTTCATATTTACCACTAAGCTAATTATATGATCTTTGCGTATTATCATATTTATTTTGCGAATTTTCAAGGGTAGAGTATATTCTCGTAAATACTAATTAGGTTTTTTTTTTTTGGAATCTAGTTAATTTTGATTAAACAACTGCTTAATGTTTTTTTTTAGATGTTCGCAGTTGGGTTATGTTCTGTATGCCTTGGGGAAGGATAGAAAAACTGAAATGGTTGAAAGAACAAGACAAGGAACGACCGGATTGTGGCGAGAACAGTTATATAAGAAGATATTTGTGACTAGAGATTACCAAGTTAGTAACTACTACTAATCAGTCTATGTAATTGCATTTCCGAATTCGAAATCTGCCATATTAAATTACATTTGATATCGTAATGCTAAAGCAGATTTGACAACTAAAAATAAAATGTTTCTTAGGTACATCAATTCACATCTGCAATTTCTTAAGGGTGGAGTAGTAATTTGATATTTAAAAGCGCTTATATAATTCAACTAAAAAGAAGTAATTTAGCTAAAATTCTAAAATTGTGACAATTAGTTTAAAAGATCGTAAGGATGTTGGTCAGAAGGTCGAAAATATTTATGAATTGTTTTCATCTTATGTTAATTTTTGTTGCTAAAAATATTAATAAGAAAATTGTTTGAATATATTATATTTAAATTAATTGTAAATTAAGTGTTAATTGCCCCTAAATACCAATAATAGTATCTATTATCGCCATTAATAGTTAGTTAAAGAGTCCGCAATCCTAAAGATTGGTTGGAAACAGCACGCCATGCCGATCTATCCTGAGCTAATCCCTTCATCTCCCTATAGCTATTCATCTCAACGTCTTCAACTATCTGACTCACATACTCCAATCTAGGCCTACCTACCCCTCTCTTTCCCTCCACTCTACCTTCTATGATCAATTGCATAATCCCCCCATGCCTAAGAATATGCCCTACTAATCTGTCTCTCCTACGTTGTAACACTCTCCAAATACTTCTCTTCTCCCCTACTAACTCTAGTACAGCTTCATTTGTTACTTTATCTTCCCAACCAATCCTCACCATCCTCCTATAACACCACATTTCAAGTGCTTCTAATCTACGCTTCTCTTCCTTTCCTATAGTCCACGCCTCACACCCGTACAGTGCTACACTCCAAACATATACCTTCAGTAATCTTTTTCTAATACCCAAGTCAATATTTGATCTTAAAATCTGTTCTTTTTCTACGAATGCCTTCCTACCCTGTGCTATCCTACACTTTATATCTACCTTGCTTCGATTATCTTTTGTAATTCTACTGCCTAAATAACAAAAATCTGACACTTCTTCGATTCTATTATCTCCTATTGTGATCCTCATTTTTCTACTGCATTCCTTTTTGTCACACCTCATCACTTTAGTTTTACCTATATTTATTTTCATGTTAAAATCCCTAGTCAATACTGCCTGCATACCATTCAATACCCTTTCTAATTTCTTTTCGCTTTCTTCCAATATAGCTATATCGTCGGCGAATCTCAGCATATATATTTTCTCTCCCTGTACATTCACACCTACACTATACTCTTCTTTTACTTTGTTTATTGAATCTTCTATATATAGATTAAATAATAACGGTGAGAGTGTACATCCCTGCCGAACTCCCTTCCCTATTTTTGCTACCTCTTCTTCCCCCTCAATTCTAACTAAGGCAGTTTGGTGTTTATATAAATTAAAAATTATTCTCCTATCCTTATAATCTATACCCGTTTCTTTTAAAATTCTAAACATTATGTCCCAATCTACATTGTCAAATGCCTTTTCTAAGTCTACAAAAGCTATGCAAGTTACCTTTCCTACCCTATTTCTTTTTTCTACTACCGTTCTTAGTGCTAGAATCGCCTCCCTCGTCCCTCTGTTTTTCCTAAAACCAAACTGATCTTCTCCTAGCCTTTCCTCTACTTTATTTTCTAATCTCCTATAAATAATCTTTAACAATATCTTCGATGCATGTGATAGTAGGCTAATGGTCCTATAGTTCTCACACAAATTAGCTCCTATTTTCTTCGGCATTGTTACTATTCTACTACGCTGAAAATCCTGTGGTACTTCTCCCTTCTCATATATTTTACAAACTAACCTGTATAATCGCTCCTGCATTTTTTCCCCTGCGTGTTTTATTAATTCGGCTGGTATCATATCAATCCCCGCTGCTTTGTTATTCCGTAAATCATTTAATGCTCTATGAAACTCTGACCTAAGTATGCTAGGACCTAAGTCATCCTCATCTATCTGTTCCACATTTTCTAGCTCCTCCATGTCCTGCCTACCTTTATATAAATCTTCAAGATACTCCTTCCATCTTCTAGCTTTTTCCTTATTTTCTGTGAGTTCCTTACCCTGCTTATCACATATAATGTTACCCTTTGGTTTTACTTTAGAAAAATGTGACTTAATTTTCCTGTAGCCCAAATCTACTTTACCTCTTCTCATATCCTCCTCAATATCCTCACAATTTCCTTTTATCCACTCTTCTTTCGCTAGCTTGCATTTCCTATTAATTAAGTTCCTTAGTTCCTTATATTTTTTCTGTCCTGCTTCTGTGTTTCCAATTTTAATTTTCCTTCTTGCTTCTATCATTTTAACTATTTCTTCCGTGATCCATTCCCTCCTACCTGCCCTTTTCTTTGTGCCTAATACTTCATTTGCTGCTGTAGTTAACCCATTTCTGATTTCCCTCCATTCGCAATCTATGTCGTTCCTAGATGTTCCATTAGCCATGATTTCTACTTTCTGCTTGTACTTTTCACATACATCAGCTAATTTTAACCTATCGACATCTACTCTGACCTGTTTAGACTTCTGTAATTTCTTGAATTTGACCTCTGAGTCCAGGACTACTAAATTATGGTCACTATCAATATCTGCTCCAGGGTAACTCTTACAATTCTTAATCTGGTTCCTAAACCTCTCTTTAACCAGTATGTAATCTATCTGATACCTCCCTATATCTCCTGGCATTTTCCACGTATATATCCTGCGCTTGTGATTCTGAAAAAGCGTGTTTGCTACCACTAGCTTATTCCTAATACAAAACTCTACCAATCTATCCCCTCTATCATTACGTGTTCCTATTCCATATTCTCCTACTATTGAAACTTCCTTTCCCTTACCTACTACGGCATTCCAATCTCCGGTTACAATTAGATTATCCTGTCCTTTAACGTTTGCTAACCTAGATTCAATCTCCTCATAAATGGATTCTACCTCCTCATCATCGTGACTTGAAGTTGGCATATATACTTGCACTATAACTGTGTCCGTTGGCTTCGTGTCTAATCTAATAGTTATAATTCTATCACTAACTTGGCAATAACTCTTTATTCTACATCCCAACTTTCTATTCATTATAAAACCTACACCGGTATGCCCATTATCTGATGCTCATTAATAGAACTACTTCATAAATTTTCTTTATTTTTCAGTCGAAAATTAAATCGTCCTTTTTCGTTAATTCAACTGACTTGCTGGACATTTCTCTACGTTTTCCCGAACCGCAAACAATACGCATGTACGCTTCTGCAGCTCAATTGCAATATCCGGATTCACTACATCACCTCATCTGGTTTTATCTTAACCAGCATAAATCTGGCAACGATATGATGCATTGTAATGGAAATGTTACGAGCACGGACCTGTCTTTTACTGCCCAATACGATGGTGGAATATTGGCAATTGCGGAGCTGAGTTATCCATTTATTGGCGGCAGTCTACCTCTAAGTGTCAAAAACTTGGGCAATTGTGCTGCCGAATCGTTGAATATTCTGGATATTCAAGCATTTGTGTATTGTGCCACGCTGTGCTCTGTGCAAAAGGGGGTTAAGGGAGCGGGAAGCAAGTTCGAGGAACTGGTAAGATGTGCATTGTGGTCTTATCTTTTCTGATAGATATCTTATATCATATATTTTTCTATCTTTCCTAGGATCGTCCTCCTTTACTACCCGCTGCAATTGCTGATCAGCTAGGTTCCACCAATCAAATTAATTGGTTAAAAGCTGCCTTTAGAATTCAAAGGGGCGAATGTTACTTCGGTATGGGAACCGATAAGAATGAACTGCGAATGACATTAATTCGCGGAATTGAGGTAAGCAAGCGAAATGTCGGTGGGATATAAGTATAACACAGTAATTTATAATACGTAATAAGTCAATTCTGTCTTCCATTAAAATAAAGAGGAATGCTGGACGTGCAAAATTAACTTACGAAGAACTGTAGAAAATCAAAAAGTACTTTTTGGGAGATATGAATAAATAGTAATGGGGATTGCCTTTTAATACCTTTCATTGGTCGGGACTGGGGGATCAATAAAAGATTTACATCTAACTTTAAGGTTCCATTGCTAAAAAACGGGGGGTTATAACGTAGCCCCTTTGTAGTAACTATCATCCAAAATGAAAATACAAGAAATAATATCTAATATTGTTAAATATTTTTATATGCATTTTTAACAGGTAATTAGATGCATCGGAAACCATGGAATTGACGTGTCGGTCTTGATTAAGTTGGCGAAGATATTTCAAGCTCGTACAAATAAATTAAAATCGCACTCGGAAATTGAATTTAATGAAGCTAGAGCAGAAATTTATTGGAAAGCGGCAATGCCAATTCTGGAACGTCTGAAAAATAATCATAGTATTAGCTATTCTACAAAGAGGTATTATTCGCATTAATTATATAAATATAGGTATAATGTTTTTAAAATTGCATTTTATGTTCTTAGACTATTTGAAAGCCAAAGTAAACAACTCTCAGATCATGAGGTACAAGATGGTATAGAAGATGGGAAACTATTCTATGGTGTAATGTATTTGAAGAAGAAAGAATTGGAAAAAGCATTAGCGCAATTTGAGAATTTAAAAGACCCCTATTCAACTTACTATCGAGCACAAATATACGAGATAATGGCGGACGAACAAATCCTCGACCGTAAAGTAAGTAATTTATTCTGTAATATACCTTGATTTAAATAAAACCAAACTTGCTTTCAAATTCGTTTTAAAGGTATTAAAATATTGCAAATAAAATTATTTTTTCCATTGTTTCAAGAATAAATTTAGTAGTAATATAATTGTTAATTAGAATTTGAGGTTACTATGTGTACTTTTTAGAACTAGTTATTTTAAAACCATTAATATTTCAAATTAATCGATTTTACCTGTAAGGGAAATTTGAAAATTCCCACTTTCCTAAGGATACATATCTTGTAGAACAATTTAACAGTCGAACAGCGAGCTCAAATGTTTATTCTGCTTACACATTCTCGCGATTGTCTCTACCTTACTCTGGATCGTTTGCGGGATCCTTGCGTCGATCGAAGTCATCCTTTGAATACCGTTCTCAGTGTTCAAATAGAATCTATCGAACGAACATTGGCAAGATTACAAGGGGATTTTGAAGCGCAAGGTGACGGACATCACCATGAGGACACTGAGATTAAAGAAGAAGGCGATGATGGCGAATGTATGGTTACAGCAAGGGATATTCTCTCAAAGTGTAAGTGGAACGAGTTGGGTCTGCATTTACAGGATTTACATTTTACATGCGGCACAACTTCATTTACATCAGAAAAATTTCTAATCAAAACTTAAAAAGTCGTCAAATGTGTCACTCGTCTTTTCCAATTTGCATTTTCGAAAATAAACAGATTTTTAACTTGCTGTTTTGACGGTTGTTTCTATAATTGCCATAGACAACTAGGTCATGAACAATGTTATCGTTTTTCTATTTACACAAAATTTAGAACTAAATTTCTTCTTTTCAATAGTCCATTCCATTTTTTTTTTTATGTTGATTAGAATTTTAAAAAGTCAACTTTTTATTTAGTAATAATCGAGTTCAAGACATACTGTTACGTCACAAAACCAAAAATAATGGAAAGCGTAAAATAGGGTCATTTTTATTCTTCATGTTGCATTTTTATCATAAAATAAATCTTAAATTTATTTCCGATCTGATAGCAATACATTTCCATTGACGAACAATGTAAGTTTAAAAATATTAAGAACACAACGACAATAAAAATGATTATAATTTGGGACATTGGTTCACTACTCAATATTCCTTGCATATAAGTTTTGCGCCTAATTCATTTTTAATTTAATTATCTAATTTTCCAATTTCTTGAAATCATAACTATTTTATTGTAAATGAAAAATAGTGTACGGGATTTTTTTTATAAAAATGTATACTATTATACAATTATTTTAGCCAACGTCATTAAATACATTTACACATTGTTCAAAATCAGGCAAAGAATGCCTTTATTTTGTAGGTTTTGGGGGTAGAATTAAACTTACAGATAATAATCGGGGGGGGGGTCAAATTCTATATAATATCTTTTAATATATGGATACTGCTTTACTCATGGATATGGGCGTAATAGCTTGAAGAAATTTATTTGTGATCAATTATTTTTGAAGCTGTGCACATTTCGATTTGAACGTATTACATTTTAACACGTCATTATTTATATTCCAGCTCTTTTAAATTCTCCATTAACTCAGCCTTCGTATCAGCACACCTACTCTACCTCCAACATCTCTCATCGCTTATACTCTACCCCAGTCTCCCACAATCCAATCAATTCTACACCACAAGTCCCTTCCAATCGTCTGCAGTTCTTCCCTCCTACATCAGCCATTCTTCACAGTCCGTCTGCTTCTACTACTAATCCGTCTCTTCGGCGGGACGGCGCACTACGTAGAGATGAAGCTCGACCGAGTCCGGAGCGCCTGGATGCTCAACTGAGGCAATTATCACTTGCCAGAGATGCTACCAATGCCCAATTGATGGAACAGAACAGGGCTGTGTTAGATACGCATCGAGCTCTATTGGAGGAGCTGAAGGGTCTCAGAGAGGGCGTTGGTGGGTTAACACAAACCGTCAGTGAATTAAAAGGTATATTATTTTTCCTCTGAACTTGCTCGAATGTAAATTAATTTAAATAAAATCTGCTGAAAATATATTAATTCTAATTAGGAATAAAACCAGCTTTCGATGAACTAAAAAGTGCTGTAGAGGATTTACAATCTCTTAGAAATCTACCCGACATGGTTCATGAGATGAAACGGGAAATTGCCGAAATCAAATCGAACTCGAAACAACAACAAGTAAATTATATTTTATATTAATGTGTACATATTAAGGTTTTTTGGAGTTCTTAAAACACTCGGCGTCAATTCGTTGTATCTTTAAATTCATTGCATTGTCTTATATCCCCGTTTTAATAATAATGACAAGTTTAAATGAAGCTTATGTGCTTTCAAGAAAAGATCTTGTAAACATTGAATCTTCGATTGTAAATTTGATTGAATCGTCGTTCTAAGCGATGTTGGATAACTTATTCATACATTAGCCGGACAATGCTGTACGACACAAATTATTGTGGTATATAGACGTTTTTATATTAGTCTATTTTCAGATTTTCATTTTGTCTTGTGAAGTACTCGTGAATATCCATAATCTTTGATATTGTTTCCATATATAACTTCACTCATAATAAAGTGTCGTAAATATTCATACTGGGTAGAGAAATTATGCCGTGTTTTTTAAATAATGGTTTGGCTTCATAATAGCTACTGCAATACGTAGGACGTTCATGGTTTCATTAAAATTTTAATTATACATGTACCTGATTATGACTAAAAATTAAATCTAGTGCTCAGTGATTATAAAGTACAATGCAATTTATAACCAAAAGAATTACTACAAGAAATATGTCCTTTAATATGCTAAACTAATAATATCTATCTTTTACGTTGATAGCTGAAGGTTGTTAACCGAATTTTTAATTTTATTAAACAATCGTGGTATTTTACATATTTCCTTACCACGTGAACTGCCACGAGATCTGGCCTATGATTTTCAACTATAAGAGATCGTCTTGCTCCGTGACCCGTCATGCGGGGCTTCATTACATACGTACACTTTAGTATCTGTGAATCAACGAATGGTTTTCAGATTGTATTATGGCTTACGAAAAATTGAAGTATGAGAATGAGAGTCCCGAGCAAATATTGAGCCTGTACATTTTTTGATCGTTTTCCGAAAAAAATGCAAAATAATAAACAAAAATAATGAAACAGCTATATTGAAATAGAAACTATTTATTATTACAAATATTGTTGCAGTAGATTGTGCATTTTGTAGATTTTAGTATTTAAATTATGTTAGTTTGTGGGTTTCAATGAAACAAGATAAACAGCAATATTTTTGGCGAATTTTAAACCTGTACAAAATCGCAAATTTGGAGAAGCGGTATGAATCTCATGGCAGACAGCTTTGCGGTTCTGAGACCAGAATGTCGGTTCTCATTTTGCACAAGATTTTTTTGTTTAAAATGTCGAGGAAATTGTTTCTAATATTTTATAATATATTTAGACAATTTTATATCATCTAGAATGAAAATGCAAAATGGCCACATGTGCCAATAATACTTTGTTCCATTTAGGCAGTTTGGACCTAGGTATTTTTATATTTCTGTAGATTTAGAAGTCCAGAATTACAATCCTTGCTTCTATGTATTTTTAATTTTCAATATTACTATACATCTTTAAGTATATCTAGATGATATGTATTTGGTAATCGTGCAACATATCGGTTAATGAAAAGATCTCAAAAAGAAATTAATTTTCTGTTTTTGTTTTTCGATTGTAAAAAATTAGTATCGATGCACATGGATAATGTTGCTTCTTATAGATGTTCTACACCAAGTGTAATCTTAGCTTAGAGCATCTGATACGAATACGAGACCAGATTGTCACAAGTTCGCATCCCTTAGAATCGATATTTTTCCTAGATGACAACTGCTTGCGAATTGCAAAAATTATCATGTATTTTACATTATAGTAATTGTTTCTCTTATTAAGCTCTCAGTCATATGAGCAAATCCTGCATCAAGCTTTGCTATTAATAAAACTACTTACTGCAGAATCTTAATTGTGGACTAAAAAACCTGATTATATGATACGACTATGATTATGTTAGTCTGGTTTTATTGTGATATTACTTCGTTTCTGATAATGCATAACCGCTTTCTTCACTTTATAATCAACAGTATTTTTAAACCATGGTGCTATATTTATTTATATAGATTACCGACGAAGACCTGTATAGCGCATTGGATGAAGAATATGGAGCAGATTTTACAAATTCTATCCCAAGTGCGGCAACATCGGGTGCGGGATTAAATAGCAGTATTACCGCCGCAACACTAGGTAATAAACTTTTGCAATATATAACTAACGAGATTTAAAAATATTTATTTTAAAGGTGGCGGTTTATACCAGAATATACCTCGTATGGCAGCTGTAGCAGCTGCGGCAGCCGCCGCAAGTCCTGTCCAGCCAATGGGCGGTTTAGGATATAATCCTGCGACAGCTGCTGCAATTGCCGCAGCTACTGGATTATATCCAGGATTATATCCCAACATATACTCACCATATGGTGGCATAGGTATCCAACAAGGTAAATATACGAAATAAAATTTAAAAGTCTATTCTGAATAACTGTACAATGATATACCAATATACAGAGTACTCATTATTCCGCCTGAGAGGTTTTAGAGTTTCTTTCACAAACTAATGAATATCTACAAATTGAGATTTTTAGCTAAATCTTAGTCCTATATTAAAAAAATATTTATCCTATAAAGTCTGTTCCAATTTTGATGAGTAAATATCAGCTCTTTAAATTTAAGTTCAAATTAACTTTTTAGCTGATAACTATATCTACTACTAAAAGTAATGAATACAAACTATATAAAAGTTGCTTTAATGAAACCTTCCATCTGTCCTTTTTTTTATTTTAAAGTTATAAAAACGACTTTGATGTAGTATTCTATATTTTGTGTGTGTGTGTGTGTGTGTATGAGAATCCATCCAGTCGGCTGATGAGACTTTGAAGTAAGTATATTAATACGCAAAATTAAAATTTTACTGTTTGAAACGAGAAATTGGAGAATCCATATTTGTAGATTTATATCTATTAGTTTATGGAAAAAACTCTGAGGCCCCTGAGGTGGACAAGTTTATAATCAATAAAAGTTGATTATATATATATATATATATTTTAAATCAAAATTTAATCATTACGTAAAATCTGTGCCTTAGATGTTCCCATACGAAATATGAACAAATGTGCTAATATTTGATCAACTTGTTAAATATAAGTATTGATTGAATTTAAATGTCTTCTTAGGAAACCTACCATTTGTAAATGCTGCGGGACCTATCGATCCTCACCACACGGGCCTATCTGCATTAACTGATTATCGAAATCCTCTAACCCACCCTCAGTTATCCCACCACACGTACCCAGGCCCACCACCCCCCTCTGCGGTACCACCATCCATTAGTGCAAATATGCAAATTACACCACTTAATTATCCACTCCCCACCTCGACACTTTGTCACCCACAGCAGCCAAGTTTCGGGCTATATTCTGCAGGAGGCCAAGTTAGCTCGGGTACAGTGATGACACCTTCGCCTCTTGGAGGATTGGGCGCTGTTCAATTACAGAATATATTCAAAGATACCGCTAGTGTAAGTGTAGGTGGCAATAAGTTCAACTTGACAACGCAACTACTACCCCAACAACCACATTCGATGTTGTCACAAGGGTTGAGTGGATTGAATTTATTTGGTGGTATTGCCTCTGCTCCATCTATACCTACCGTCAGCGCATCTGCTGTTAGTACTTCTTCAGCAGCTTTTAGTGGATTATCTTTTGGGTAAGACTTACCAATAATAATTTAAGCAAAATATATAAATATTTTATTGGTGTAATGGCACATTTTTTTAACTAGAAATTATATACATATATACATCACATATTGTTTCATATATCTATCTACATATATATTAGTATAGAATATCACCCAAATACCGTAACTTGAAGCATTCAATAGCTAGATGCGCATTTATTTATTTATTTATTTATTTATTTATTTACATATATATTGATTACATATTGCCCTAAGCAGGCGACACAGATTGATAGTCAAAAGATTTGTATAATTATTCCTTTGTTTATACTGTCTGAATTTTAATATAAAACGCTTAGAATATATTTTAATCTGGTTAAACTATTTTTAATAGATTTGTGAAACTCATTGTCATTGAAGATATATTTAATTACGCAATTTCATAATTGATGGAGTATAAAAATGTTTATTAATAAAATTAGTTTAAATGAAAACTCACCAGGTCTTAGGGTGCCAACTGGTGCATCAACAATGTCAACGACCCTACAGTTGATGTAATAATTTCTAAATAGATTTTCATCTTGCTAATCATCTGTATGAAATTTTCTGGAGACGGAATAATCAATTCAATAATATTACTTAAAATGATATATCACACACACACACACATACATATATACATACACACATATATATATATATATATATATATATATATATATATATATATATATATATTATACCCCCTACTCCATTTTGAAGGCTATGCCCCAATTCATAGCCTTCGAAATGCGCATCTAGCTACTTAGTATTTTAAGTTATGGTATTTGGCTGATATTTAACACATCGGTGATAATTTTTAAAACGAATTCTATATTCATTATACACAGCAGTTTAGCATCACCAATGACAGCTCCTGGTTTCACTACGCTCATGACTTCCTCGACAACAATCTCACCAGCAACCTCTAAACCCGCCCCTGTTAACGTGGTTATTACTGCAAGCGACCCTCTGCCTACCCCCACCACAACCCAGTCTCCTATCTTATCCGTGATTATTCCTCCGCAACACATCAAGTCCAAGCAGCAGCCACACAACTATCAGATCCCATTGCCGACGAACAGCGCATTAACGGCACCGCCATCGGTACTAAAGCAACCTGTGGGCGTGGTTACTACGCAAGGGAGGTTAGCTAGCGTTGGTCCACCGATATATAATATTGTTGGAGATAAAAAGGACAATTCATTTGGGGATGAAATTAATAGGTGAGTTAGCAAAGTTTCCTTTATGCTTATGAATTGAACGTGTATACGAATCGAATCTAAATTAAGTGCAATGTAAATATATCTCGTTATTACATGTTTTTCATAATGTATTAATATTTTTTTTAAGATATAGCCAAATAATATTGTTATATTCATTTTATAACGGTTAAGAAGAGCATAGTGAATATTTAGGGAGAAAAATAGATATTTTGACATTTGTTAGCGATATAAATATTTTAGAAGAAAAGTAGTAAAATGTAGAACGGGTGTTAAATAGTATGCAGTAAGTAATTACTTCGCATTCCAATATAATACTAAATGTAACAAAAGTCGAAGATATATAAGGAAAATATTCTTAGAAAATAGGTGCTAGGTTGTTAGAGAAACACTTGCAGATGTTACAGCATAGCAGAGATAAACTTGTATGTCATATTGTTTAACGCGATGGTGTTACATATTAATTATTCTAGGTAGGGTAGTTTTGATTATATATTTTTCTCGCAGAAATAACCCATCATCTGCTGGCTTTAAAGAGTACGACGCTCAACCAGATTTCAGGCCTATAATCCCTCTCCCAGATGAAATAGAAGTTGTAACTGGGGAAGAAGATGAGAAAATCCTTTTCTGTGCTCGAGGCAAGCTTCACCGGTACATGGAAAAGGATTGGAAAGAACGCGGAATTGGCGACATTAAATTGCTTCAGAATAAAGATAGAAAAGTTAGAATTTTGATGAGGAGGGAACTCGTGCACAAAATTTGTGCAAATCATTACATCACTGGAGATATGCAGTTTGGTCCCAAAGCTAAAATGGATACAGCATTCGTTTGGGTCGCAAACGACTTTGCCGATGAAAAGGTGACTTTAGAAAAGTTTTGTATACGATTTAAGACAGCCGATATTGCGGCAGAATTTGCTGTACAGTTTGAAAAAGCTCAAATGGCAGCAAAAATGCAAGAATCTGCTTCGAAAGACTCCTACATAAGTGTTCCAAAGGTTCCAGTAACCAATTTAGGAGGATTTGCTTTCTCCTCGACTCCGTCATTTAAACCAAAAGATGGTGTTACTACAACTGTAACTCAATCAAAACCAGTTGAAGTTGCAAAGTCCAGCCCGTTTGCAGGATTTACCTTTACAACACCAAAAGCTTCCGATTCCACAACATCAGCCCATATGAAACCAGTATCTTCTCAAAAATCCTCTAAATCATTTGAAGTTGAAGAATTCGTACCTACAGCAGAGTTCAAACCTGTTATTTCTCTACCTGGGCTAGTGGACATTAAAACAGGCGAAGAAAACAGTGAAATTCTCTTCGAATGTCATTCCAAACTTTTGAGATTCGATGCTTCAGACAAAGATTGGAAAGAACGAGGAATTGGTGAGATGAAAATTCTCAAAGATGATAAAATTATCAGATTCCTAATGAGACGTGGGCAACTGTTGAAAGTTTGCTGTAACCACCAACTACTTCATAGTATAGAATTCACTAAGATGCCAAACAACCCTAAAGCAATCAATTGGTATGCCCAGGATTATTCGGAAGGAGTGTTGGAATTACAAATGTTTGCCTTAAAGTTCAAGAATGAAGAGCTTGCAAATGCTTTTTTGAACGCGATTACTGACGCTAAAAATTTGATAGATTCGAATGGGAATGTTTTGGTTCCTAATGATCAAACAGCTGCAGATTCTGGAGAACATGAAAAGAAAGTAAAGACCTCAACTTGCATAACACCCACGAAAACATCCGGTTTTGGTGATAAATTTAAATTGAAATCCGGAAGTTGGGCTTGCAAAAATTGCTACATACATAATGACGGTAAACGTTAGCATTTAAATTTATATTTAGTATAATTAAGTAAAAATATCCCAACTTGTAGTTGATATCTAAAATTCATTTTTAGGTAAAGACAATTATTGTATTGCCTGCGAAACGCCCAAAAATGACAGTGTTCCAAAAAAGCCAGATAAAACGACAAATACCTCTTTTGGATCAGGTTTTTCCTTTGGTACACCAAATACTACAAGCAGTTTAACTAATGCATTAAGCAATTTTTCCTTTGAGAATTCTAAAAACACTTCAACAACAAACGTTTCAAATTCCTCCACTATTACCGATACCTTTGGAAATGCATTTAAACCAGAAGAAGGTAAGTAGAGACGTTATTAATGTTGTTTATTTGGGCAATAATTTTAAATCTTAGGTTCCTGGGAGTGTAATGAATGCTACGTTCGAAACAAAGTCGGTTCAATTTCTTGCTCTTCATGCACTACACCAAAGGAAAGGGCTAATGCAGTGAATCCCACTGTTAACACTACAACCGCAAACACGAATTTACCATCTGGTTTAACATTCTTAGCTACTGCAGGAGACGTCAGTAATACTGCACTAACCCAATTTAATTTTGGATTTTCGCCTGGAAATATAGGGGAAAGATTCACTTTCGGTACTACTACCGGCACAAGTGCAACCACATGTAAGTGTGTGTGTGTATATATATAATATTTCTGTCAATTTCATTAACCCTTTAACTGGCAATGACGAGTTCAGTATATAAACTCAAACTATATAAAGGGTTAATAGAAGAAAAAACACTCCATAATACACGAGAAGAATGAGCATAATTGGATGGCATTTAATGACGAATTACGTTTTTCTCATTGTCGTTGTGATGAAATATTAACATAGTAACTGGAGAAAAAAAAAATTTAGAATATAGGTATGCAAACTTTATGTGATTCCCAATATTCCAAAATTTCTATGTTTATTGTGGAGATACGGCACTAGCACGATTTAATAAAAAAAATCCTTTTAAAGAAATCTTTTTTTTAACTCTTAAATTTATATATGAAAGTATTTCAAAGCCATGTATCAAGTCAAAAACGAAATGTTTGAATGTGGTCAGATGAAGTAAAATATTTTATTGTTTACCTTATCCGTTAGTTATTGGGCTTTTTGGTTAGTCTTTTTAATTTTTATTGCATATTTCTAAAATCACGTGCCCTTTTTCTAATAATATACTATGTAAAATAGTGATTATCAAAAAATATATTTGTTCTAAGACTACATGTTGACGGATATTAAATGCAAAATTGTTCAATCATTTTAACTTTTACTTCAACTGGGTCTATTAAATTCAACAAATTCAATTTTTACATGAAAGCTTTACTTTTTTATTTTAGCATCTTCGTTCACTTTCCTCTCCAAACCAACCACTGTCACTTCCAAGACAACCCTCGCAGCTCATTCCACTTCAGTCGTACCACTCAACACTCCGATTACCGCTACGTCCGCCAAAACTGCTGATTTCACCTTCGGTTCATCATCAACACATACGTTTGACTTTCAACCACGGTATTCACCACGGAAACATAATAACAGCTTGAGTCAATCCGCCGATAGTAATGCTAGTAATGTCAGTGACGGTGGAGAACAGCAAGATATCGGTGGAGGGGATGGTGGAGATGGCGATCGGGATAGTTCTCTGCAAGAAGAAGAAGACAAGATCTACTTTAAACCCGTTCTTCCTCTGCCTGATGAAGTAAGAAACACTAAAAACTATTTTATTTCTTTATTAGCTGATTTTCCAATCTAATATATCGTACGAACATTCTAAAAAAACTCCAAATACCAAAATAATAATGTTATTATTGTTATAATAATCATGGTTGAAAGTATTCAATTATTTGTAAATTCTTTGTGTTTCCGGTACATTTGTAATTTATTCATTTTGCACGTTACTTAATCAGTATCAACGATATTGTTTTCGATTTCCACATATTGTAACAAGTAACGGAAAAAAATATTGGTTTGTGAAATCTAAAATAACCAAAAATAAATAAATAAATAAATAAAATAATAATAATAATAAATTAAAAAATAGATCTTATTAAATAAGTTAAATAGACAAGATGAAATTGGGCCCGAATCTAAATTCATTAAATTTGATTTAGATTTATGCATGTATATACTTCCATAAGCATTTAACTCGGAATAATTTAAAACATTTTTAAGTAATTTAAGTGAACTAATTCGAATAGGATGACCTGATTCAAAAATATGCTCGGCGACAGCACTTCTATCTTTTCTATTTAATCTGAAATGAGCTAAATGCTCCTTAAATCTATAATTTGTATTGTTTTTAAAAGATTTATGGGTCATATTATATGCCAATTTTGAAGTACTTCTGACATGTTGACTTATTTATTTGATAGTATATCAATCATGATTCGTGACAGAGGTATTTAATTTAATCTTGTGCTACTGACGATGTGCGCATAGCGCTTGAAATGTACATCTAGCTACTTAATGCTTGTTACGGTATTTGGGTGCTATTCTATATTATAATTTAACACCGTAGTGATAATTTTTAAAATTTGATATTCGTAATTAAAATATTCCAAAATCTAGAAAAACATGACGCAACTTATAAATATATAAGAAGCGATATGATTGCAGATCTGTATAGGTTTAAACATTTAACACTAATTAATTCTATAGCGTATTGAAAAATAATGGCATACAACAAAAACAAATTCAACGTTTAGTTTTACTTTCGAACAAATGTTTGGAACTAAAAAATATAAATTACTTTTATAGATAATATAATTGTTGCATTCGTGAAAGAAACGCAGTAAAATTTTAGAAACGACGAAAACGTCAAGTTTAGAAAAATTTAATCGTTTTTTCATTGCCATTCAAATACATACATATTTGCATTACATATTTTTAAGTGAAAACGTAATTTTAATAAATGTATACAATTTTACAACTCTGTACAAGCATTTATTGAAAATTTTAGTAAACATATTAGTTTTTATCAGTTAAAATTAAATTTTGTTTAAAAAATGTGTGTAAAAAGTAAAATTAAAACTTGTGAATGCGTTCGATTTATGATTCTAACATTGATTAGGTGGCTGTTGTAACAGGAGAAGAAGAGGAAAAGGTTGTTTATGAACACAAAGCAAAATTATTTCGATTTGGAGAGGGACAATGGAAGGAACGAGGCACTGGCAATATAAAAATTCTAATCAAAGAAGGAAGCGGAAAAGCAAGGTATATGTTTTTAATTTTGTTGAGTATATATTCTTTTGTAACATTTCTTATATGAAAGAACAGCTGCTTTAATTGTTATTATTAGTTTTTTGTGTTCTTACTTTTGTTTCAAATTTATGCTGAATATCGCCTCTTCAGCACATATATGTATGTATTTCATATGTTGGATATTATTTGATGGAAAAAAAATAGATTCTCGCAGAAGAACTTTTTATATCTCTATTATTTTATTTTTGCATTTTTATTTAAATGGATATTTTTATGTAACAATGTGCATAGGCTAAACGTATGAAACAAAAAAATAAAAAATTGACCAGTCCCGCTGCAAAATGAGCCTTCGATAAAGTCGACAATACAAACACGAAATGTTGCCAAATGTACCCAGATATAATAGAAATGGATAAAACCAGACATAAATGTTAAATAGTGAAATTACAAGTGCAACACTTATATTTTACATCGATACTTCTTCAATTACTTTATTTTAACTAAAAAAAAATATTTTTTGTTATACTTTAGGGCCGTAATGCGTAGAGAACATGTACATAAAGTTTGCTTAAACCATTACATCACATCGGAGATATCATATACGGTCAAAAACGAACAGAGCTGGCAATTTGCTGCTGCTGATTTCTCTGAAGGTAATTTATCTAGATATTAATCAATATTACTAAAGCAAATATTGTATACATATGGTAATATTATTTTTCAGGTTTTGTAGATTATCGACAATTTTGTCTGCGATTTCGTACAGCCCAGATTGCGTTAGATTTCAAAACCGCGATTGATAACATTATCGGTCGCAATTCTAGTGGTGGAAGTGGTGATACCATACCTACTGGTAAGAATCGTACTAATCAAAGAGAAAATGTAATCATTGTAAATTATTTTACACATAATATTCGATATAAATTCTGTGATCGTGTTGACAAATATTCCCAAGATCTTGTTGATAGCATTACTATTAATAATGGTGGTGATGTAAGTAATATTAGAAAAAAAACTTTGGAGAAGGTGGACGTAGTTCAAGAAAAGATTAATATTCCCAAGGAAAGTGATGATTGCGTTGATCCAATTAATGAAACATTTTTAAAGACAGTTATTTTACGCGTAGTTGTGTCTGGTTTTCTAATACTTACTTGTGCACTATTATTAAAGAATTATAAAAAATGAATCATTGTATCAAATATTACGTGATTGTTGAAACAAACTTCTTCTAAAACTGGTATACGACGGTCATGCGAAATATTTGCAAATGTTTGTTCCTAATCTTTTAACTAACTAGTTTTGTGTAATGACTCTTTTAAATTCTTCCTAGAGAACATACTGAAGTTGTATTATTTACATTTTTATATGCATATTTTTATATGCATATATTAAGATTGAAATAATACTATCTTTTTTAACTGAAGGATTTGTTCATAAGAGATTGGTTAGGCCAACTATTAATGTATATTTAGTATTCTCCATCCTGGTTATAAACTATCAATATCTATTTAATATTCTGTTTCCATGTCTTTATTTTAACTTGTGTATCATAGCTGTTAGCTTAACAAAATAGTAAAATTGTTTATTTAACAAAATAATATTTGCGCTGCAAATCTAATATTAACATTTAAAAAATGTTTAGTGTTGACTATTTGTTATATTAAAAACTATGTAAATAAATTTTTTATAGCATCTTTAAACTTTTACTAACCAGTCCTCTTGTTTTTTCAAAATTAACCGAAACTACGAATTCGTTTAAACACTAACAGTCAACACTAAACAAATTATATGAATAATATTAATTTTATTTAAAAATAAAACTAATTCTTTAATTGTAAAATCGTCATTACGGCGTTAAATAATTGTATAAAACATCACCCAAATACCGTAACAAAACATTTTTAGCTATATGCGCTTTTCGGAGGCTTTGCCCCCATCTTCAGTAGCACAATAATAGAATCAATAAAGATACTTCTATCATTCACACGGATTGCTATACAATATAATTGTATAGCAATTATGATGCTACTGAATTATCACTACGGTGTTAAATAATAGTATAGAATATCACCCAAATACCGTAACTTAAAGCATTAAGTAGCTAGATGCGCATTTTCTATTTTGTGCTAATGAAGATGGGGGCATAGCCTTCGAAATGCGCATCTAGCTACTTAATGCTTTAAGTTATGGTATTTGGGTGATATTCTATACTATTGTTTAACATCGTAGTGATAATTTTTTAAATATTTAAAAGATGACTAATTTTTATTAATGTTACAAAAAGCTACTGCGCTTCAAATCTTTCAAATTACTTTGAAGGAGTTTCATTTCCTCCAATAATTGTTGAAAACGCCAGAAAGAAGCGTTAATTTTGGAGATAATGTATAAAAACTTGCTTAAATTGAAATTATAATATTGTTACTCTATCATAAAAGATGAATTAATATAAGCGAAATTACTTAAAATGTTTTAGGTGCGAAAGCGAAAACAAACAGCTCAGATTCCGATGTAATTTTTATATCAGAAACACAAATCACCGAAGCTGAGCGAGATGAGGCAATTAAACTTAAACTGCCCCCGAAATTCATGTCATACCGTCAATTACCAGACTGTACATGTGAACAATGCAAGATTGAGGATCTCTATTACAATGTAGACGTAAAAATTACATCTGCCACAACCCAACAGTATACCACTGTTGCAGCGTCTATAATCACAACCAATCCAACCGTATTAATCAAACCAGCTGAAACACTTACAGAATTAGTACAAAAACCACCAAGTTTCTTCTTCGGCCAGCCAACAACTACTCCGTCTAATTCTAGTGGTTCTAATATAGTGTTTGGTGGTGTTTCTATATTCGGTAACACTGGTGGCAGCAGTACTACTTCAAAAGCGAACTTGTTTGATCAACAATCCTCTAGTTTATTCGGAACTGCAAGTGAAGCTGGTAAACATTCCTTTGGTACGACGTCTAATACACTTAAACCATTCTTTCAAACCACTACCGCAACAACTGCCGCTTCTATATTCAGTAGTCCTAGCAGTTCGATATTTGGAAATCCTGCAACATCAAACAGTAGCATATTTGGTGCCGGAAATACCCCAATAATGTCTCCAGCTAGTTCAAACTTATTCGGATTGCCAGCCTCCACTGCTACTAGTTTGTTTGAGGGAGGTACTACTTCTAAAGCTTTCGGAGGAACCACAAATTTTTTTGGTCCTAGTAGTACGACCACCTCAGGCTTTTTCGGCACCCCAACAAGTACTACAAGCCTATTTGGAACGCCTACGAACATATTTGCAACTACCAGTACTAGTACTAACACAACAAATATTTTTGTAACATCCACATCAAGTACTACAACGGCTCCATTAAAAAAAAAAGTTTTTGATACACCTGGTGCTAGTGCTTCATCTACGCATTTGTTACACGGCGATAATTCGAATTACGATGTAGTGGAAAATTCAGTATTTGGTGAGCAATTCAAAAATAACGAAGATAAAGGAAGCGCTGTGTCGAGTGCATTAACGGACCAATCTGGCGGCCAACTGATGTTTTCAGCAGCTGATTCCATGAGTTTTGCCAATCTAGCAGCTGACATAGGTGCAACATCAAATGTTTTTAAGAGTAAGTTGAAAGTGTTTTATATATTATTTGGTTGCCGTATAGTTTTTACTTGTCTGATGTTTGAATAAATACTAGAACAGGCAGAATACGAAAATAAAATTGGAATTGATTCGTAAACTCTTAGCCTCGTTCTCTAATATAATGGTTCAGGCTCGATTCATTGATTAACATATACTATATTTATATTGAACATTGCAGAGTCTGTCTCGATATGTTGATATGGGATTTTAATATTAGTAGATGTGCGAATTTGTGCGGAATCTATGAAATAGCAAAAAATAAACTATATTTCAGGAATAGCCAGTCATACTAGTATACCACTTCCGTTTAAATATTTCTACTTTAAATTTATAATTTGAAATATTATCTTTTAAGTGGTTCTTGTGACTTCTGAATAAGCATACACCTGTAGAGTATGTTTAATATGTTTTCTTTATTTTTATTAGTACTCTACTCGAATCAAACTGTTGGTTTAACAGTTCAACATAAAGCTGATTTTTAAAAGAAACGCCTATACAACTTCCAAAACACTCGCCAAATAATTTAAAAATTAGGAAAGATGTAATAAATTTATTTGTTATAAATGCCCTATTCCGCTTATTATATTCTTATCATTATTGATATCCTTAACAAACACCGATATTACTGCTTTTCCATTGTGAGTAACATAATAATGGAATCTTCTTAATTATTAGTTTTATTACGAATAATTATGATTATCTAAAAAAAACTACGTGACTTACATTAAAACGTTTCAATTTCCGTTTACCGAGATCTTAAGCAAAAACGATTCTTCTGTGGCCACAGGAAACTTACTTTTATAGTTAAGTCATTTAGACGCTATAGCAGGGACAGAAGTAAGTGAAACATAAAACTAAATACAAAAATAAATAAATAAATATATACAATACATAAATATTAAATGTCGATAGATCGATCCCTATGATCCAATAAATGATGCTCCTAAAGAATTGAGATCATCTGTTTTATGGGTTCGTTTCAAAGATCGAAAGAACTAGATTATGAAGCCCTGGGATTGCGCAGACTGTCACAGACACATACAATTCGTTTGCCAATATTAGAATACTTCCGTACTTTGTCCTAACTCGTTTTTTTTTAATAAATATGTAACGTTATAAATATAAAAATTTGTTTAAATTTCCAGTCGACAGTACATTCACATTTGCAAATGTCGGAGCTCCAATATTTGCTAAGACAACGACAAAACCTAAAGCTACATCTTCAAGGTCAACGAATGATGATGAGAATGGTGACACGAGCACCTCGGGAAATGAAACTTACGATCCTCATTATGAACCAATTATTCCATTGCCAGATGAGATCGTCGTTACGACCGGCGAAGAGAACGAGGATGTCAAGTTCTCTCATGGGGCAAAGCTATTTCGATTCAATGCTGACACTAAGGAGTGGAAGGAACGCGGATTTGGCAATATGAAATTGCTGTTCAATTCTCAAACCGGTGAGTACTACAATTATCAACCTTTCTACTAGTTAATATCAGTGTTAAACTAACACATTAAAGCTATTTTAGGTCATAATCAATTTGTATCAAATTATGTACTTGATATTTAAGTGGAGAGAGACCAGAATAATAAATGTGCAAACTTTCAACTGTTATAAAATATTCTCTAAATATTAAAGTCTTTTGTAAAGAATTTAAAAATACCTGGGTTAAACAACCGCGATATATACGAGAAAGATTGAGTTTTAACAAAAAGTGTACGCAATAGAGCAGGCAATCTTGGGATAAAAGCGATTAGAATGTGATGCTATACGAAGATGATTAGGATTGAATGGGTACTTTATTGTAATATGAGGGCATTTAAAAAATTGTTGCGGATATCAGAAGAATTTGAAAGTTACTACACATTTGGACTAGTAGGTCATATTCTTAGTCATGGGGTATTGTAATTAGTTGTATAAGATATGGTAGAGGGAAAGGAAGGATTGTACGTAAGTACAGGATATATTGGATAAATATCTATAGAATATTTCTATGTCGGAATATATATGTCGTAATGAAGGAATTCTTCGGGACAGTTCGGCACGGCCTATGCTTTATACAACAAATCTCTATGATTGAGTACTATCAGGGACGATAGGACTTGGACTTAATACAATAAAACACTAACACAATCATCCACTATTTTTAGCACAAAACCTTCTAAATTATTACCAAATATAAAATAGGAAATGTCTTTAAAAATATATTTGATTACCTGAATTTACGGAATCACGAAAAACAGAAGGTTTTGGTCAACGTGCTTTCTTGAAGATCTTTTAATTGTCAGTTAAAATCATATAATATAAGCATATAACTAACAATTCATTTCAACACACTTCCTACGTTGAATTAAGAATTTCTTCTATATATTTACATATATTAACGTATTCGTTCTAACGTTCTAATTTACCTTTAAAAATATTTTAATTCGAATATTTTCAAATTATATCACATTTTGCTCAAATATATTAGGTTTTAAAATACATTTGGTAATACTGAGGCAAACATATTCTTTCAAATATAAAGCTGATATTTATGTATTTTTTAAATATAATTGTCGTTTACCTGGAGTAGAGCAACTATATTTAGTTTGTTAATCATTAAACCTAGGGATTGGTTAGAAATATTACGCCACGTGCCGATCTCCTAATCTAACTCCTTCCTTTCCCAATAGCTAATCATCCTAACGTCCTCCACTATCTGACCAACAAACTATTAGTGGGTATATCTAACCTTTCTTTTCCCAGTACTCTGTCTATTATAAGTAATTACATAATACCCCCATGTCTAAGAATATAACCTATTAATCTATCTCTCCTATGCTGTAATACTTTCCAAATACTTCTCTTCTCTAGTAACTTCTCTAGCACTATCTCATCCATTCCCCATCATCGTCCTATAGCATCACATTTCACGTGCTTCTATTTTACGATTTTATTCCTTTAGTATTATCCACGCCTCATAACCGTGCAATACTACACTCCAGATATATGTCTTTAGTAATCTTTTCTAGTACCTAAATCAATATTGAACCTTAAAATTTGCTCCTTATATCTACCTTACTTCAATTATCATTCGTAACTCTTCTACTATCTCCTATTCTAACCCGCATCTTTAGCCTGCTTTGCTTATTGTCACACCTCAACACTTTTGTTTTACTTATATTTATTTTCGATCCCCAGTCCTTACTTCCTGCATGCCATTTAATACCTGTTCTAAATTCTGCTCTATTACTTCTAAGAGAACTATATCGTCGGCGAACGTCAACTTATCTATTTCTTTCCCCTGAAATTCTCAACTCTATTTGGCCATCTTCAGGACTGGCATATTAGGATCGTGTTCGGCCAAAGTACTATTTCGATTGTAGTGTAACATGCGCATGGCATGAAACATTTTTCTCATCGTTTATTCTCTTTCCATTTATTTAGGCGTGTACCGCTTGCTGCTACGGCGAGATGTAGTTCATAAGATTGTACTAAACTGTCGAGTCACTAAAGACCTGAACCTACTACCAATGTCGAAAAGTGAAAAATCTTATGTTTGGGTTGCACATAACTTCCTAGAAGAGACAGGACAAGTAGAACAGGAGAAATTAGCCGCCCAATTTAAGAATAACGACTTGGCATGTCTATTTTATAGAAAGTAAGTTTACTTCTAAGAAAATCTTTGGAATGTGACGTAGGTATTAAGATCAATAAAATCTTAGTGCCTATTGTACCTCACTAAACGATTTGCTATAAATTGTGACATAATATATATCATTTGAATCAAATATTCAAAGTATTTTTACAGGAATATATGTGCATCGAATAAAAAGTTAATGAAATGCATATATTGGAATCTACTAATTTTATGTTTTCACTGAAATTAATATTTTTTTATAGTGTGCAGGAAGCAATAAATCATATGAACAAGTTGTCGAAACAAGTTGAGAGTAAGACAAAGGAGATTATTGCGGAGGTTACGGTTCAACCACCTCCACCACTTCAAGCATTACCAACTATCCTTCCTCAAATCAATGCAGTACAGTCAGGAGCCAGTTTTACGGAACCTCGGCAAAATGTAAAATAGCATTATAAAAATATAAATTGAAACCAATTTTTTTGTGAAATCTGCCTCGCACTATTTTTGCATTAACCATTGAAATCTCGCTATGTGAAATATAACAAGCATTCAATATTTGTTAATGTTTATTTGAGCTGATTTTAATATGCGCATACTCGTACTTTTTTGTTCCATTAAACAAATTGCGCAATTCTTTTGGTAGCGTTTTAAGAAATCTTCGAATTAGTTCGAAATTTATTATCATTATTTACGGTAATCGCAACTAACTTAAAATATGGGGCATTTATAATGACAAGTATATTATAGTTGCATATTTCCGCTCTGGTTTAATCTACATCACGATTTTCTCTTATTTAATTTCGTAAGACTGAGGACGTAGTAGATGCTATACATGCTATATGTAAAAGAATATATCTTTAGCTGTAACTGTGGTAGTATGTTGAAATTGTATGCAATGGAGTCAATGTACATAAACAGCAATGGAATATGTGCTTCTAAAAAAAATTAATTTCTTTATTTTTTATAAACGGTACGTATGTATCTAATAAATATGAGGCAAGTATTTTTATTTTAATGTAGTTTAGCTACATTAAAATAAATAAATATTTTTTTAAAAATTATTAATAAAAGAAAATCGTGTTTGTAGGTACCGCATTTTCCGAGACTTGATAAGGGATTCAAATTCTTTAATCGCTATAAAAAAGAAAAAGCTATATTTGAAGCAATATAAATATTTATCTAGTGTACAAATATTCTTCACCATACCTATAGTAGTTACGACAGCGAATTGCAGCAAAGTAACTTATTTGGATATGGTGTATAAGTGTATATTGAATACATGCGTATTCGACTAAACAAATTTTGCATATTGTTATGCATGCATCTTATAGAATATCAATAGTTAGAAGAGATAACTTCCAATTATCTATTAATTTATGTTCTCAAAACATTGGGTTTCTGTTGAAAGTAAATATGGTGTTTTCGTTTACATTTCTTTACAGTATAATTTTATTTTCATTAGTCGGTAGAAGATAATCATCTGGTCAATAGTTAACTGATAATTTTCAATTTAAACAACATAAGCAATATATAAATTCTAGTGTTGAAGAAATATATCTCTCATACCTATATAGCGCCCTAATATTGCATATCGTTTTTCACATTAATAACTTTTCCTTTGTAACATAATAACCTTTCATTAATAACCAATCATAACATCCTACGCGTATTGTCAAGTTATTTGCGCACCTTCTAATTATATAAATGTTTCTGGTATTTTTTTGCTCCACTCAACTATTTTTTCACCTAATAGTTGGAAGAAACTAGTTTATAAATTCTTTAGCTTTTAAATAAAAAATAAGTTATCAATATTTAAAAAAAAAAAAAAAAATTCCTCCTTTTTCTACAGTAATATTTTATAAAATTGCAAAAATTATCATTTTACAGTCTATTTTATAATTTTCTTTAAAATATCGTATCAGTGATAAACTTTTATTTTTTTGTACTGCATACGATTTTATGAAAAGTGTATCCTATTTCATTGCTCGCTAGTTGTCAGCAATTGATTTATTGACAGCGCATGTTGAAAATCATAGATCTACAATTTACAAATCGATACAATTTTTTTCATCTTTATTAATAAATATTCTTTTTCAAGGATGATTATGGAGATGAGGATGACGATGAAGAAGAATCTGATGACGGTGATGATGCCGATGAAGAATACGATGATGACAAGTAAGTGTGTGTTTAAGTAGAATGATCTTTTTAAATATATTTTCAACGAATCGTTAGTATTAAAGTAATCAATGGTAGTATTGCGCCCTCTTTATGGAATTTGCTACTAGGTAAGCCAAAAATCAATTTAAATTGTCTTTCTAAATGCCTACCTAAAAATAACGGGTGGGTTCTTTAATAATTATATTTGCGTTAAAACCAGGTGGCTTTTGTAAAAAGAATGTATTTTACAATATCAACTACAAATACTATATAACTATGTTATATGTACTGGATATATGAACATTCACTCTTTGGTCATCTTCTGATCTATTTTCTGACATATTAAACTAACTCAACATTCGTTCCTATATTAAAATAAATAATAAGCTTAAATTACAGTTTCTTCTATCAATAACCCACAACCGTTATAAGAAAATATTACCAGATAATTTCGCGCATACAATGAAACGAATCGTAACATCATAATCTTTAATCCAATCCTTAATCTTTAATCTTTAATCTTTAATCTTACTCGTAAAATAGTAATTACATAGTAATTAAAGAAGTTTTATTTAAATATATAAATTTAATTTTTTAGACGTACTGAACAAACCTCGGTCCACTCCCTGATCGTTTGAAATGTATTAGTGGAAGGGGTGTGTTGATCTTTTACCTTCTTTAATATTACATGCGTAAATGTACGTTATCCACTAGTAAATCTACATTTAACGTTTATTGTTATTTTTTATTAGTTATCGTTTAACAAGCTTCCTCTATATCATACAGCCCTTAACAAGCCACATTTGCATATATATTTTGAGCAACCTGATCAGGTTGATAATAACCGCCTTCCCAACCAAGTTCTTAATATCGTGTATACGACGAGCTGATGAACACTATATAATAACGTGAATGGATAATAAATAATAACTGGCTACATTTTTTAAATATTAAGGAATGTAATGTCTTCGAAACCGTGTAAACTTGCTGAAAAATTGCCAAATGGAAATGTCGTAATATTGGGCGAGGGCGTGTTGCAAATGTACTATGATGAAGAATGTTTTGGAGTCAGGATTAGCTTCATTGAACCCGATGGCGAGGTAGTAAGTAACAGCCTCATCGGAATTAATACTCGTATGACGGTAAGTAAATAATCTATTTGAACTATATATTATATGCTCTTAATATAAAAAATATACACATTGAAATGTTACCATTATTTGGGAGTTTTTTGCTTATTTTTTTTTTATCAAAATTGTTTCGTTGATATTGATTCATCTTTATAATTATGAAACAAATATAAATAACATAAAAGAAAAGAAAAACAATAAGCTAATATCACTTTAATGTTGACATAAATTTATGTTTTAAATACTCATAATCTCTGCTTGTAAACTAGTGTATATTTTTGACTATTTTGTTAAGATGGACGACACTGCTCGCCAGTGTTCTTGGACATCAGTGGAAACGGCTCATGAACCTATCATCCATCGCAATTTAATAGCCACATTTGAAACATCTGATGACGCCAACGAATGTTACATCAATTATCATGAAGGCAGATCGTACGTGCAGGTATCAGACATACAAGAAAATTTGCCCAGCCATTCTGATTCCAATCAATAAATGTGACAAAAAATATTTTCACGTCGTAGCAACATAAAGTTATATTTCCTATAACGTATTTTATAATTATGTATCAATTTCTCATACTTCAGCTCGCGATGTGATATTTTCCGTTCAAACGTGTCTTATCTGCGTTTCCATTTCATTTGACGTTTAATAAGTTTTGAGTGTATTTGACATATTACATGATTATTGTAACGGTTTATTTATGCTATTACATAATTACAGTCAAATCACGGATGTAGTCTCATGAAATAATACTTATAATCATTTTAAATACGCTAGCATTTTATTATTTTAACATAATTAAAGCCACGTTTATTACTTTGACGTTGTTAATTAAATTTGTTTGTTCGAGTACTTTTAATATTTAAGGAGCAATTGATTAAGTCAACTAGGTCGCTTGACTATAGTTTAAACTTTGAACATTGTAGTTGGTTCTAGTATTGACAGTTCTAGTATTTTCTAGTATTGACAGTTCTAGTTCTAGTATTTATTCAACAGAATGTTCATTGGTTACTTCATTATTATATGTATCTTAAATTGAAAATAGAACGGTTTGAAATATGTCAAATATAAGTACATTTACTGTTTATTAAACCCATATGGCAACTGTAACTACGCCTGGTATTCCAATGCGATTAAATGTGATATCCGTTTTATTTTGAAAATTAGTTACTAAACTGTCAAAAATGATAAGTAGCGTTCCGCTTTTCCCGTCTGTAACTTCTTAATTGTCTATTTAAATATTTGTAATAGGAAACTTCGGTTTTTTTGAAATTAATATGGATTAAATCGTTTCCCTATGCTCCACTTTATAGAAAAGAATACGTCAAATTAAATAAATCGTTGAAATATAACGGTTTATGAAATATAATTAGTGAAATAATGTAGGTCAAACATTTATTTTATGTAGAAAAGTAAGTTGTTTAGTTAATGTTCGTAATAAACCGTTGTATTGTTTTCTATTTCAATTTCATTGCTATTAAATTATGTATAGAAGTATTTCGTTTTGTTTCTTTGAATTATGTCTTGCCTATGAGGTAAGTTTTGCAACTTTGATAATATCTTTACATTTCCTTGACCTAAACGATAAATTTCTGAAACCAATGTAGAAGACATATACATGTTTTAACGTTTGAAATTGTGGAATAATCTTGTCATAAAACATCCATGGACGGTGTATATTGAAGTTAATAATTGAAGTACTTGTATTAATGAGCAGATACTTAAATTGTTATGAAATCGAAAACCACGATCATAATTATATAGATCAACCAAAAACCGTAACAAAGCATTAATTAGCTTGATGTGCATTTTGAATGCTGCGTCTCCATATTCAGTAGCGCAATAATAGAACAAATAAAGATATCAGTCACTCACCGGGATTACTATATATAGCAATCCCTTAGTGGCGATTTTATAACGACGATCATAATGAATGTAAAACACCTGTAAATGCCATAACTAACAAAATATATTCACTTATTTTTCACCTATTACTCAAAATTTTCTACATATGGGCAAAAATTTTATTTTTATAGGTACAAGAAAATTCAATATACATATGGCGTGTGTAGTATAAAATTGTACGTCTGTGAGACGTAGACTATTGTGTGATAACAGCTTATAGATGTGAAATTGAAACACTTTATGAACCAATTAAAGCTCTTCTAAAAAACGGTCAACACGCCAACAATTTCATCTACAAGTTGTTATCAAACAAAATTCGTCTAAATTTAGCGAAAACGCGAAAAAAAATATAGTTTTTATCTTGTGCTACTGAAGATGGGGGCATAGCCTCCGAAATGTACATCTAGCTATTTAATGCTTTAAATTACGGTATTTGAGTGATCTTCTATACTATAACATTTGTAAGGTTTTCATTTTACATTATTTTGGTGCAATAAAATACATATTAGATTTATTATTAACTTGATCATTCGTATTATATTATTTATTCAAATAACACTTAATATTTAATATATTCTCTACAACTATATTAAACCGCCGTTTCTTTCCTCGCATAGGCATTAACACGTTCTGATATTGCTTTTATCGGATCTTCAACATATTCTTCATTCTTCATTTGCTTCTTGTATGTACTCAATCCGTTCATGAAATTTCTCTGGCGATTTTTATTAGAATTCTTTTTTGCTTTTTTGAATATCGTTGGCTTCTTTGATTTTTCTAAAGATTTGTTGGCTTTACAACTTGAAACCGAATCTTTAATATCGATTGCCTTATTAGCTGTAGAACCCTCTAAAGGTATTTGAACTTTCTTAAAGATTGTATTACATATTTCTTTGGTGATCGTTTTATCTTCTAGAGCTACATCGTTCAATAGAGTAGCAGATTTTTCAGGCTTATGTTGGTTATCCTTCAATTTCTTGTTACGTTTTTTCAACAATCCTTTTTTCACATCTGCAGAAATTATATCGATTTTTTTTAGAAAACGTTGTTTCTTTAAGCGCATTTTATCCTTTTTGGAAATGATCTTCACATTTGGTGATTTCATGCCCTTAACCAATGTAATTGAATCTGTCGTAGATGAAATCCTTGCTTTTAGATCTAGATTGTTAAATTTCATGAAATCCTCAGTGCTTACATGTTCCAAAATTTTCTTAATTTTAACACCCGTCATTTTATTGGTCCCTTTCGTCGAAGACTTTGTACTTGTTAACTTTCTTTTTGCCATTGTTCCAGTGATGTTATATAGTATCCAGCTGAATACGACTCTCAAATTAAACGTTTCCTCGCAAATATAAAAAAAATCAAAAAACAAAAGTTCTAGACGATTCTGGTTATGAATGCCCGGGATAGGGAAAGGAAAATAAATATAGGGCTTGAGTTCTAAATTGAAATCTTAGCGATGTTGCCAAATATAGAACTAATATATAATTATATAGAAATCAGTCAAAACACTCGCGGGGACAATTCAATTAACATAAATATAACATTATGTTGGGTACACAAATATATGTAACATGAAATTAATATTTATAAAAATCCCGGTGCTTCTTTGTAATTCTTTAATTTTTTTAACAGGGACTGCGGGCGCTTCAAAACTACGATATCATAGCAAATGCTCTTCAAGAATACCTTTCGTAGCCTACACTCTGACCGGTGTCACCCAAATAAAATCGCAACATCATAACCTAAGCAATTCTGACATCTTTACGTCGCGTCCAACCAAACTGGGTTCAAAACACGTTTAAATTGCCTTAAAATTATAATATTAGTAATAAAACTTATCAATTTGTGAAAATGGCTGAGGATATTCAACGCAAACTCCAATTTGAACTAGACCAGCTTAAATCGATTCAAAAAGGTAAATGAAATTCGATAATCTCAAATGGTTTTTCTTACCGTGTCAAACTCATTTCACATTCAAGACTATCAGAAAACTGTTGCCACGAGGCAACAACTGGATGGACAATTAAATGAGAATCAAATGGTCAAAGACGAGTTTGATTTGCTCAAACCGGAATGTTTGGTATATAAATCGGTGGGACCGGTTTTAATCAAAACCGAGTTGACCGAGGCTAAGCAGAATGTTTCGAAGCGAATGGATTTTATCAACAAAGAGATTAAAAGGGTCGACGATCAAATAGCAACTATGGAAAGAAAGCAAGATAATCATAAAGAACAACTTCAGAAATTACAGCACCAGTTTCAACAAGCACAAGTTAAAGCAGCTATGAACGCCTAATTCTGCAGTTTAATAACCTCGTATTATATTAGGTTTAAATAGGCATATGTAACAAATTTTTGTGTAGATTTTATGTGTTAAGCTAATTTACTTTACTATCTAAATTAACAAGTATTAATAAAAATAGCTTCATCAATCGCTTCTACAGTATGCTCGTTTTTGTCGATTAAAATTACAAATAATATTAACATAAAAATGCTGAGTAATGTATGCATGCAATACAGAAATTTGGGTACGATTCTAGCTGAGAATAGCTGAATATGGATACTGATTTAGTGCATGATACAGTTTTGTTTACGAAGTAGCCTACTCTCAAGGGTTATTAAGGTTGTCAGATTTTCGATGTATCAAGAAGCTGACCTATGGATCCTAAGTCAGGTCTTTAATACCTACTATTAAGACTTAATTTAATATTTTATCCATTTTGTAGCTAGAATATTTATATCAATTGCAATTTTTTAGGGCAACTCTAGGGGCGTTTATCGTGTAGTTTTAGTTGCCTATATTTATTTTCCTTCCGTATCCGGCCACTCATAGCCAGAATCGTAACGAAATTTTTCATGGCCAGTTCTGTCTTGAATATATTACAATAGGCAAAAATTTTATTTTTATTTTTCTAAGTACAAGAAAATTCAATATACATTTGGTGTGTGTGTGTAATGTAAAATTGTACGTTTGTGATACGTGGACTATATGAAAGGAAGAGAAACGCAGATTCGAAGTATTCAAAATGTGGTGCTATACGAGGATGATGGCGATTATTTGGATTGGCAGATAAAGTGACAAATGAAGCCCAATTACAGTTAATAGCGGAGAAAAGTATTTGGAGAGTATTACATCGTAGGAGAGATTAACTAGTAGGTACCATATTTTTTTATTATTATGCCATTAGTTATAGAAGGGAAAAAAACGGGTATTTCAATATTGGAGATAGTATTTTAATATAGGAGTACCACCTTTGGAGGGCCACCCTTAATAGTGGTATGTGGTCCCCAACAGCATTTTATATTCTTTGAATATTCGTAAATGTTCAAACAATGTGCTGTAAAAAATATTCACCAAATATCCTACGAATGTATTTATTTGAACATTCCATTCCGTATAATTAAAGAATGTGCAATGTATGTTCTGCATGTAATATTTCTACAATATGTAATTTTAGATCTTATTTGAATATAAAAAACGATTATACAGGTTAGTTTGTAAAATATATGAGAAGGGAGAAGTACCACAGGATTTTCAGCGTAGTAGAATAGTAACAATGCCGAAGAAAATAGGAGCTAATTTGTGTGAGAACTATAGGACCATTAGTCTACTATCACATGCATCGAAGATATTGTTAAAGATTATTTATAGGAGATTAGAAAATAAAGTAGAGGAAAGGCTAGGAGAAGATCAGTTTGGTTTTAGGAAAAACAGAGGGACGAGAGAGGCGATTCTAGCACTAAGAACGGTAGTAGAAAAAAGAAATAGGGTAGGAAAGGTAACTTGCATAGCTTTTGTAGATTTAGAAAAGGCATTTGATAATGTAGATTGGGACATAATGTTTAGAATTTTAAAAGAAACGGGTATAGATTATAAGGATAGGAGAATAATTTTTAATTTATATAAACACAAAACTGCCTTAGTTAGAATTGAGGGGGAAGAAGAGGTAGCAAAAATAGGGAAGGGAGTTCGGCAGGGATGTACACTCTCACCGTTATTATTTAATCTATATATAGAAGATGCAATAAACAAAGTAAAAGAAGAGTATAGTGTAGGTGTGAATGTACAGGGAGAGAAAATATATATGTTGAGATTCGCCGACGATATAGCTATATTAGAAGAAAGCGAAAAGAATTTAGAAAGGGTATTGAATGGTATGCAGGCAGTATTGACTAGGGATTTTAACATGAAAATAAATATAGGTAAAACTAAAGTGATGAGGTGTGACAAAAAGGAATGCAGTAGAAAAATGAAGATCTCAATAGGAGATAATAGAATCGAAGAAGTGTCAGATTTTTGTTATTTAGGCAGTAGAATCACAAAAGATAATCGAAGCAAAGTAGATATAAAGTGTAGGATAGCACAGGGTAGGAAGGCATTCGTAGAAAAAGAACAGATTTTAAGATCAAATATTGACTTGGGTATTAGAAAAAGATTACTGAAGGTATATGTTTGGAGTGTAGCACTGTACGGGTGTGAGGCGTGGACTATAGGAAAGGAAGAGAAGCGTAGATTACAAGCATTAGAAATGTGGTGTTATAGGAGGATGATGAGGATTGGTTGGGAAGATAAAGTAACAAATGAAGCTGTACTAGAGTTAGTAGGGGAGAAGAGAAGTATCTGGAGAGTGTTACAGCGTAGGAGAGACAGATTAGTAGGGCATATTCTTAGGCATGGGGGGATTATGCAATTGATCATAGAAGGTAGAGTGGAGGGAAAGAGAGGGGTAGGTAGGCCTAGATTGGAGTATGTGAGTCAGATAGCTGAAGACGTTGAGATGAATAGCTATAGAGAGATGAAGGGATTAGCTCAGGATAGATCGGCATGGCGTGCTGTTTCCAACCAATCTTTAGGATTGCGGACTGTTTAACTTAATTTGAATATACAATTTAGGTAAGTATTATCACCAGATGTCACGTCGAACGAGTTACTCGCGTGATCTCGTCTAATTTCGTTTGCTCTCGAATCGAATTCATTCGTGGAAGTACAATACGATAAACTATAAAGTGACAACGTGATATAACCCTTATGTCAATCCGTTTTGCTGTGTGTTGTGATATCAAGTGCTCATCCACGAATTTTATAATTTTCATTTCATTTTGGCAATCGCTGTAAGTAATATTATATTTTATTCGTATTTCTATAACGTATTGTGATTAGTGAGATATTGTACAATTAAATCGGGAATTTATAGCGCTAATATCAACCGCTGTAACTGTAAGCCAAATGGCGGATTGCTTCAAATTAATATTCTTTCATTTTATTATATAATTTTTTCTTTTTTTTCTTCTAGAAACATAGTAATAAGGGTAATATAATACAAATTAATATCACGTAACCTAGTGGTTGTGTGTGATGCAAATTTTCTTGGTATAGTCAAGTTATTTATCATATAATGTGAAATACTAAACAAATACAATATAACCAGTGGCGGTTCCTTATGCAGGCCGCAGGGTCGCGCGCCCCTCCTGAACATTGAGCGCATCACCGTAGATATATAATTGTATTGCGATATTTGATCTCGGCATTATTTTTCCTAAAAGATAAAGCTTGCGCCGCGAACATACATAACACTCATCACTCAACACGATATGACAGCTAGCAAGTACCAGTCAAATGCATATGCACTCATCTCACTTTATTGCAAGCGTTAGACTGAGAGCGACCGTATGCAGTATGTCTTCTGTTTCTTCGGTTCGCGTATCACAATATATCGACTAATGTAACATACATTCCAGCGGCTTGGGATGAGTCATAGCATTTTAGCCAAAACTGCACCACACTGTCAAATTTTATCCTATTTTGGATATTTCTTATATCAACAGGCATTTTATTATACACGTGTGGACCCAAGTATTGGAAATTTCTCTTATAAACATTAACGAAAGCCACAGAAGTTCTTAGATTTCTTCTTACCAAGCATTGAGTTTGTTTGATGTGATTTAATGTATATTCCTGTGTTCCTTTCAATAATAGTAAGTTGTAAAATCTTGTAATAGTTGATGATAAAAATAATTTACGAACCGATTTTAAATTAGATTCTTTGAATAATAATGAAGAGGAGTATCTTCTAGGTTTTCTAAAAATTATCTTTATAATATATTTTTGCATATGCCTCCTAGGGGCAAGACATGGGCAACGACGCTCTGGCCTATAGAGCGGTCCCTATACAGGGATGCCGGTCTATAGGAAAGATTCAGGCTAACCCACGGTATTAGGGGGATTAGGCTGAATCGGTGGGGCGACGGCTAAAATATGCACTCATTGGTCGGTGCAAGGCAAGGAGAAACCAGCACTGTACCCTTCTCCAGATTACAGTATGAAAATGTCGATTATCTCAAATATAATACCCCAGATGAGTAGAGCCAATGGCTCAGAATCTCATCCTGCTACTTCGGTAGCAGGCAAGCCCTCGGATTCTGGGGCGGGCAAGAGATCGATTGCGTCGAGAATTCTACGAGTCGGAGCGTGGAATATACGCAGTATGAATAGGATAGGAAAGTTAGAGAATTTGAAATTAGAAATGGAGAGACTTAGACTGGATATTGTAGGGATTAGTGAAGTTAGGAGGAAAGATCAAGTAGATACGTGGTCAGGAGAATACAGATTAATAACCACAGCATCAGATAATGGGCATACCGGTGTAGGTTTTATAATGAATAGAAAGTTGGGATGTAGATTAAAGAGTTATTGCCAAGTTAGTGATAGAATTATAACTATTAGATTAGACACGAAGCCAACGGACACAGTTATAGTGCAAGTATATATGCCAACTTCAAGTCACGATGATGAGGAGGTAGAATCCATTTATGAGGAGATTGAATCTAGGTTAGCAAACGTTAAAGGACAGGATAATCTAATTGTAACCGGAGATTGGAATGCCGTAGTAGGTAAGGGAAAGGAAGTTTCAATAGTAGGAGAATATGGAATAGGAACACGTAATGATAGAGGGGATAGATTGGTAGAGTTTTGCATTAGGAATAAGCTAGTGGTAGCAAACACGCTTTTTCAGAATCACAAGCGCAGGATATATACGTGGAAAATGCCAGGAGATATAGGGAGGTATCAGATAGATTACATACTGGTTAAAGAGAGGTTTAGGAACCAGATTAAGAATTGTAAGAGTTACCCTGGAGCAGATATTGATAGTGACCATAATTTAGTAGTCCTGGACTCAGAGGTCAAATTCAAGAAATTACAGAAGTCTAAACAGGTCAGAGTAGATGTCGATAGGTTAAAATTAGCTGATGTATGTGAAAAGTACAAGCAGAAAGTAGAAATCATGGCTAATGGAACATCTAGGAACGACATAGATTGCGAATGGAGGGAAATCAGAAATGGGTTAACTACAGCAGCAAATGAAGTATTAGGCACAAAGAAAAGGGCAGGTAGGAGGGAATGGATCACGGAAGAAATAGTTAAAATGATAGAAGCAAGAAGGAAAATTAAAATTGGAAACACAGAAGCAGGACAGAAAAAATATAAGGAACTAAGGAACTTAATTAATAGGAAATGCAAGCTAGCGAAAGAAGAGTGGATAAAAGGAAATTGTGAGGATATTGAGGAGGATATGAGAAGAGGTAAAGTAGATTTGGGCTACAGGAAAATTAAGTCACATTTTTCTAAAGTAAAACCAAAGGGTAACATTATATGTGATAAGCAGGGTAAGGAACTCACAGAAAATAAGGAAAAAGCTAGAAGATGGAAGAAGTATCTTGAAGATTTATATAAAGGTAGGCAGGACATGGAGGAGCTAGAAAATGTGGAACAGATAGATGAGGATGACTTAGGTCCTAGCATACTTAGGTCAGAGTTTCATAGAGCATTAAATGATTTACGGAATAACAAAGCAGCGGGGATTGATATGATACCAGCCGAATTAATAAAACACGCAGGGGAAAAAATGCAGGAACGATTATACAGGTTAGTTTGTAAAATATATGAGAAGGGAGAAGTACCACAGGATTTTCAGCGTAGTAGAATAGTAACAATGCCGAAGAAAATAGGAGCTAATTTGTGTGAGAACTATAGGACCATTAGCCTACTATCACATGCATCGAAGATATTGTTAAAGATTATTTATAGGAGATTAGAAAATAAAGTAGAGGAAAGGCTAGGAGAAGATCAGTTTGGTTTTAGGAAAAACAGAGGGACGAGAGAGGCGATTCTAGCACTAAGAACGGTAGTAGAAAAAAGAAAGAGGGTAGGAAAGGTAACTTGCATAGCTTTTGTAGACTTAGAAAAGGCATTTGACAATGTAGATTGGGACATAATGTTTAGAATTTTAAAAGAAACGGGTATAGATTATAAGGATAGGAGAATAATTTTTAATTTATATAAACACCAAACTGCCTTAGTTAGAATTGAGGGGGAAGAAGAGGTAGCAAAAATAGGGAAGGGAGTTCGGCAGGGATGTACACTTTCACCGTTATTATTTAATCTATATATAGAAGATGCAATAAACAAAGTAAAAGAAGAGTATAGTGTAGGTGTGAATGTACAGGGAGAGAAAATATATATGCTGAGATTCGCCGACGATATAGCTATATTGGAAGAAAGCGAAAAGAATTTAGAAAGGGTATTGAATGGTATGCAGGCAGTATTGACTAGGGATTTTAACATGAAAATAAATATAGGTAAAACTAAAGTGATGAGGTGTGACAAAAAGGAATGCAGTAGAAAAATGAGGATCACAATAGGAGATAATAGAATAGAAGAAGTGTCAGATTTTTGTTATTTAGGCAGTAGAATCACAAAAGATAATCGAAGCAAGGTAGATATAAAGTGTAGGATAGCACAGGGTAGGAAGGCATTCGTAGAAAAAGAACAGATTTTAAGATCAAATATTGACTTGGGTATTAGAAAAAGATTACTGAAGGTATATGTTTGGAGTGTAGCACTGTACGGGTGTGAGGCGTGGACTATAGGAAAGGAAGAGAAGCGTAGATTAGAAGCACTTGAAATGTGGTGTTATAGGAGGATGATGAGGATTGGTTGGGAAGATAAAGTAACAAATGAAGCTGTACTAGAGTTAGTAGGGGAGAAGAGAAGTATTTGGAGAGTGTTACAGCGTAGGAGAGACAGATTAGTAGGGCATATTCTTAGGCATGGGGGGATTATGCAATTGATCATAGAAGGTAGAGTGGAGGGAAAGAGAGGGGTAGGTAGGCCTAGATTGGAGTATGTGAGTCAGATAGTTGAAGACGTTGAGATGAATAGCTATAGGGAGATGAAGGGATTAGCTCAGGATAGATCGGCATGGCGTGCTGTTTCCAACCAATCTTTAGGATTGCGGACTCTTTAACTAACTAATATATTTTTGTGTTTTCTGCAGAGGGTTTATAACGTTATTACAAGCTCCACCCCAAACGCTTATGTTGTATTGTATAACAGATTGTATTAATGCATAGTATAACATTTTAAGGGATGAGATGCTTAAGATATTTTTCAGTAGTTTAAATTTATAAATACATTTTCTAATGTTATTTGTAATGTGTGAGATATTTTTATCCCATTTTAACATATCGTCTATTATAATACCCAGATACTTTATGTGTTCCACCCTTTTTATGCATTTGCAGTCACAATCGGTATCATTTATACTGAGACAGGTTTTATTATGTATTTTAATTTCAAATTTATTTAGTAAAATCGGTTTTTTACCACGAAAATATATAAATTTTGTTTTATCGTAATTGAGCAATAGTCCATTGTCATTAAAGTTGCTGCTTAAAAGAGACATCCCTATTCTAGCTAAATCATGGACTTCATTCCAATTTTGACCCTTAAAAATAACTACTGTGTCATCTGCAAAAGAAACTATTTTTCCATTTGTTGTTGAGTATGTTATTGACATAAAGCAGAAATAAGAATGGCCCAATTACTGTTCCCTGTGGAACTCCTACCTGAACTTCGACAGAATCACTTAATACATTTCATATTTTTACTCTCTGTCTACGATTTATCAGAAAAGAATTTATCAAATCAAAGGTTTTTCCCCAAAATCTGTAATGGTCCAATTTTTCAAATAAGAGCTTATGACTTACAGTTTCGAAGGCCTTTTGCAAATCTAAAAATACTTCCAGCGAGGTTAATACTTTATTAAAATTACTACAAACTTCATTAATTAGCGTTGATGTTGCATTTTCAGTATTTTGATATCATATTTTATTCTCGTAGGACAAAGGGCCAATCTATTTTGGAAGTTATGAATTAATGAAGTTTTTTTTAAATTAATACTTACGTTTATAATTATTATTACGAAATGCTGCTAGTAAGGCCAAAATGCATTTATGTAAAAATATCAAAGTTTCAGAATTATTTTATAATATTAATTAACATACATTGCACTTTCAAAAATATATTCTATGAATATTCTATTACAGTATTCATAGAATATATTAAATTGGGACATTATAACATTCATATAATATTATACAAGGTATATTTACAATATGAAATCGATTATTCTTTAGTATATTCTGGAATATTCTGGTTATATTTAAATGCTGTATAGGAGGTGTTAGCGTACAATAAAATCTTAATTAATAACAACAATTGAGGCGTAAATTTTGAGTCTGGGGTCCATGGATGAACAATTACGCTTAATACTAACTGTTTTAATTTAAGGAATTTTTATGTTGATTTCGCCTTTTAACCGCTTTTTTACTTAATACATAAATTTATGATTGTTTGTGTGTAACATTAGCATGGTGTAGGTATTTTGTATGAAGATATATGTATACGCAATAAGGTTTCTCAAACCCTTCATTTATTTTATATCGCATAATAATGCGACTCCTCTCAATATCCAATGTCTCGGATTGTGATCTGTTTCAAAATCGATTGAACCAACGTATTTTTGATCGGTTCGTTGCGGTTTTCGATAAATTGGACATTCATATAATTTTGGATCTTTCCCAGCTGTTGTATTGATGGCGAATATGTAGATCACTGGCATCTGCTCATATAAGACCTTAAAAAGCATGTCTAGTAATACAGTGAATAAGGTAAACACATTCTTAATTCGCTAAACGCAGAGTTTAAAAAATAGCTAATGTATATGAAAACGAACTCTTGTTATAAAATGCCAAAAAGTTATTTTTATTTATAGAAACGCACATCTAGCTCATAACTGCTTTAAGTTAATGTTTTGAAAATATCGAGTAGATGATTTATTTGATAATATTTAAAAATTGATGCATTCTTTGTAACAAAGCATGGTGACTGAAGTTAGATTATTCAAGGCTCAAAACCTGTCTCACGCTAATGATTGGACATTTAAATATTTTATAATCATCTGTGTAATCGAACAAATTTCGTTCTATACGATCTTACTTTTGGTTTGCTTTCCATCAATTTTCCACTTCTTCTATCTAAACTAGCTCCTTCCAAGAACAGTCCATGAACATAAACGCCTTCAGAAGGTCCTTCTTTTATATCCTCCTTATTATATCTGGTGATCATATTTTGAAGCACAACGGAATCTAATGCCCAACCTTTATGAGCTCTAGTAACATCCTGAAAATTCAAATACAAGAAATGATAACAAGATAATTTTATAACTATGATGAACTGTGATATTTATAGAAATAAAACGAAATCATAATTACAATCTTTCAAATTTAGAAAATATACGTTGCAATAAAGTATTCAAAATATGCGGTACAATAACTTAAATATTTCATTATTTGCGATTATTATGCGTTTATTTTAAGTATCCACTATTCATAGTACTTCATTTAACACCATGATTTGCATTTGTAATTATTTCTCGTATTTCTTAATATAACTTGTACAACATTTAGTGTCGCGACAAACACGTTTCAAAATCAACGACTTTTTCACGATATTGTGACTATACTTGTCTCATGGCTGTAAGAAATCCTTGCGGATTAAAGAATCCTGTCATCCAAAAAACATTTGGGCGTCCATTATTGCACCAATCTCTAAATTGTGTGTCTCTCTCTAATAACTCGGTGTACCAAAATCCTAAAGTAGCAGATTCCCAAGAAACCTGTAATACAAGAATGGTTTAAAACACCTGTAGAACTTAATGAGTCTAAGCACATTTACCTTTTGCCATCTTTCCGGAATTCTGGCATCATACATTGAGTCTAACGAGTTCCTTAAATTATGACTCATTATTATTGTTCCATCTATTGCTAATTTCAAGTCTGTTAATGTAGATTGTACCTTCATTGAGATCAAATACACACGATCAATAAGAATTATCAAATTTTTAGTTCCTCAAAAATCTTACTTCTTTTATGACAATCTGTATTCTGTCAACCTCTTGTCGTAGGAAAATGTTCATTGGGAGTAATGGGCCCATCCTTTGCAAAGCTTCTTTAACTTCAAAGCTATTGTATAGCTTAGGTAACTTTTCCAACATATCTTCAGCCAAGCTGTACACAATATTCTCTCTCGTTTCACCACCTCCTCCGCCTCCTTCCTTCGGTTGTACATTCAAAATGGTATCCAATATCCCTTTTGTAAATGAAGTAAAATGCAATTAAATGATCTTGTATTGAAGGTAGCAGAAATTGAGCACCTTTTGCTGTGTTTATCTGATAAGTAATATCTGCATTGAAATGTAGACCGAAGACTTCCGGTGTATCAGTGGCCGGAAGTCCATTAATATAATCCATATATCCTTGCAAATTCCTAGATTGTAGGACCTTGTAATTTTTGTAAAACTCGAAACCGGGACGTAAAAGTACATCGCAAAACCACACCTAGCAAAATAGATTGTTTTTAAATTGTTCTTAGTTCATATTAAATAAATCAAGTCTAAATTCAAGATGAGTGAACGTGGATGGTAATAACAGTAATGCAAAATATTATTCTTTTGACCGTTGTTCCTATGTTTTAGCGATTTCCTCAGCTTGAATCGTAATGAATTAATTATATCAGAAATGTAATTTTTATTTCATTACAAATTACATTTACTGAACTGCATGAAAAGGTTTCATTTATGTTGAGGAAATGTATATTATAATTACTTCATTTTGATTCGATAGAAGGAAATCTTTAGAATGTACGAAGAAAAAAGATTTCTGTTGAATTATTTTTCCTACCGTCACTACTCAACCACTAGTTTATGTTTAATTTAATATGGCTTCCAGGTTTAACATTTCTTTTCGCGCATTCTTTGAAATTTTATATTGTTTTGTCCACGTTTTTCATAAGGTCAATTTTTAATTGCTTGCGCGTTATAATTAATTACTTGTGTAAAAGTCGTTAGCAATCTTTTATCGAAATCATCTGTAACACGTCCGCCATATTGCACTTCTCCAAGCATATAACACACTGTTGGCCATGATACACCTTTCTTAGGGTCCATGTCATCTAAATGATTCTGCACAAATTGTACGCTCGCTGCGAAATCTGCTTGGTTAAACTCGTATGGCACATTCCATCCTGCAGAAATCATTTGCAGAAAACTTATTATGCTTCATGGTTATCATACCTAAAGGTCCAAATTTTCTTCTTTCTTGCACAACCGTATGCAAAAACGCAACAGCATAAAGTAGTGGTGGCCATTGTGCTTGTGCAGAATAATCCAAATAATCTTGAGTGATATTTTGGTAAGTTCTCTTTAAGCTAGCTCTAATACCTTGCGGTGGCTCATTGGTAAACTTAATCGCCATCTTAAAGGAAAGTGCATTATTTTCAAAGCATTCTAAAAAAAAATGTTTAATGTATTTTAAAACATGTTGTTCTACTTGAAGTAATCCAATAGGGAACTGTTGATGCACTTCGGTGGTCACCCAAATCCTGAAAGAGCTATCTACATTTTCTGGATCCAGGAACATTGTCATTACTTCTGTAGCAAATGGTAGAGATAAGTGTATATTTTGCAATAAAACCCAACCCCCAGAAGTCATCGATGTAGTTATCATATCTCTAGCGACAATTTCTTGACCCTGGCCCATTGAAACAGCTTTCAAAGCTAGAAAGTACAGTCACATCACCTTTTAGAGTATTTAAAGCAAGTTTAATTGCACTTAAAAACCTACGAATGTCTTTTGCTTTGGCCAGTGCTGTAATTTGAGGTGAGGGATCGGATCCAATTGAAAGAATGCAAATTAGTGGAATCATTGGTTCGGATTCCATCCAAGTAGCTTCCAAATCTAAAATACAAGCTTCTCCATACTCAAAGCCCAAAGAATCTGCAAAATGCTTTTTATAATATTTGTATCATTAATAAATCATACTTAACCCATTATGTATTTTCTAGCCTGCGATACAGTCCTATCCGGACTCCATGACCTTACTAAAAGTAGCTTTCTAAACACATCCAACGATTTTTGATAACCACAAGGAATTTCTTCCTCCTCTGGTTTTTCTTTCTCATACCAGAATCGCCATTCTTTCTCACTACCTTCAATCTAGTAAAGAATATTAATTGTATTATGCAAGTAAATTAAAGTACACAAAAATGATGAGATGTGACTAGAAATAGATGATAAAGTCGATGAATTATTAGATCATTAACATTTAAGAAGTAGAATTATAAAAGATAATCGAGAGAAACTGGATATAAAATGTATGTAGTGCGGGATAGTAAGGCATTTGTAGAATAAAAGCAAAATTTCTAATATTAACTCTGTGATGTTAAAAGAATATTAATGGCCTTTATGTGAAGTATAGCATTGTACTGCTTTGAAACGTGGACAAAAGAAATGGAAGACTGAGTATATGATGGAAGCTTTTAGAAATTTGGTACTATAGTAAGCTGATCAGAAAAATTACGATGTGCTAGAGTTAATCAAGAAAAAGAAACATTTGAAAGCATTTGAATTACACCGCGGTAAAACTAGATTAGTAGGTCTTATTCTTAGACAAGAGGTTATAAGCAAGTATTTATATTATATAGGTAGAAAGAAAGGGAAGGGTATGAACCTAGATAAGACTGCTCAAGTTAAGTAGTACAGGATGGTATGATGAATAACTAAACAAAAAAATTATTTCATAATATTTCTAATAGAGAAATATACCGCACCTTTGTCAATATCTCGTTGAACGTTTCCAATTTTTGTATCTCAACCAAATTTAGCCAAGTAATGTCTAGTATCCATTTAAACGGTTTTGGACGAACAGCATTCAAATCTAAAGAGGCACCTCCTTTAATGAACGTTAGAAACTCTTCGTGAGTGATGTGACCCTTTTGTAAGTCGATTTTCATAGCCATCATTAATGTAAATAGAGCCTTGTGTCTTTCGTATAAACTACGCTGTGTAAACTTCCAAACCTGTGATTGAAATATAAAGCGTTTGCTTAAAGTTAAAACTGAACAGGTTCAAGTTTTCATGACGACATATTAATTTTTAGGAAGAAATATTACCTCTAAATTGTAATATCGTCACTATGGCGTTATATATTTGTATATAATATTGCCTAATACCGTAAAATAAAAGTTTTTACTATTTAATTGCAATATTGCAATCGCGATGAATGATATTGTATTATTTGTTTGATTGTTGTGCTACTGAAGATGGAGGCATAGCCTTCGAAATGAGCATATAACTAATAATTGCTTTGAGTTACAATATTTGGGTGATATTTCTATACAGTTACCTCGAATGTTAAATATTTCAATATTATGAAAATGCGTTCTTGTGTGTCAGGACTTTTGATACTTTTTGTTATGGAGCTATCAAAAATAGTCAAGAATTGTTTCAAAGAGTTTTGATACATAACATTAACATTGCTCATTTCCACAATTAGGAAATATAAAATTGAACCTCTTGCTGCAACTAAAAGTATAACAATTTCATCATTAGCTTCACTTAATATATAATTTGTTGCGCCTAGAAGTATTTGTCATACCTGCTCTAAACTCTTCTCTAGCTACATTAATTTTCTTTTCGGTATATACTGAAACGGAAAGCTTCTGGTTGACTTCTTCAGCTGTAGATTTAGTAACATCTAATACGTAAATTAATTCTTCATCATGAACTAAAGATCCTTTGGTCTCGTTTAATCGATTTAGCAAATTTGTTTCAAGATCTTTCATACGCCTTTGATTTTGCACAACAGATTCAAATAGAGCAACTCTTTCTGCTTCTAGATCAGCTTTTTCCATTAAAATTACACGCCCTAAGAGTTGATCTTCCAACCCTATTAAATGTAGAAATAATATAATATAATAATTCCGTTATAGTATCTCCATTTTACCCAACATTGTTACTGTGAAATCAATGATTGCAGTTTTAGCACTAACTTCTGGTGAATAAGCTGGATTTGGTAACTTGGTTGTTAAGTATAGCATGAACCCAGTTATAACGTCACATTCTTTATCACCAACGATTACTTTTTCAATTGAACCGGATTTTATGAAATTTTTCTCCAACACATTATCAATAACTGGATCTAATTCTTCGTCAATATCTTCAATTAGCAAAGGTCGACCGACTGATAAACAGTCTTCCAGGTGAGTTCTAAAGTATTTGTGGTTTAAAGATGTTATCTACAAAAATGAAAATGATAGTGTATATCGTCTGTTGTAAGAGTAAATTATAGAAATTTACTTGTAAATTATTATCAGCCTCTTTATTTTTAATCCACATTTTGCCTTGATTCTGTGGATCGATTAATAATGGATAAGATCTCGATTTCGTAACAATTAGTGCATTTTGAACAGATAAGTCATCATTTGGCAATCCTTGCAAAGTCCATTCTGATACTGTAGAACTTTCTACAAGCATACCTGTAATGTTTAACTGAACTGTATATGGAATTTCGCGATCCTCAAGGACTTGAGACCATGTTCGGACCAATCCGGATCGAAATTCTTGATTATATGGGCCACAATAGCTCAAGAAACCTGTAGCGAGGAGAACATCCCCTACTAATCGACCTACATTTATAAAGTAATAAGTACTATTCAGATTAAATGTACATATAAAGGTAGATTGTGATTGCAAATATTCATTTATGTGCATTTGAAATACCTAGTTGTTCTTTAAAATCTTTACTCTGTGATGTCCATCGTAATTTTTCCCCACCCAAACCATTTATTAGAGCCGTAGCAGTATTCATTTTTCTTAGACAATTATTAGCAGCATCGGTTAATCTTTTCTTTTCCATTACAGCAGAGTCATAATGGTCTTTAACATCTTTTAAGGCTTGCTCACGTTCTTCCAATTGATACTCAGCATTGGCCAAATCTTCCATTGCCAACTATTAAAAAATGATTCAAGTATATGTAATGGTTTATTACAATTTATAATCTTTTTAGCTGTCCTTATTGCGAACCTTTAATCTAGCTTCTTGAAGGGTTAAATTCGCTTTCAAAGGCAATACTTCTTTATTAACACTATGAAAGCACGCCATAGCTTTTGTCCAAGATAAAAGACCAGCTACGTCACCACAAACACGTTTTGCTGTGTCCATGTTATAGTCCTCCAGTTCAAAATATGGTTGTAGTAATTCGACCATTTCATTGTTGATAACATCCTTCGGATAGTTTTGTAATTGTAGTAGAAATGTGGCTGATGCCATTAGCTTTAAAATTTAATAGATATATCAAATCTATAATATTTCTGCTTTGTTGTATGCCTTACTTTCAATGACTCTGCCCAAGAAGGTTTTGGAGATTGTACAGCAGAATCTGCGATAACTGGATGCAGTTTTCGTTGAAATAAAATTAGCGCACAATCCATAATTCGCATGATTAGATGGGGTGGCCGTCCTAATTTCCTAACAGTAGCTGAAATTTATATTTGAATTGTAAATATTTTTAATGACCGCACACCAACAGAACCACATTCCCACATAGAGGTACCCTTGATTTTTCATAACACAAAAAATAATAATCGATAAATTTTCCATCGTGAGTGAGATTAGAACTCGCAGCCTATGGATTGTAAAGCGGAGGATGATGCCCCAATAAACCAATGCGACTCTTTTATTTATATATATATATATATATTACTAACAAATATTCCAGATTACCTATGTGAGCAGGTTTAATTGTATTTAATGCCGCTTCTGCTTCCTCTAAAGCTGGTTTAGCAGCTTCAAGTTTTTCTTCGGCAATAGCTTTTTCAATTGCGATTTGTTTCACTAGTACCTCTGCCTTTTCTTTAACCTTTTGGACTTGATTTTTAACAACTTCAGCTTGCATAGCTCGTTCTGTAACCTACATCAATATATATTAACAGATATATTGTTCAATAATTTATTTATTATATCTTATGTATTTACCTCTGTTAATACTCTTTCTGCTTTCTTAGATGCTTCGGCTAAGTCCTGTTCCATTAAAGCCAATTCCTTTTTCAATATTTCTACTGATGCTGAAGCTTCGGCTAATTTCTCTAACCCTGTATCCATTCTTTGAGCTCCATTACTTAATTCTTTTTGCTTATTTTTATAAATGCTTTTATATCCTGCGATGAAATTTAAATACGACTTTGGAGTCACATGAGTCGCCCTCCGAAAACTAATGAAATAATTAAATGCAATTTCCGATTTTTTTTTAAATCTAAATAAGATACCGTTGAAAATATTCTGTAGCCGTATTATCAACAATATCCTGAATATTTCCTAGTGCTGATACAAGCTTCATCTTCACCTCTTCTGAACATGCAATCTTAAAATCGCACAAGAAATGTTGAGCTACTTGTACCAATGCCTCTTTTGGCCACGGTTGGAACCAATCAATCGTGCAGCCCGATATGAGCGCTGGAAATCGCATTGCTCTGTTCCTAAACTTTTCCCCAACCTATAAGTATAACTTTGAAGCATTTCTTGTTAGCATGCATCAACATTGCATACTTACAGGTGAGAAACAGAAGACTACGTGTAAATTTTGGCATGTCCTATTCATGAAATACTCCATTATAGTTTCATGATTGATGCTTCTTTTGGGATTCTCCCGTTTCATAATTGGAGTGAGTTCTTGTATAATTTCAGCCTGCTCATCTTTGGTAAATAGATTTGATATAACACCCCCTGATAGTACATTGTTTAGATACTCCAGAAATCCTTCTTCCTTTATATCCAGATCAGTAAATATGAAGGTGGTACCTTTGCCCTGACAACCACATGATCTGTAAAGTGCCTTGAGGTCCTCTAAGTAATTTCCAATATTGTAAGAACGTGTCAAAGTGATTTGGAATGATTTATATCCAGCGATAAACGAAGATAATTTTGTAAGAGATTGCTTGCCACTTCCACCAACACCTATATAAAATTATTATATTATTGATTGTTCGACAAAAATTATTAAGTAATTGTACCAACTAGCATAACATTTCCACGAGGGTGTCTAATAACCCTGGAAATTTTTACCAAATGTAACATAGCATCTGGGAAAAATACCAAATCCATGCCTGAGCCTCGAACCATTTCATTGAATTGTGCTAAAAACATATCTAAACGATCTCTAAGCTCTTTTTCTTCAATCACTGGTTCATAGACTTTTGGCAGCTCCATATCGGCATCTTCTCCTTCTTCACCTGTTGGTTCAGGAGCGTCCCTATAAAATAGTTTAAATGGATTAAAGAGAAATTTTAATTGAAATTGTTAAATACCTCATGAAGTCTACAAACACAGGATTCGATTCGGATTTCTTCCGTAGAGCAGGCCCTAATTCTGTTTCAATAAAATCCAATATCGCTTTATCAAACCATTCTTTATCCTCTGGCAATGTAAAACGATCTGAAAAAACCCGAGTACATTCATGTTTCCATAAAACCATTAAAACCCCATCAGAATTTATCACACTTGATAGAGTACCAACCTAAAAATATATGTTTTAGATCATTTTAAATAAATTTCTGCAGCTATTACCATCCCTTGCCATATTTTGGATAACTCCCTCAAAGAAAACACATAATGAAATTTTGCTGGCGTTGGTAGCATCTTGCTTCTGGTCATTCTCCAAAGCATACGTGTTAAAGGTATTAGCTTTTTAATTAATGTTCTAACTTCTAGGGAAAATCCACGTTTAATGTTGTAATGGCCCTGACCAATAATGCCAAATATTTTATCAATAGCATCATCGGAAGGCAGGGGGCAATTAAAAATACAGAATTGGCGTTTAAGCCGAGATGGTATATCATTACGACCTCCACCTTCAAACAGGATTAAGTATCTCTATATTGTTCTCTTATTGAATCAAATTTTTTCTTACCAGGTTGGCCCATAGCTGCCACAAACATCATATCAGTGATTGATGTAAATTCACCAGGTTTCTCTAAGCTATAAAACCCTCCCATGTCCATCATTTGACGTACCATTTCGTTAGTGATCTTAAAAATATCGATTATACGTCCAGAATACGAAAAATTTATAATTTTATATACTTGATCCCCCCAACAATTTATTTCTGGTAAATTAATATCATCTATGAATACAATCATCTTCTTTCCACCTGGAGGTCCATACGTATTACCCAATCGTTTCTCTACATAACTTTCGATAGTTTTCTGGAACTGATATGGCGTAGTAGCACTGGAAAAGTTAAAAGCTCGATTCAGAAAGTCGTCTGCCGCCTTTTTCATATAAGATTTCATCATAACAGTTTTAGCGCTGCCTTGTTCGCCAATTAGTATAATGCCCTTTTCTTGAGAAACGATTGTGTCGATTAAAAAGTCGATGCACACATTGTCGGTTATGGGTACAAGAATAGAGGAATAATCTGGTGTACTAAATTCGGGATAGACATAGTTGGTGACTCTAGATGACCATAGTTCCCATTCTCCAGATTGATCAACTACATAATCGAAAACGATCGCCTAAAAAGTTTGAGTTGCTCACATACTCCGGTAATGTTCAAGTGTAAATAAAATATACAGTTGGATTTTTTTTATTGTTAATAGGCAGATCTAGTTGTGTCAAATTTTCTTTAAGGAATACATCCACTTTTTTACGATGAGCTTCTTCCAAAAATGCTCCAATACCCCAGATTAACGCAAACACAAAAAGCTTGCCCAAATGTTCAGATGTGTACAATTTAGTGACTTCAGGAATTTTAATATCATTCTCCAAATCATCATCTACGTCTCCATTATCAGATTTAGCTGTATCATCGTCGAATTCTTCAGTTTTCTGCATAGGTACCAAACCTAAAAGCAACTTTTGTGAAATCGAATTATGAAATGGTTTTTGTTTTGCAATATACCTTCTAACAATGTTAAAATTTGCAATGTTATATTACACTGCAATATATTCATCACCATATTTAAATTCTGCATTCCATAAGCGTAAAGTACGACATATGATTCCTCAAATAAATTGAAGAATATTTCCTGCTCCCTAAGACTGCGCTTACTTAACCAAGATAGCACCACAGGTTTCCAGTCTAGACCCGATGAACTCATATAAACCATACCGTTTCTGGAAACAGTAGCTGGAGAAGCATTGTCTATATTATGGGGTTCGAAAATTATTTTGCAAGTAGGAGCCATTGAGAGACGATCCCCATTAGCAAGTGTTAATGTTTTATTATCATCTAGAACGGAGTTCAAATTTTCTATCCAAATGCTATCAACGGGACCATCTAGAGTCAACCAAACGTGTTCTCCTAAAAGTTTAAATGTTCTTTTAACTTTAACCAAATCTTCTTTAGGCAGAAAAAATAAATATGTTGAGGTAGTTTCTTTTTTATTATTGCTCAAACACGAACAGGACCGAAGTTCCAATTACAGGTGTAATCGGTTACCCGTGGCACGATCATAAATGCTTTATAAATTTTCTGTCGTGGTGAGACTCGAACCCGCAACCTATGCAATGTGAAGTGGATACGCCAATTTTTTTTACCTATTTTAGAAGAGATGCAGCAGAATTTAGAACAGTGGTATGCTAGAAATAATGACAAGGGATAATAATGTGGAAATTTGCAAGTGTAAGATGGAGGTTACAATAGGACATAATAAAGTTGATGAATTATAAGATTCGTAGAAAAAGAGCAATTCTTTAAACATTGACCTCAGCGTTAGGAAAACAATATTAAGGGTATTTATGTGGATTATAGTACTATACCGCTGTGAGGCGTAGACAATAGAATAGGAAGACAAGTATATGATGGAAGCTGATTCTGATATTTAAGAAGTAGAATTTTCAAGGACAATGGAGAGAAACTTGATATAAAATATAAGATAGCACAGGTTATGAAGGTGTAGAAAATGAGCAAATTTTCTAATGAGTCGGAGATCAGAAGTATGAAGTTAAATAGAGTGGAAAATGAAGAAGTGCCTAGAGTTAGTCAAGGAAAAGAGAGCATTTTGAAAGTATTACAACGCAGGAAATGTAGATTGGTACGTCATATTCTTAGACACGCGATATTAGGGTATAAACAGATTATAAAATAGATTAAGTGTCACAGTTTCACTATTTATAGTATTAGGAAGTTAGGACTAATATTCATTTATGTACAAAATATTGACCTGGTTTTACTTTCAACGTCTTCCTCCATAATGCGGAAAATATACCATCTGTCCAATCGTTTGTGGCAACATCTAAGCGTCCAAACATCTGTGCGGCTGTAATAGCTTTCGGATTCATTCGCATTTCTCGATGGTACTGGCCCATTTGTGTCATTGCTTTCATTAAAGTATGTATACAGGTACTTTTACCTGCACCTGAAGGGCCTAATGTCATAATCCCATGACGAACTCGTTGGGTTTCATAAAGCTTAAGATTTTGGAAGCAAATTGAATATTGTGCACGGTTACTTAAACTGATATAATTGATCGTTTCATTAGCTACCTGAATTAATTTAAGTACCCACGGAGGATGGTTTATTAATCCAGCTTTCATAACTTGAGTGTTTATTGCATCTTCAAGTTCTGCATATGCTGTTTTCTCTAGGACTTGGTTGGGAAACAAATCAGCTACAAGAGATATGAAAAGTGGCTCATCTTCATCTATTAATTTAGACAAATTCATATCTCTAAGTACTCTCATTACGATAGTACTTTCAGTGTCCTTATCATTCACCCGTTTAGCTGCTCCTAAGCTTCGAAGAACTGATAGAATATTACGAAGACCAAAATCATAGTGCACCTATTTATAATATAGAAAGTAATAAGTGCCAAGTATTTTTTAATTTGGTACTTTAAGTAGTACTTGTTTCGTTAGTTGTTCTTCGCACAATTTGTATAATGTATAAAATTTTCTGGCTAAAGTTATGTTTTCTAGAAACCCGCAACTAGCTAGCTTAACTCTAATAATAATTTGTCTATCTGGTACCATCATCGCTACTGTTCTAAATTGGATTTTCAGATTTTCTGGTAATTCCTTTCTACCAGCGTAACCAGGATTCTGAAAACAACGACATTATTTACATTTAAATTGTTTGATTAGTACGTCGAGCTAACTATACCATTGTAATAAATATACCAAACTCTGGGCACATTTCAATGACATCACCATCGGTAAATTGGAATGTCTTTTTCTTCTCCTTCTTAGCTGATAGTACTACAGCTACTTGTTGAGCCGCTACAGATAATACTGGTAGTTCGATTCTATTAAATTCGTCGAAGCAGCCCCAGGCACCAGATTGTGCCAAGCCTATAATTTAACATTATTTAATTATTGAACAGGTTCAATTAAATTAAAATAAACTACCTTTATAAATTCTTCCAAGACCCCTATAATCCATTTGATCGGAACAGTTAAACACCACAACATACTTAGCCAAAGTTTTCCCCATGTCCTTCACCGTTTCTGTTTTTCCAGTTCCCGCAGGTCCACATGGAGAACCTCCCATACTCATAGCCAAAGCTTGGGCCAACGTTATATAACATCTTAAAAATAATATAGTTTAAGAAAATATAGTTTTTATTCATTTGATAAGTAAACTTTAGCATTCTTATACTCTCAAGCGACAATAATAAACTTATCAATCAGAATACATAAATTGTTATATTAGGTGTTTCTATAATTTGAACCTGTCTGTTAACGGTGTAATAACCAATCTGTCCGTGCAACCCAAATATTCATTCTGATATGAAAATACAACATCTGTTATGGTTATTAACGTTTTGTCCTGCTCTTCTTTAAAGTAAAATCTACATTGTTTCAACCATTCAAAATCATTGACGTGTTTTATGTTCAATCTACACTGAAATATAAATTTAAACAACAAAAATAAATACTTATGCAGGTATATTTCATATATTTACCAAAATATCAAATATATCTCGTTGATGTACATGTATCGTTATCAAAGTTTCAAACTTAATACGCTCAATCCTTTGCAAATCGCGCGTAGTCTGATCTATAAGTGTATTTAGCAATTCAAGAAATTTATTATTCGTTTCATGCATGATCTTTTTATCGTGTCTCGCTTGTACTAAAGCTGCCTCAGCATCTCTGGTCCAAATAATCTGAAGGCCCAAAAGACCCACCTATAAACATCGCAACTGCAATATTTAGATTATAATACATAAATATTCATTTTTACTTGGGCTGGCATTTTATCTAAAAATTGCAACAGTAGAAAATTAACATCATTGACTGTTGTATATGAAGTCCGAATTATAGAATGTAACGAAGCTTGTGCAGTTACAAGTAGCTGCGTTAGCCATGTTTCAACGCTTCCTTCAGCACGTACAGCTTTTTCTAAAGGTATAGTTTCACCTTCGGAAGAAACAATGGCAGTCATTTTGTTATATTCAATATCGTGAAATTTGACCCATCTAGTATTATCAAAAATTGATAAGAGATGATTTTGAATTGTATGAGAATCAGAAGCCTGCAAATTGTGAATATTTTATAAGTTTCAAATCGTCATGACAATATTTAAGTTTTATTTTACTTGTCCTAAAATTTCTAACAATGCTGGATCGGACACAAAAAAAAATCTGGGGAACATCACACGCTTTCTTTCCAAATATCCGCTTAAAGATTTCTGACATAACTCTAGTTGTTCTTGCAAATGTGGGAGAAGATTCTTGAGTAAGTCATCACCTAGTATATGAATATATAAATTTAATACTAATGCAAGTTATGAAATGTAGTTTACAGTACCCACGCAGCATCCCACAACACCAGGTGTTTCATGAGCTCTTTGCATAATTTTTTGCCAAGATTTATCAATTTTTGAAAATCTTTTAGCTTCTTTAGGAAGCTGTCTTGCGATATCACCGCCAACAAAAACAGCTTCCAGGTAAACCCACATATTTTGAACAAGTAACCATCGTTCCAAAATTTCATTTGTATTGGATAAGTCGTGCACCCATTGCTGAATTTGTTTCTTAAAAGGTGCATTATATCTGAAAGAAATTAAAATCTCAAAAAATTAAAATGTCAGTGATTTAAGTAACATTATTTCTATTAAAATAGTGACTTAATATTCGAATATAATTGTTTACCTATTAGATAACAAGGAACCTAAAACCATCAAACTATCTTCTAGTTGGCCAATAGTTTCTGCAGTTGTGTCACCACGCAAGAGTAATTCGCCTCTATTATTAAATGTCATAAACGTCAACACATGAATAGACCATTCATTGGTAACTTGCCTCAGCTTCGCCTCAATATCTTTTTCTTTCATAGCAGAAATGCAGATATCCTTTTACAAACATACGTTTCTACTTATATAAATCATTTAAATCAATTGTATAAACCATTACCCAAAAACCGTAACACAAAATATTTATTCGCTAGATGCGCATTTCGGAAGCTATGCCTCCATCTTCAGTAGCATAATTATAGATCAAATAATAAATTCCTAAATAAATTAACCTCTTGTGTGTGTGTGTTTGTGTGTGTATCTGTATAACACCGCGACGTATTGAGTAATGGAACAGCAGAAGAGCTTCGAAAGATAAACAAAGCTATTCACAAGAAGATACGTCAAGATATAAGAAAATATAACGTCCAATAAATAGAAAATACTATACATAACAACAAGAAACAACAGTTTTTGAGTGATGTTTTATACAATTATTTAACGCCGTAGTGACGATTTTAAAATTTGAATCAACTGAAACTTATACCATACTTCAATATCTTCTTTGTGTGCCAACAACGGTGCTTCTAATATATTCTTTAAACAGAAACCATCATTTTCGAATTCGAAAATGTACTTCAATGAATCCATTATTCTTTGCCAATGTCTTGGTTTCATTGCCTTATTTGCCATTAACTCCAGTAGTGGGCACATATCATTGAAGTCATCAATGGTCTTTTTCAGAGCAAAAAACGCCGGCCACTCTTTAAGTCCTTTTGGTAGTTTCCTACAACGATTTTGAAACTCCATCAGTTCGTTATTGATCTCCTCAATATTGACCTCGCCCCAGGGTATGTCATAATAGCTGTTGACACGATCTATGACATCATTATAAAGCTTGTATAGTTTTTGAAGAAGATTCAGTTCCTTGCGAATTTGTCCTAAATCAGGATAATCGGTTTGCGGAAGACCGAAAAGTTCCTCACCACTTTGGTAGGTTTGGAGTTTGCGCCACATTCCATCAAAACGATTCTGGAAATTGTATTGAAAATATAGGATAAATATACTAAATTCTAGTTCATTCACCTGAAAGAGAATTAATTTATCTGAAGCTTCCCTAGGAGACAACCCACTCTGCATTGGACCAGCATTACGGTACTCATTACAGTATTCAATTTTATCTTGTCTAAACTTATCCAAATTGTCTTTAAGATCTCTTTGGAACTGAGGTTGCATATCCAAAAGTTGTCCTTGCGCAGCCATAGCTTTTTTTAATAACTTTGTCCAAGTATATCTAAAATTAACGACATAAGAAATGTGGCGAAAAATTTCAATAGAATACCTTAGATTATCTATTTGTTCACTGACTTCTAGATCAATGTCAACCTCATGTTTTACTAAAATATTAAATGCTTCGTCAATAGGATCAATCCTCAATTCCATATCCACTTCTTGTTCTCGTATTTTCTTTAGAGTGTCCATAATCATTCTAACGTCATCCAAATCTCTTATAGGTCTTTCCAATTTTCTCTCCATTTCATTTATAACGGCGTATACGTAATCCATTTCACGGCGATATTTCTTTTTCATAGCTTGACCAACTCTAAAGTTAAGATTTTTTTTAGTTGTGAGCTTCAAAATCAAAATCTGAAGAAAAAAAATTGCTTACCTATGAGTGCTGGATTTTATTTCTGTACTCAACCCGAATCTTAGTCTTCTCGTATCTATTGCTAGACAGTTGGAAATCACGTAAATACTTTCTTCCGTTTCTAAACGAGTACTTAACTCAACATGTTTACGTAATGTACTTTCAAATTCATTAAGAGTGTTGTTGAGTAGTTGCCTTGGACTTTTTTCGTTCCTCCAAAGGACATTGTAAGGTTTCCATATTGCCATAAAAGTAGCAACCTCCTATGATCAAATAAAAAGTATTATTTTCATACAAATTACAGTGGGATAGAGACTAGTTAGCTATTTAGTTATCGATTAATACCAGAGTATGGTTAGTAACAACACATCGCGCCCACCTTGTCATCTATGTTATATTAACGAAACGCGAAAAAATGATAATTACTTTAATCCAAAAACATCCAATGTAACCGTATATTCATTTCTTTCAGCTTTATTTAAATTTTGTATTAGACGGTTTCTGATTCTCTCGCATTTATTTCATGATCACATGGCCCTTAAATCCAGGGATTAATCGGAAACAATACGCCATGCTGATCCCTTCTCAACCAACTCCTTTATTTCCCTACACCGATTCATTCTAACGTCCTGTACTAACTTTACATTTTATAACTAATTGCATAAAACCCCCTCTCTAAGAATGTGACTTATTAGTATATCTCTCCTACATTGTAATACCTTCCAAGTACTTCTATCTTCCACAACTAGCTGTGGCATGTCTGCATTTTTCACTATCTACCCACCCAATCCTTAGCATTTCACTATAGCACCACATTCCAAATGCTTTTATTCTGCACTTTTCTTCATTTATCCACGCTTTTCAGTTGCTCAATGCTTCACTCCACATATATATTTTATAATTTTTTTTAATACCTAAGTCAATATATAATCTTAAAATTAGATTCTTTTTACGAATTCCTTTCTATACTGTGATTTTTTAATAAAAGATTCTTGTTTGTGGCGTATTCATCATTTTATCTCTATGTTACTTCGATTATCCTTTATAATTCAATTTCCTACGTAACAAAAATGTGATGATATCTTTCAATATTATTCAATAAGTAAACATATTCACCTTTTTCATATCTTCAGTACATGTAGATAGTAGAGATAACGTTTTCACGACTTCCTTGTTCTCCATTACGTGGTTATAGAAATTTCTTTGTTGAGTAGGAAATGGTGGTCTTTCTTCCGTCTGTAGTCTATAGAACCTACGCCTCCTGGTCCTAAAGTCTTCGTCTTTATTTTTTGCTTTACCTTTCGACCCTAGCACTTGTAGAAGACCTCCAGCACATCCTTGCTGCTGTTGCTGCTGTTGCTGCTGCTGTTGATTTCGTCGAGAACGAGACACAATATCCATAAGGGTATTTGGGGCACCAGTGAATTTACTCCACCCGGCGGGCTTCGGAACTTGCTATTTCGTTATGGGAGTTGAGGGTAGGGGTGGTATTGTGTGGTTTGTAAGGTTGAGATTGTGAAAAAGTTGTGACATGTGATATTTCGGGAAGTTCGGCAGATGGTGAACATGTTTGGTTTGTTGGTAATTGTGGTTGTAAATGTTTTAGGGAGTACATTTTGTAAGATTTTGTTGATAATTATAGTTTTTTTATCATGTATAATTGTTGTTTTGATGGGAAAGAAAATATCAAATATTTTTTTATATGGAAACTTCAGGTTTAATATTATTTTTATGAAAGTTTGAAATACTAAAATTTACCGTAAGTTTTCCTCCGGACCATTGTCCTACTCCCTTCGAGACCGATGTAATCGCTTTTCCAACAGCTATAAGTACCTCTTGCACATCTTCCAATTTAGGAAAAATTGCAACCTTAGGTATCATTAACTGAGCTGACAGAAGGAAGACTTGTCCAGTATATTCAGCATTCTCTACCAAAAAGTTTTCAATCGAAGGAACGTTTTGAAATGAAAAATATACACTTACCATTCAGTGTAAATCGTTTCCTTAACATCTCTAAAGCCTGCCTAGTAATCTTTACAAGTACATCAATGACTTTACGACTGTAATATCGTCTCATTTCACTAACTGCTCCATGTACCATGTCTTGAAGAGATTTTGTAAAATTTCCCCCGAAAAGTAAATGTGGCCTATCAAAATATTCCCAAACAGTGCTCCAGTCTTGAGGTTGAGTCCCGGCGTTTTCTTGAGGAGAGGGTGAAGCACCTTCGTCTGTAGCGTTATCTATATTTTAAAAAAATATTATTTGTTGCATGACAGAAGGGAGTATCTTTATAGTGTTTCCAATATTTCAAAGATTCACCAATATCTTGGCTAACATCTGGACCATCCAGTCTTGCTTTTCGAACCAAAGTTAGTATTTCTTCTACAGCTTCTTCTACCATTAAGCTCTTTCTTTGCAGTTCGCAAGCTGCAGCACGACATATAGTATCAGTTTGTTCAAAAAATACTTCCGTTGTCCAAGGATTCTGATCATCCTCAGGCAATAAACATAATTGAATATTTTGCATGCTGTTCAATACCTCAATAACTCTATTACTGTAAACATCATGCACTCGATCTACCTGAAAAAAAAAATTCCACTGGGGGATTTCTGCTTTTTGAAAAATCTTGTATATTTACCAAGACACTGAACCGTTCTATCGCATCATTAACTTTATTCACAAATAATTTCCAAGAATCGGAAACCCAAGTTAGTTCAGTTAAACCTGGTTCAATTAAATTACTTAACTTAACAAGGTGGGGAAGCAGTAAAGGTCTTACTTCTAATTTAACCGATTGAACGATTGATGTAAAATCATCAATAAGAAATTTTAGGCTATCTTGAACCAATGTAAAGTGATCTTGTTTGACATATAAGGTATGAGCGACTGCTGGGATTGGTAAATCCATTTTAGCCATCAAATCAGATTCTCGAATTAACAATGGAATGGTCAAGTGCAGGTTAACTTTTAGTTTATCTTGTTCTTTGCAAATTTTGATTAGGTTACGTTTGAGGCACATGTCTACTTCAGAAACCTTTAAAAATAGTACAATGTATTATTCGAACAAGATTCTACGTTTTCCTTTACTTCTTGATTCATCCAAATTGCAATAATATCATCTTCGTACGCTCTTATTTGATGTTCAGCTGACCTATGTCTTTTAGCTAATTCGACAGATGCTGGTAGTGTTTTTAATACCGGATGACCTGTGATGTTTTCCATTAGCTCTTCCAAATGACACAATAATAATCTAGCCCATTTGATTCTTCCAGCAATTGGAGGAAATTGCCATGGAACTGGCGGGTCATCTTTTTGTTTCTTGTACATTCGTATTATGCGATCTACTTCCTTATCGCAAAATCGCAGGATTCTAGCATATTTATCCTCCATTCTGGTTAAAGGTATCTTGTGACTCACCTTTAATATCAGATTTTCATGTTAAATAATCTATGTATATCAATTTTAATTGTTGCTACCTTTTCAAATCTGGTCAAGAATCTGATTCCTTGAGGTGTCTCCCATACGCTATCGAAATTTCTTTCTATTATGGAACCTATATTTTCTCTTAATATATCAGTTTCTCCAATAAAGCTATCGTAATCTTTATCAAATTCTACGTTTCTTTGATCCAAATAATCATATTGTTTGTTCATTATAATTGCTTTTACTTCTTCAAAATTTTTAATTACTTCTTCAAGTGCTAAAATGATTTCAATAAATAATATTTGAATGAAATAAATTGACTTAAAACAAACTTTCTCCTAAAAGTAGCCCTTCCATTCTTCTTTGAAAGAGCCCTGAGTAATCATCAATCAAGTCAAATGCTGCAATAATTTTTTTAAGTCTCCCGCAGAAGGCATTGTACTTTCCAAAAACGTAATTTTCAGAAAAATTAAAAGGCACTTCATTAGGTAGGAGAGGTTGATTTTTAACAGTTTTGTAAGTATTTTTATAAACTTTGTTGAGGGCCAAACAGTGATTTAGCTTTTCTCTCACTCTGTCCCGTTCTTGAGACCATATTGTTTCAATACCACGGCATGTTATGTACTCTTTACAAGTTTCTATCATTTGATTTGTAATCTACAGCAAAATATTTCGTTAAAAAATTTGCCAATGAAATTTTTAAGTAGATATTCTGATCTCCATTACAACTTACTATACAGGCTGGGCCAAAATATAGTGAACTTAACTTTTAGTGTCGTTATGTTAAATTGTCAATTAGAATTTATTTTTGAACCCATATATGTATATAAATAAAAGTAAATATATAAAAACACAAGGCCCACATACTTTAACCATTAATGCTGATGTTCTTTCAGTGGTATTATAAAACTGTGAAATGCTATGTATCAAGCGAACTGTTTGTAAAAGTCCCAAAATTGAATCTTGCATTTTAACCTTAAAATATAAATATTAGGATGTACACTATATAAATTTATTGAGCGCAGTTATACTGGATCTTCTAAATATAAGGCATGGCAATTTTTCTCCAAAGCTTGGATAAATTTTGCATTATCCTTTGCTTCATTAAAACAATACGTTATTTTATTATCTGTTTCTCTCCATTCTTTCAAAATCTTTGATCTACAAACAGTGAGAAGGCTAATTGTCAACTGAACTTCTTGAGCTTCCAAATGTGTAACAATCTGTGAAAATTGAGCCCCGCGCTTTTTCCAATATTCTAATTCATCTTGAGGACCTGAAAGAACGATTTATTGATCTATACAGATTTTTAATTCAAGATTTAAGTATGTCAAGTGTACCTGATGAGTCGTTTTCTCTTCTAATTTGTTCACTTTCCTTGAGGACGTTAGCTAATTTCTTTATCCATACTTTTACGCGTTCTTCGAGCTGCTTTATTAGTTCCGGATTTTTGTTAATGTTCTTATAAGTCTCAGCAGATAACCCAGTTACCAAAGTTTTACCATCATCGAAAAGGTTTTCTAAACCGCAAACTTCTTCACAAACTTAAGTAATAGAAAAAAATATTTAGAACAGAACAAATTTTAAGTATTTTGAACAAAAAATCAACTATTATGACATATTGTAGTCCACGACTGTATGTACCTCTTAGAGCACTACAAAATGATCTTAATCCTGGTAATAATTGATTCTTAACCATTGGACAATGCGCTGCATCATCTTCTGAATCGGGACTCGGATGGGCCAAAGCTTCCATAAATACAAATTCGATTATCCTCTCAATGGATGTCACTAGTCCGATCCGCTCAGCATCAATTATACCACAAAATAAATCCTATGTGAATAATATATTGTGAAATATTATTAAAGGAAGTTAGTTATGATTCAAATACTTTTTGGAATCCTTCTTCAGGTAATTGCTTACTAGTATTAGTTCGAAAAATATAAATACAAATTCCTGTTAAAGGGACATCCCATCCATCCGTTAAGAATAGCTTCTTCTTGACTGTACCACCACTGGTTCCTATGAAATACATTTTTGAAAAAGTGATCAATTTGAAACTTCAATAACTCGCTCTTCCTTTGTGATAAACGAATGCGGTTTTCAACACTCGAAACAGAAAGTTTGAGATTTGTTCTGAAAAGTCTTGCAATAAAAGTTGTGTTGCTGTACTCGACAGAATGGTAGAAGACATATCGAAAATACATTTATTTTTTTAGAACAATTTTTCTTTTCCTTCTTTCAAACACTAAATTAGTTGATCATGAACTGGGAGGGAGTTATTGTACTTAAAAAATTGCAGCATTTTTTTGGCACACATTTGCGCTATAACAATACCTGGAACACTAGATCCTGCAGGCGCCCCTCCCGCTCCACTACTACCGGCGCTACTAGTCGAAGGCAACCCGACACCACCTCCGCCACTTGAAGTACTTGCAGGGCCCGGGCCCCGACTTCCGGTCCTCTGTAGTGGTCTACTGCGACCCTCCGCAGTATTACCACTACTCCCAGAAGCACCTCCTTCTGGTTTAGTGCCATCCGATTCCTGATAGAACCACATTAGTTTTGAACGCATATGAGGCAGGAATAGTTGGTTTATTTCATCGAGCTAAAAAACATATCACTATTTTATGAATAATAATGAAAATTTGAAAGTTTATTCAAAGATTTTGAAATGTTGATGATTCAAAAAATACAGGGTGTTGGATTAATCACACACATATATATATAATATATTTGCAAAAATATGTGTGAAAATTAAAAAAGATGAAATTGAGATGTAGCAGATCGAAGAATTTCTTAATGCGCCCTATCATAAATAATTTCTGAATCCGTTACTGAAAAACAGGTTTGCCACTACAATTATAAATTGATTACAAAATAATATAATATTCTTAATTCACCATATTCCCTTCAAAAATGTGATTCATCATATCGTGTCGACTTAAACCAGTGGCATCCATAAGGAGCTGGAATGCGAATTCCAATCTGGGATCCATTTCTCCCCGCCGAGCTTTTCTTTCACATTCCTCTCTACGTCGCTGTAAAAGCAAGAGTATATAGTACACGATAATTATTTATAAATTAGTATGTTTGTATTAGAAAATACAACACTTGCAAGAAAATAAGAAAAATTAACATACTAGATCTAAACTATATTTGAAGTTTTATTGGAACAAACACGAATTGTTAGCCCGCATTTTCGTGTTCGGATTGCAAATGGTAAATTGGGTTCACCATTCACAATCCGAGGGATTATCCAAACGGATAATATATTAACTAAAAGTAGCAACTGAACTGACTCAAAAAATGATTCTTCACATTTCTTCAACATTTTCTTAAAATTCACAAATAAATATAAATTACCTTAAAAATTGCCTGTATTTTTATATTTGACGAACAACTTAATGGGAATATTCACAATTTTGTCATTCATTGATAATACTTCATTTCTTATATCTAATTGAAAATATTATATAAACCAAACACTTCTTTATCGTTTACCATGAGCATAACCTCTGGATCGTCATCGTCCTCCAAATCGCTTTGTTCTGACGTGTCCTCCAAGTGAATATACGGCCCTTGCACGAACATTATTTCAGCTTAAGATTAATGGCTAAATTTCAACACCCCAGTTTGTACAAAACACTTATACAAAATCAACACCCACGAAAAGGGGATTATAGCCCATTATATATATAAACACGTAAATAGGTTTGAAATTTTGCGGGAATTGCTAGCCGATAACAATTGTCGACAATTAAAACTTTTCAAGGTGAATAACTAATGCTTAAATAATTACTACTAGATCTCCAATTCGTTAATAAGAAGAACTGAATAATATATACCGTAGATATCAATACTATTGTACTCAGTTTGATCAATTTTTTTATAATATAGAATATCACCCAAATACCGTAACAAGCATTAAGTAGCTAGATGTACATTTCAAGCGCAAATTATAATATAGAATATCACCCAAATACCGTAACAAGCATTAAGTAGCTAGATGTACATTTCAAGCGCATAATATAGAATATCACCCAAATACCGTACAAGCATTAAGTAGCTAGATGTACATTTCAAGCGCTATGCGCCCATCTTCAGTAGCACAAGATAAGACAAAATAAAATACCTGTCACGAATATATATATATTAATATATATTAATATATATTAATATATATAAATATATAAAAAATATCAATCACAATTCGTGACAGAGGTATTTTATTTAGTTTTATTTTGTGCTACTGAAGATGGGCGCATAGCGCTTGAAATGTACATCTAGCTACTTAATGCTTGTTACGGTATTTGGGTGATATTCTATATTATAATTTAACACCGTAGTGATAATTTTTTTTAAAAAATTATATTTTTTTTACTAAGTATATACTTTTACTGTTATAACAAAAACATTAAAGAATTTAAATGCCCGTTATTATTTATACACTTGAAATTTGTGTTTCGCCCGAGGTTAAAATGTTTGTTTGATACGAGTCTCGAACTTTACTGCAATCGTTTCAACCAAATTTATAAAATAAAAAATTCTTCATGGTTTATGTTTGAGCTCTTATTCCAAAGGGCACGCAGTACGAGTTCGTGATTTGATGTTGAAAACTCGGTAGTATGCTCTGCTAATAGTCTTATGGAATTTTTACACCAGCAAAAATTGTGTGGCATAAATTTAACCAGATACGTATCAGATTCATTAAATAAAAATTTTAAAAACCTAAATTTTTGTATTATTAAGTATTTGGGTGGATATAGAAATAATATTAATAAATACATGTCAGAACGCAATTTGCAAAACTATTTTTTAATTATTGATTGAAATAAATTTTGTGGTGATATTTATAACAAAATGTAATAATCTTATTATTAGGATTTATAATACATCACCACAACAACAAACATTTTACAAACGGAACTTTATACATATAACATCAAATTTTGCTTTTTTGTTAGTTAGTCATCAATCCCAGGGATTTGTGAACTAACTCCTTCATTTCCCATGAATATCCTTCATAGCTATTCATCCCACACGTCTTCCACTATCTGACCCACACACTCCAATCTAGGCCTACCTACCCCTTTTCTTTCCTTCTACTTTACCTTCTATAACTAAATTCACAATATAACGTGCACGAATATGACCTACTAGTCTGTCTTTCTTTCCGCCTTTTTACGTACTAAAATTTATTCATTTTGATGAAATTTCTTTAAAAATTCCATACTTTTTACTCGACCTTAAATATAATTTCGTCGACTTCTTAAATTTGCATTCTTTTAATTATTAAAAAAATTACGCATCGCTTTATTCTGCATTTCATTAATTGATTTATCGTTTTAAACAACGAAATGTTTAATTAAATTCAATTTAGAGCGTTTTAATACAATTTCTTCGTAATATTACACGAAATCTATTTTGATGTATTTTATAATCTTATTTTAGAATTTATATTTTATAATTTTATAATCTTATACAATATACATACCAAACCTATATTCTAATAACCTTAGAATATAATACGTAAAATAAACGTGCTTTCTAATTTTTTATGTATTTGTGAATTAAACGAATACAATATTTAAAAGAGGCAATTTGTATTCATGAATTTGTATACATATCGAGAATATTACTATTTGCATATAATTATATTTCTTCTGCTATTTTTAAAAGTGCTACCGCTATTATTTTTAAATTGATTTAATTTATTTTTTCTTCAAGTCTTATTCTGTTTGCAATTCCTGTATGCGATGCCTTGCCTCCAATTCTTTATGGTTTCGTAGTATTTCGTTTCGCCAGGCACGCGATTATCGCTTAGTGTTGTAGATTCTTCATGATTGCATTGTCCAAACGAAGTGCCACACGTAGGTTATTTCAACATGTATATGCGAAAGCCATCAACAACAAATCTAATTCTGGATTTAATTCTGTTCCTGGCACTTGCATCCACCAATACTTCTCCGTGTGACCGATGGAATAGAACCGTATTCAATACAATTCTTCCACGATCGAAATTTATTTGATACACAGTTGGTACACATAAGCACATATATAGATAATACACTTTATTTTACATTTCCACAACAATCTGTAATTGTGTGTACTTCTGAAGCGCGTATCAAACTCGAAATTTCAATTAAATCGAACAAGTGATTTGAAAAGAATTTTTACTTAGTTTCCATTACTATTTTTTAAATTATCACTACGGTGTTAAATTATAATATAGAATATCACCCAAATACCGTAACAAGCATTAAGTAGCTAGATGTACATTTCAAGCGCTATTCGCCCATCTTGAGTAGCACATAGCGCTTGAAATGTACATCTAGCTACTTAATGCATGTTACGGTATTTGGGTGATATTCTACATTATTTCTATTACTACTTTAAATTATTTTGAAACACTCTTTTTACGTATTGATAAAGATCAACACCTTTTGAAGAATACTGAAGACTTTTGAAGACTTGTGAAGATTGTCGTCAGCGGGAAAAAAAATCATAAAGCAGCAAATTTCCTTGTAGAAAGCCATCGAAATTTGAAGAAGTTCGTTAATCTTTTGATACACAAATTATACAAAAAGAACAATAATCGATTACAGATTATTGACTTTAACGGAGGTACTTTTTACGTCATAGAAAAAAACTTTTTAATTGTACAAATGAAAATCAAAAAAGTTTCGTTTTGTAGCGTAATATGAAATATTACAGTGGTTACACCACAAATTTTATAAATAAATACAGACACGTATTTCGACAGCTAAGCTGCCATGTTTAGTGTATTTCACTCGGAAGTGGTTAAATCCAAGTGAATTTTAAAAATAGCAAATTGAAATTGTAAAACAGCAAAAGAACTGAAGTTCCAGTTGCAGGCGCAATTGGTTTCCCTGGCACGCGTAGAAAAAATAGAATAAAAATAAAAAGTTCTGCTGTAAAATGAGTATCGCAGCATCAGCCTATGAATTGCAAAGCGGAGATATATTTAAGAAATATGTTATTATATTTTTTAAAACGATTTTTAAAGCCATCTCTGTTTTCTAAAGAACTCTACTCCATGTAAATGAAATAATCAATCGACGATTGGTTTTACCTAGTTGTTCTAGTCGTTAGAGTTTTTATAACTTTTGTGCAAAATATTTTATTCAAACTTTATTTCCAAAATAATAACATTAGAGTATAGAGAGCAAAATACATGCCGTTGATTAGGAAGACATGGGTTTGAAAAATATTGTAAATGTATCTATATTAAAAATATACAATTATGCTACTAATTATTACAACATATGTATGCAATAAATTGGAGCGGTAAATTTTTTTCACCATTTTTCACGACATTTAGTTTTATATTATTATTAGGTCAGAAAAGCAAACGATATTTTCTACCCTTTTATACTTTTTCACTGAGATGTATTTCGATATTTTACATAAATAATAAAGATGTGCAGAATAACAATTTTCCTATTTAATTGAAAATACGCTGAGTAATACTTTGAGAAATAATATAAGACACTAATAAAAAAATGACATGCAAAAATCACTTCTTTACAAAAATGGCAACTTTCCATTGTTTCCTTTAATGCATTTATTGATCAAACATATTTTTAAATATTATATCATTGACAAAAATGTCAAAATTTAATGCATATTTTATAATCGCGATATTAGTTGCCATAGAATATTTTTACGGAATATTTTAATTAATTACCGCAATTACTTCCAAGGCAATAAATAATTTTATTTACTTGTCTCGTTTTCCTTTCAAATTATTCTAGGTTTGTTAAAAATGCATAAGGCTCTTCTGTAATTAGTTATAAATGATTTTTTTTTCCTTTTGTCATCACTTACTGCGTGACTCTCTGGGCTTAAAGACCCTTTTGCCATTTTTCGAATGCCTCCAAGGATTGCTACCTTAGCGGACATCTTAGATTTCGTAGCACTCATTTCTCACTTATTTTCCAAATTAAACAACATAATCACATATTATCATTCATAGCTGTTGGTATTACATTTGCATATAATGTAGTATTTAAATTAACAAATTGGTTAATGTGTTCTTTATTGCAAATATAGCATGGTATATACTCGTTACAAAAGATTACATTCATATTTCTTAATATTCTGACAGCCACAAAAGAGTTTGATCAATATCGGGAATTTAAACTGGAAATGATAAAATTGTGTGTGTTAGGTTGTGTTTGTGCATATGCGTATAAAAAAACAGAAAAATATAAAATTATATTTTTAAAATTATCACTACGGTGTTAAATTATAATATAGAATATCACCCAAATACCGTAACAAGCATTAAGTAGCTAGATGTACATTTCAAGCGTTATGCGCCCATCTTCAGTAGCACAAGATAAAACTAAATAAAATACCTCTGTATTTTAATTAGTTTTATATTGATAGTATATTATTATATATATCAATCACGATTCGTGACAGAGGTATTTTATTTTGTTTTAACTTGTGCTACTGAAGATGGGCGCATAGCACTTGAAATGTACATCTAGCTACTTAATATTTGTTACGGTATTTGGGTGATATTCTTTATTATAATTTAACACCGTAGTGATAATTCTTAAAACTAACTACATTGTATAAATTTCATTATAAAATATTTTCTTTTTAAAAATTCATGTTGATAAAAAATGTTAACATAAGTGTGGAAAATAAGTCTTACTCTATTAAATTCGTCTTCACTGGTAGTCGTCATTGCGCTTCCTTTTAAAAATCACGTTGTATTTCAATAAATTTTAATGCACTTTAGCAAATATTTTTTTAATGTACTTCAATTTCTCATGATAATTACGCGCATTTTATTATTTTTTTTTTTTCAATTCAAAAAAGAACGAATTCATAAATTGATTACCGTACTATAAAATGTTGGGCAAATTTTGATGATTTGTTGAATCTATTTATTTTGCTAATTTAGTGATTGCTCGCAAAAAAATTCGCGCAAAATAAAAAGCACGATTTTACCGCTTGTTTAGATATCTTCCAGCTTGACATTTCATATTTTACAACTCCCAAAAACTCGGGCTGTGTAAAAAAATATATATATTTATATATACACACAACCATGTTGTCTTAGACGTTTAATATCATTATGTAGCATGATTTAGTTATTATAAATTCGCATATTACATGAGCCATTCAAAACCTTATTTCCTTCAGTCAATTATCTACGAAATTACGTTCCTTATAGTTTATTGCGACTAATCAAATAAAGAGACGTATTTCAATTTACAACGTTTTAAACCTATTGTTGTAAAGTATTAGATACGATATTGTCGCCTTATAAGTTTTTAGACAGTTACATAAGCCGAATTAATTAATTGGATGAAATATAGAATTTTTTATTAATATACAGGAACCGTAAGTTGATACTGTGCGTATGAATAATGTTTCAGTTGATTTCTTTTATTAAATGAATTGTCGTTCTCAGTATTCTTGTATTGTAATCAATTTTGTGTAATTTCTAGGCAAAAATTATATTATTCTGAATTAAAATTCAACCAAATTGATTAGTTAGTTAAAGAGTCCGCAATCCTAAAGATTGGTTGGAAACAGCACGCCATGCCGATCTATCCTGAGCTAATCCCTTCATCTCCCTATAGCTATTCATCTCAACGTCTTCAACTATCTGACTCACATACTCCAATCTAGGCCTACCTACCCCTCTCTTTCCCTCCACTCTACCTTCTATGATCAATTGCATAATCCCCCCATGCCTAAGAATATGCCCTACTAATCTGTCTCTCCTACGCTGTAACACTCTCCAAATACTTCTCTTCTCCCCTACTAACTCTAGTACAGCTTCATTTGTTACTCTATCTTCCCAACCAATTCTCATCATCCTCCTATAACACCACATTTCGAATGCTTGTAATCTACGCTTCTCTTCCTTTCCTATAGTCCACGCCTCACACCCGTACAGTGCTACACTCCAAACATATACCTTCAGTAATCTTTTTCTAATACCCAAGTCAATATTTGATCTTAAAATCTGTTCTTTTTCTACGAATGCCTTCCTACCCTGTGCTATCCTACACTTTATATCTACCTTGCTTCGATTATCTTTTGTGATTCTACTGCCTAAATAACAAAAATCTGACACTTCTTCGATTCTATTATCTCCTATTGTGATCCTCATTTTTCTACTGCATTCCTTTTTGTCACACCTCATCACTTTAGTTTTACCTATATTTATTTTCATGTTAAAATCCCTAGTCAATACTGCCTGCATACCATTCAATACCCTTTCTAAATTCTTTTCGCTTTCTTCCAATATAGCTATATCGTCGGCGAATCTCAACATATATATTTTCTCTCCCTGTACATTCACACCTACACTATACTCTTCTTTTACTTTGTTTATTGCATCTTCTATATATAGATTAAATAATAACGGTGAAAGTGTACATCCCTGCCGAACTCCCTTCCCTATTTTTGCTACCTCTTCTTCCCCCTCAATTCTAACTAAGGCAGTTTGGTGTTTATATAAATTAAAAATTATTCTCCTATCCTTATAATCTATACCCGTTTCTTTTAAAATTCTAAACATTATGTCCCAATCTACATTATCAAATGCCTTTTCTAAATCTACAAAAGCTATGCAAGTTACCTTTCCTACCCTCTTTCTTTTTTCTACTACCGTTCTTAGTGCTAGAATCGCCTCCCTCGTCCCTCTGTTTTTCCTAAAACCAAACTGATCTTCTCCTAGCTTTTCCTCTACTTTATTTTAATAATATAATAATTATTATTATTATGTTGTTGGAATATCCTTATTATAAGTTAATATTTGTGATAGAGTAGATTATAATCTTATAAGGACTTACTTCTTTCTACCCTATTACAATTATTATTATATTAAATATAAATATAATAATTTTAAAAATACCTCTTTCACGATTCGTGACAGAGGTATTTTATTTCGTTTTACCTTGTGCTACTGAAGATGGGCGCATAGCGCTTGAAATGTACATCTAGCTACTTAATTCTTGTTACGGAATTTGGGTGATATTCTATATTAAAATTGATTATAGAAAAATATTACTACTCGAAACACAGACGTCTTTAAGAAAAAGCAAGGAGAGTTGCTTGTCACCTTTCCAATTGTGAATTAAATATCTGAAGAAACATTTTACTATTTCTGCTTTGTTGCTTTATTTTATTTGTTTATTTATAAGCTTTATATCTGTCATATTTGCTTTTAATATATTGATTGTCCCCTGACAGTTTTCTGCTGTATTTAAAAACAATGATTCAGTCCAAATTATTAATTTATTAATTGATCCTCGCAATATCTGTATTCAAAATTTTGAAAAAAAAAATCAGTTTTGCAGGTATGGAAATGATGTTAGCAACACATATTTTTAATTAACATTGCTTGACTCTATTAAACTCTTATGTGAATGACTACTGTATAATATTATACCTGCATTATATTGTTATTTATTTGTTTACATTCATAAAGGTAGCGATATTTTTCAATAAAGCAAACATTGGATTTAATATCTTTCTAAATTATTTTCTTGTAATATATTGGGAAGTATCACGGTTACATCAAGCATTATATATATAAGCTATATCAATCAAAATTGAAAGTATCATAAATAACGTCCTACACTTATTTTATATAAAATTATGAAATACATTTGCAATATTTCAAAATATGCAATTTATAATCAAACAATTTTTTAGATTTGACATGCAATTACATTGCAATTGCATAAATTCCAATAAAAATACTTACATTCAAATAATAATAAAAAATAAAAAATATACATAATTATGCCATTGTCATTATAGGTTTAGCTAAAATGCTTGCCAAAAGCACAATGCGAAGTTCAGACCTCTAGTAAAACCAAAGAGAATGCTCTTCCACTTAACTTTGAAAATAAAATTGTTTTTCGTTGAATAAAGGAAAATAAATCAGAAAACGTGGAACAGATAATTAGGATGAGATATTTCCTAGCATACTTAGGTTAGAGTTCGTTAAGTTATTTAAATAGTCGTCAATCCTAAGGATTGGTTGGAAACATCACACCATCTGTCGATCTATCCTCAGCTAACTCCTTCATCTCTTTGTAGCTATACATCCCACACGTCCTCCACTATTTGACCCACATACTCCAATCTAGGCATACATACCCCTTGCTTTCCCTCTACTTTACCTTCTACAACTAATTGCATAATACCACCGGAATGTGACTCACTAGGCTATCTCTCCTACGCTGTAATACTCTCCAAATACTTCTCTTCTCCCCTACTAACTCTAGTACTGCAGTCTGCTAACTTAATATTTCTTGTATGTACAATTTCTAATGTTGCTCAAAATAGCAAACAATTAACTACTCTAGAATCCCTAGAAATACACAGAAATATTAAGAACCCCCATTCAGTTATACTAACGGATATTTATAAATCTATTCCGTTCAATGTAATTGTACCGGAGTAATATTATTTAATGTACTTACCTGTAAAAAATATATATAAACCGCCGATATGTAAAAGATATTCATTCTGATGATGAAGGAGTTTAACTCCTTTTATGCGTATAGTAAGACAAGAGCATATAATGCAAGAAAAATAGTCAACCCTCAGGTAATAAAAATGTAATTTTATCGTACAATTTTTTGTTTTACGATTTCTACGCAAAAAAAATCTTTCGCATGACTGAAGCTTGAATTTAATAATTATAAAATTCAAATGGCAATGAATATATTTTTCCAATTAAAATTTTCCCAAGACATTAGGAAGATATCGATATAAAATAAAACTCCTGTACTCATCATAATATTTAATACATCTGATTTATACCGGCTTCTTCGTATTGGATTTCTTAGTATATATTTAAATATTAGAAATTGGTTGAGCTAAATTGTACAATCACTTTCATAAACTAATTAAAGAACAATTAAACTTAGTGTTTAAAAGATTTAACAATTGAAAATGTTAATATAACACAAACAACTGGTAACAGCAAAATAAATATATTTTTATTTTGGTGAGATCTGGATGTCTGTGATTTCTTCTGCAACTGCAAAATAATTTAGTAAAGTTAGTTACGTTGATAATAATACTATAAGCTACATAATTATACTTTATTTTGCAAAATTTCGACTACTAATAGACTTATATACTAAATATGTCTCAACATAATGTCTACAGTAAATACATTTAAAAAAAAATGCCGATATGTTGTCGTAAGAAAAACGTGCAATGCTACCGCGGATACTGTTTTGCACTACTTGTTTTAAATATTGGTATTGTCGCAGGATGCCCTCAATATGGTAGATACATGCACAATTTGTTTGTTTTGATGGCAAAAATATATGAATATAGAATATCACCCAAATACCGTAACAAGCATTAAGTAGCTAGATGTACATTTCAAGGGCTATGCCTCCATCTTCAGTAGCACAACTAAATAAAATACCTCTGTCACGAATCGTGATTGATATACTATTTAGTTTATTATAATATTTTATTATATTTATTATATTTTATGTAGTTTTACTTGTGCTACTGAAGATGGGCGCATAGCGCTTGAAATGCACATCTAGCTACTTAATGCTTGTTACGGTATTTGGGTGATAATCTATATTATGACTTCATTTGTACTTACTATTTTATATTCAATATCGTTTAGGCTTTTTTCCAAACTATTTATTGAATATCTCATCGTTTTTACAGCAGGTTTCATTTCAACGTCGCAAATAATAATTTTCTTTCTAGCAAGAGCGCACATGAAATTATTTGCGTGATTGGCAAGTTGTTTGCTGATACAAAATAAAACCACAGAGGCATATTCCTCATCGACCTTTAACTCCGTGCGTTTTCTAAAACATCAGAAAATAGAAAAGGAAATTTGAAATAATGTATGAAATTTGGTTCGATAAAACGACATTGAAAAACGAGTACCTAAATACTTTCATAAAAAAAATCCATAATGAATTAAACGTACTCGGAATATTGTATAATTAGCTTCGCAGCATTCTCGAGAAATGTTTTTCTAATCTCCTCTTCCTCGATACCAATCATTAGAAGATCATCTTCGCCCAATAATTTAATATCTTCAATTCCGATAGAGTGATTTTTAAAATTTGGGGCATATTTTATAGCATTCGAAATGCGTAGAACAGTCTCTAATACATCCATAAATATTATATAAGAGGATAAATGATTGAAAATTTATATTTTAATTAATAAAACAGCTATTTTGTTTTTACATTTAGGACCACATCACAACATGTTCTTATTTATTTACATTTAATATAGTCTTTCTTTCTAGCTACAATACTATGATATGGTGGTGCCACCTACACGTAAGTACTGTAAACATAATGTGTTCGACAGATGATTATTTTGTGATGTTGGAAGTTTGGTGCGAAATAGGTTAGAATTAGAATAAGTTCTTGTTTGGGAAGGGTTTTATTGAATTTTGCTATGGAATACCTCTAAACTATTGAATAATATATCAAATAGTAATACCTATTTACGATTTATTATAAGTTTGATACAATTAATCGAGAATGTTTGAAGTTACAGATACACAAAGTAAGTAACCAGTAGTTTCAACTTACTAGTCTTACAAAGTTTTGCATATTTTCTAGAAATCGGCGTAGGTTTAGCAGGATTTGGAATGTTTTTTCTATTCCTAGGAACATTATTATTGTTTGATAAAAGCCTACTGGCTTTAGGTAATGTAAGTGCAAAAGCTTTTTATTAAAAATTGTATCTAGGTGATACTACATTATATATTATTGTAGATTTTATTCATCGCTGGCTTAGCATGCGTTATTGGTTTGGAGAGAACGTTTCGATTCTTCTTTCAAAGACACAAAGTTAAAGCTTCCATTGCCTTTTTTGGAGGCATTACTGTAGTATTAATTGGATATCCATTAATTGGGATGCTTATAGAAACTTATGGATTTGTATTACTCTTTAGGTACTATAAAAAGTGTAATCTAGTCACATACTTGTATCACATAGTATCACAAGTCACTTAGTAAATACTTGTATCATGTGATCGACATTAGGCACTAGGAAACTACATCGATCATTTATTATGTTTTCTCCTGTTTTTTTTAGTGGTTTCTTTCCAGCCGCTATTAATTTTATGAGGAGGGTACCGGTTATAGGAACTTTTTTAAATATGCCAGGCATTTCTATGGTACGATTTTATCCGCATAATGGAATTGCGTCTATTTATTACATGCAGAGCCTATATGAATTATTCTTTTAGGTAGTTGATAAACTGGCTGGAGATGCGGACAGGACTAGGGTCTGAAAAACTGTAATATAAATTAATTTTCTGCCAAAAACTTATGTCTGAGGTTACATCAGATATAAATTATCTTGATTATATATTATTTAAAAGAAATGTATATTTTAATATTACATTTTGTACAAAAGTCATTACTTTCGATGTCGTTTCTTTTACGTATATTTATTTTTTTATTGCTCGGTCATGTTAGAAAAAATAAAAAACATTTTATGTATTCTGTGCTTTTAATGCTGGAACAACTTTTCTAAAAAATATATATATTGTGTTTATCCTTTCTAATGACACCAAGGATTCTTAGACAGGTGATACTAATTGGGATGTAGAAACATAGATTTTGTATTACACTTTGGTACTATAAATACGTTTTAATTTTTTAAATGAAACGTAGTTACAGTAACAATTAACATGTGATCGACATGAAGTAGATACTAGAAGGAAACTATATTTTAAATCCAGTATTTTATACATTATTGTGTTCATTGTTTATGTTATTTGTGACCATCTATTAATTATTATCTTTCCCTCTACTTTAAAATGATGTTAAAAAAATGATTCAATTTAACCTCCAAATTTTAATTGTACTCAATGTCACCCAAAAACTAGCACGACGCATTTATTAGCTGGGTGCGCATTTCGGAGACCAAGCCACCATCTTCAGTAACACATGAAAATACCTCTGTCATTCATCTTGAATGATATACAATTATATATTGTATGTATAACTATTACGAAATGCGCATGTACATTATAAATGCTTTGAGTAACTGTTTTTTGGGTGACATTCTGTACAATTCGAAATCTTAAATTACAGAAATCATTTCAATCATTTACAAGCAAGTAAAAAAATATATATAGCGCCATATTGCAAGAAATATACATTGAATAACGTTTTATTTTACGATATAATTATATGAAGTAACTATGTTACTGACATATCGAATTACTAAAACAAAAGTCTGGACAATTAATTGTTAACAGCATCTTAGTATATTTTAAAGTTATGTCAATGAATACTAACTATATCAGTATTCGTTGGTTATGTACAGAAGCAATGACGATTTTTTATTTAATACTTTATTTTATTTATTTTTTTATTTAATATATTCATTTAAAATGTATGCTCGGTAATATGAAAAACTGTATACTTTTTAAATATATTTTTAAAATGTATACTGTTTGTAATAATTATTAAATAATTGAAATCGGTATTTATACCATGTGATCAAAATACGTGTACCAATTTGGTATTACTCAATAAGTTTATTGCCTATTAATTTGTTAGTTAGATATGCCTCAATTCTAAGGATTGTGGCATTTCTAAATCCATTTTCTTATAACTATTAAACCCCTTCCTTTCTCTCTACTTTAATAATAATCTTCAACAATATTTTCGAAGGCGACTAATGGTCCTATCGTTCTCACACAAACTATCTCCTATCTTCTTCGACATTATCACAATTATACTGTGCTGAAGATCCTATGGTACCTTCCCTTGTCATAAATTTTATAAAGTAGCCTGTTGATCGATCCTGTATCTTTCCTCCTGCGTGTTTTATTAATTCTGCTTGTATCATATCTACTCCTGCTTTGTTGTTCTTTAAATTGTATAATGCTCTATCAAACTCTGACCTAAGAATGCTAGGATCTAATCTTATGTGGATCTATCTGTTGTACTTTATAGCTCTTCCATTTCCTACCTACCTCTATATAAATCTTTGAGATACTCGTTATATATTCTAGCTTTGTTCTTATTTTTTGTGAACTCCTTACCTTGCTTATCACATATAACATTACCCTTTTGCTTCACTTTAGAGAAATGAGACTTCCTATAGCTCATATCTACCATACTGCTCGTCATACCTTGCTTAATATCCTCTCATTTTCCTTTTATCCATCTTTCGCTAATTTACATTTCATATTAAGTTCTTTAGTTGCATTATATCTTCTCTGTACTTATGTTTTAAACTTTCCTTCTATTTTCTACCATAGATATTTCTTCAGTTATCCATTCCTTTCTACCTACCCTTTTCTTCGTATCTAATTCTTCATTTGCTACTGTAGTTAACCCATCTCTAACTTACATTCATTCGCTATCTATGGCGTCCCTAGTTATCCCATCAGCTACGATTTCTATTTTACCCTTATAGCTTTCATTTACCTTTTCTATTTTTTACCTATCAACATCTAATACTCACCTGTTTAGGTTTCTGTGCAAGTTTATTAAATTTCATCTCTGAGTTACTACTACTAAGGGTTTTGTTCACTATATATATCTGCTCCAGCGTAACTCGTACAGTTCTTAACCTAATTTCTAAACCTCTCTTTAACTAATATGTAATCGATTTTATACCTTCCCGTATCTCCTGGCATTTACCATTTTCCAAGTATAAGTATAAAGCATCTAGCTAATAAATGCTTTGTGTTACGGTTTTTGGGTGATGTTTTATACAATTATTTAACGCCGTAGTGACGATTTTACAATAACAATGAATACAAACTATATAGTTAGTATTGATTGCTAATATGTAATCTATCTGATATCTCCATATATAAATAAAAATCATGGTATTTCCTAACTATACATCCTACGTTTGAAAAATCCACTAATTTATCCCCAGTGTCGTTACGTTTTTCTATTCCATATAAATTCTTCATTCCTTCTCATCTATTACATTAGTACAATTTTTAACACCTATAACCATATGAGTAATAAGCAGTGGCGGTTCCTTATGCGGGCCGCAGGCCCGCGCGGCCCTCCTGAATATTGAACGCATCACCGTAGATATATAATTCTATTGCGATATTTTATCTCGGCATTATTTTTCCTAAAAGATAAAGCTTGCGCCGCGAACATACATAACACTCATCACTCAACACGATATGACAGCTAGCAAGTACCAGTCAAATGCATATGCACTCATCCTATCTGTTGGAAGCGCTAGAGTGAGAGCGACCGTATGCAGTATAGCATCTGTTTCTATCGTTCGCGTGTCGCTATACATCTATCGACTATTGTAACACACATTCCAGCGGCACTAGGCTACCCATACGGGTTAAATGCATATGCACTCATCTCACTTTATTGCAAGCGCTAGAGTGAGAGCGACCGTATGCAGTATGTCTTCTGTTTCTTCGGTTCGCGTATCACAATATATCGACTAATGTAACATACATTCCAGTGGCTTGGGATGAGTCATAGCAACGTGATGTCACGCTACTTCAAAGCTAATATATAGTAGTTTTAAAATATTGAATGCCACGATACTTTAGCACCGAACAGCCACAGTTCAGAGAACAGTCTAGTATATATGTATATAAATTGATATAGAATAGTCAGATAAGACAGTAGCATTTGTTCTGTGTATGTACGATATGTACGTATGTACGATTTTGCCACGTGTTTCTCCAAGAATATATTTAATAGAAATAATTTAATAAAAATGAATAGTGTTAGTTATTTATTGAAAATAGAGTTTTGTAGACTTTCTCTTGTGGTTAGTTAAACAGTCCGCAATCCTAAAGATTGGTTGGAAACAGCACGCCATGCCGATCTATCCTGAGCTAATCCCTTCATCTCTCTATAGCTATTCATCTCAACGTCTTCAACTATCTGACTCACATACTCCAATCTAGGCCTACCTACCCCTCTCTTTCCCTCCACTCTACCTTCTATGATCAATTGCATAATCCCCCCATGCCTAAGAATATGCCCTACTAATCTGTCTCTCCTACGCTGTAACACTCTCCAGATACTTCTCTTCTCCCCTACTAACTCTAGTACAGCTTCATTTGTTACTTTATCTTCCCAACCAATCCTCATCATCCTCCTATAACACCACATTTCTAATGCTTGTAATCTACGCTTCTCTTCCTTTCCTATAGTCCACGCCTCACACCCGTACAGTGCTACACTCCAAACATATACCTTCAGTAATCTTTTTCTAATACCCAAGTCAATATTTGATCTTAAAATCTGTTCTTTTTCTACGAATGCCTTCCTACCCTGTGCTATCCTACACTTTATATCTACTTTGCTTCGATTATCTTTTGTGATTCTACTGCCTAAATAACAAAAATCTGACACTTCTTCGATTCTATTATCTCCTATTGAGATCTTCATTTTTCTACTGCATTCCTTTTTGTCACACCTCATCACTTTAGTTTTACCTATATTTATTTTCATGTTAAAATCCCTAGTCAATACTGCCTGCATACCATTCAATACCCTTTCTAAATTCTTTTCGCTTTCTTCTAATATAGCTATATCGTCGGCGAATCTCAACATATATATTTTCTCTCCCTGTACATTCACACCTACACTATACTCTTCTTTTACTTTGTTTATTGCATCTTCTATATATAGATTAAATAATAACGGTGAGAGTGTACATCCCTGCCGAACTCCCTTCCCTATTTTTGCTACCTCTTATTCCCCCTCAATTCTAACTAAGGCAGTTTGGTGTTTATATAAATTAAAAATTATTCTCCTATCCTTATAATCTATACCCGTTTCTTTTAAAATTCTAAACATTATGTCCCAATCTACATTATCAAATGCCTTTTCTAAATCTACAAAAGCTATGCAAGTTACCTTTCCTACCCTATTTCTTTTTTCTACTACCGTTCTTAGTGCTAGAATCGCCTCTCTCGTCCCTCTGTTTTTCCTAAAACCAAACTGATCTTCTCCTAGCCTTTCCTCTACTTTATTTTCTAATCTCCTATAAATAATCTTTAACAATATCTTCGATGCATGTGATAGTAGGCTAATGGTCCTATAGTTCTCACACAATTTAGCTCCTATTTTCTTCGGCATTGTTACTATTCTACTACGCTGAAAATCCTGTGGTACTTCTCCCTTCTCATATATTTTACAAACTAACCTGTATAATCGCTCCTGCATTTTTTCCTCTTGTGGACAAAGTAAAAATTAACGAATTAGGTAGGCCATTGCTTCTTATAAATTTATCGTAAACTTGTACAAGGAGTGCAGAAAACCGGACATTTACGCGGCGTTTTACAAGAGACATTTACAAAAATATATATAACACAGATGAAGGACAGATTCTCATATTGTGTCCATCTACAAGCCGCTGAGTTATTTAACACGAAATCGATGCCAACATTTTCTAAACAATTTCCAGTGGACCTTTTGGAAACCGTGTGTCATGCATATCCATTTTTGAATTAAACCAGATTAAAAACAAAATTGGAAGTCATTTACTCGCGTCCGGATTTTTATCAAATAATTGGAGCCACAAATTTTCTTTCATTATTGCTACAAAATAATCTCAGTGAAACTTTCCCGGAAACAATAAAAAATACTTAAAATTAATTTAACAACCCCAATGACCACTGCTGAATCAGAGCGTTGTTTTTCAACACTTAAAAGAATCAGGTCTTTTTTGCGAAATGCTATGGGTAATGATCGTTTAAACGCGTTGGCGATCATGTGTATTAATAAAAATGTGGTGCTAGATATTTACAATTTTAACCAAAAAGTTTTAGAAAAGTTTATATCAATGAAAGATAGAAGAGTGGAATTAACTTTCAAGAAATGATTGAATTTAATCATTTTGCATCCATTTTAGGTAGATTTCTCACTATTATGTTATTTTTTAAGAAATGCGCCCCCCCAGATTGAAATGGCACGAGCCGCCACTGGTAATAAGGGTGGGTAAGGGTGCGCTAAGTGTGCAAGATTTTCCCCATCTATGACGTCATTGATAGCCCCCGGGAAGCTCCAGCACCAACACTCCTCATATAAATATATACATTTAATATACCTATATACATAATGTGATGTATAACACAACTCAGACTTGCTCGCGTTGCTGCTATTCCTTTGGTATTGACTTTGCCTGCTAAGCTGCTCAGGTTCAGCGGCGCCCGAGCAAACCGCCCTGCCCATCGGGTATTTCCGGTTGATTGGAACGCAGACTAATATTGTCATTAATAGAGATGTGTGAAGTGGCGTACGCTGCGATTATTTTATTTTCATTCGTGATTTTGATTTCTTGGTTTTGGTTATGATAGACTCGGAAGAAATTGATGGATTCATTTATTTCTTTACAACTTAAAAATGTTGCGGCATTTTTAATATGATATATTCTTCGCATATAGTTTTTACTGGCTTTTTAAATGTAATGATGAACAAAATGTTTTTAGCTTTCAAAAAATTTCTGTAGGTTACTAAATATGCAAAAACGTTCCTAATATATAAAAGAATAAGTATCGATTGAGTAATTACCTATTTTGATTGAATTAAAGGTTTTTCTTAATAAATTTCGAAGTACCTCAAAGAATTTTTGAACATATTGATCGTTGTGCTGTCTACCTACGATTAACAGTTGATCAATTCTATACACCTTCAAGAAATCTGATTAATGTTGTAAAATAATATTTTTTGATATGTAGTGATACTTAATTATAGAAGACTTATCTTTTCAAATACCTAGGAGCATATTCATGGAACAGAACGCCTATTTCATATGTGATAAGTAATCTTCTGGAATTCGAACGGGATTCGAACCCGCACTCGTCGGGTACCGTTATTCAGCGACTGAATTTAAAATTAATTATGGCAATATTTTGGTTTACGTATTAAACATTTATTAGGGCTATATTTACTCACAGCAAATACGAATGCATATAAAATAGTGTAGAGCAATCAAAATTTTCAAACACTATTGAGCTGTGTTAAAAGATATTCGAAAAATATTAATATTACTTAGTTTTATAACAGGATAATTTATTTATTAGAAGACTATAGTTTCGTTATTACATATTTTCAATTCTGATAGAATTACATTACCAATGTCATATACGAATAAATCTATTAAACATTAGGGGTAGGTAGTGGTATTACATTAAACAAGAATACAATATAGCAATCCCGTTGAGTAACACGGGTAACTTTATTTGTTTTATTATTGTGCTACTGAAGATGGGGGCATAGCCTCTGAAATGCGCATCTAGCTAATAAATGCATTGTGTTACGGTTTTTGTGTGATGTTTTATACAACTATTTAACATCGTAGTGATGATTTTATAAAGAAGAGATTAAGTCAGATGGTTATTTAGTAAAGTGTCTTGTTGGGGTTGTCGAAGTTTGTGGTTTCCAGTGATTCTAGGCAATTTATTTTCGGGCCTCTTGTACAAATGTGTAAAATTTCTATAATATGTGTTGTGAGAAAAGCTGTATAATATAATTTGCCAAATTTAAACATACTAGACAGAATGAAAATCCAGAATACATTATGTAAAAAACATAAGAAAAACGAAAATCACAAGGAAGCGAAACGAAATTACTTGAATTACAAAAACCATCTGAATAATGAAATAAGGAAAGCAAAAATGGACTTTTTGCAGAAGAAACTTGATCTGGCGTAAAACAAACCAACATCGTTATGGTATCATATAACCAACGCTTTGAGAAATTAATATAGAATTTAAAAAACAACAATCGTAGGAGAATTAAATCACAATATTGTATGAATAAAAGATACAAATGAAATAGCTAACTGCTTCAACAACTTCTTCACAAATATCGCACAACAACTAGCAAACGCATTTAATCAAAACGACAGCATAGAGGAAATATATGAAGAACCAATAAATGCAAATATATGGAGATTTGAACCAACCACAACATTGGAAATAGAATCCATAATAATAAACCTTAAGAACAATAAGGCTCCAGGTCCTGATGGTATTACAAAAGAAGACGTAATTTATAATATGGAAGGAATAGCATATATATTGTGCACATTAATAAACGAGGTCTTAAGCGAAGGGACGTTTCCAGAAACATTAAAACAATCCAAAGTCATACCAGTTCACAAAAAAGGGACCATGACTGATTGTAACAACTACCGACCAATATCACTACTGAACGTATTTTCAAAAATTGCAGAAAAGGTGATAAAATTAAGACTATACAATTATATAGAACAAAATATAAGATTTGACCCACAACAACACGGCTTTCAAAGTAATAGCAATACCCAAATGGCTACGATATAGGTGCTTGATTTTATAAACAAAGGTCTGGATCAAGGTGATTACGTTGTATCAGTGATTTATTGATTTTAAAAAAGCATTCGATACGGTAGACCACGGGATACTAGTAAAGAAACTTGATAAGCTTGGAATTCAAGGAACTGAAGCCAACATCTTTAAAATATATCTACAAAACAGAAAGTCACAAGTGTATGTAAATGAAGCCATTGGTGAACCACTATTAATAGGGGTGCCGCAAGGGTCGGTCCTTAGCCCAATATTGTACCTACTTTATATACAAGATATGCAGAGAATAGGATTGAACGGGACCTACAAGATCTTCGCGGACGACACTGTGCTGTTATATAGCGGAAAAGAATCTATTGAAATAGAAAACGTGATAAATAGTGACCTTAAAAAATATTGTGAGTGGCTACAAACCAACAAACTTACTATAAACACAACAAAAACAGAATACTTACTTTACAAGCAAACGAACAAAAGTGATTTACAACTCAACCTTAACATAGACAATGAAATATTAAGTCGGAAATTTAGTGCAAAATATTTAGGTGTAGTAATTGACTCTAATCTAAATTATGAACTAAATATTAATAATATCAAAAAGAAAATAATAGCGTTAGTGAGCGCAATAAATAGACTGCCAATTTTACCTGAAAAACTTATTAAACTTCTATACCATGCGTACGTATATCCTAACTTAATATATGGGATATCAGTCACTTCACAATGTGCAAAAACTGTTTTTAAACAATTAAATGTGGTTCAAAATAAGGCACTTCAAGTAATGTTCAAGATTCCTCATATGACACCCTCAGTGATATTATACAAAAACCTAGAACTATCGAATATTAACCAAATAAGTTTCATAGAAAAGCAAACTAATATACAAAATAATAAATAAGAAAATAAAAACGATCCTACAGTTGCGGTTCAATACAGACATATATAGTTTAGGAACCAGAAATAGAGGAAAAATTTACTTAGAAGTAATAAAGGACACAGCAACTTTACATTTAGGGCAGTACAACAATTTAATCAATTGCCTGAAAATACAAGAAACGCAACAAAACTAGTACAATTTAAGAAGCTTTTCAATCAATATGTATTGCAACATGATGTTTAATATTTTATAGTGAAATAGATATATAGTTAAAAAAATTATTGTTAATTAAGACTGACTGCTTAACACCTTGCTTTGCATGTTTAGCAGCGGTCAAAATTACATATGTTACATTTAGATATTTTATATTGTATAACTACTTATTTTTAATAAAAATAAATAAAAAATAAATAAGTCTAAAAGTAAGTCGACTAACTATTTAAAAGATATTAATTGACAATAATATGATTTTAAATTTATGAGCCAATCAGTTTTACTGAGTCTTATATAAAATGTACACCGAATTTACAAAAAAAAAAAGGTTCAATTTTGCTTCAACTCGATTAATATTGAAATAAAATATATTGCCTTTCTCATCTCTATCACTAAATTCATGCAACGTCGCACACTGTTTCTTGCAGGAGTGCTTGTAGTTCTAGCATTGTGAACAGTGGTGTCGCTGCAGGCACGCAGAAACAGAAGCAGTACGTGCGCTTTGGTTAGCGTCAGTTCCAAATCAGTTTAGTTTATTGTGTGCTGCCGGTGGAGTACATTGTTTGCACGTATCTGTGTGATTGTTAAACCCCAGATCTATATCAAACCTGCCCTAATTAGTGCGCCGGTTGTTGATTTCTGACAGAAATTACGCTGGTATAATGGCGACCGAGGTGGAGAGTAACGTGCCCGTGGCTGGGGACACAATTAAACAGCAAGAGGAGGAGAACAAAGGGGCCGCCGCGGTGGCCGCCCCCGATGGAGATAATGTGACTAGTGGAGATGCACCGGCTGCTACCGCCGCTGCTCCTGTTGTGGCCGCGAAAGAACCACCGGCACCGAAGATTGTGGTCCATAAGGCCAACTATGAGAAAGATGTTGTGTACATGTACCAATTCTCCCGCACTCCACTTCTGCCCTCCATGTCGCCCTACTGTCTTAAAGTCGAAACATGGCTGAGATTGGCCGGTTTAAAATATGAGGTATGTTGTAACCGGTTCATATATAAACAACGGAAATAGAGGCTGACGTTTTTGCATGCAATATTAATACAACCAGCGACAGAGTAGGGTCGATAGTATATTTCGTGTGGCTTTGTTTGAATGTAATATTATATTACGCGATAAACCTCACATAGATGAGTATATTTTGAATTTTTATTAGTATTAATAAGGGTGGGACGTAGGTGACATATTTCTATACATCGCAGGGGTTGATGACCGGTGCTCGGTTGCCACTGCTGCTGTCGCTGAAGAATACTTGTTTACCGCCGCCATGTTTATATATAACATCAATTGTAGCCCTTGCAAATGCAAAACTTTAATTGCGATTACATGAAACGTAGTTATTATTAATAGTAAATGCTAATTTCTTTTCGCATACTCTATTCAAGTAGGATTTGTATATTTAATCTTGTACTAAAATGGTTTAATATGTTATTTCTAACACCAGCCGGGACATCAACCACTTTTGCTATATTGGTGCCAATACAACGTTGCCACATCTCTTCTTGATTTCTACTTTGACTAAAGAGATAATTATCACTATTAATCTTATTGTAATTATATATTGTTTGAGGCGTGATGCTAATGTCTTTAAGAAGTGATTGATTTATTTATAAAATAAAATAAATCAGTTTAATCAGAAATAAAAAAATCGGTTTCTATAGTTTCCGATAATGTTCAAAAACAAAACAGCCAAAGTAAGCTCGTGTATGTTGTTTACCTGTTTTATCGAATATTTTATTTTAAAAATGATAAAAATGGGCGCATAGCGCTTGAAATGTACATCTAGCTACTGAATGCTTGTTACGGTATTTTGGTGATATTCTATATTAGAATATGTTATATTTAAAGCTTTATGGAAATTACCCGTATTATAGAGAGATATTGATCTGTTGCACTGGAAGCATGAATAATATGCGGGATAATATGCATTATGCTCGTTATGATGTGACCACCCTAAATTGAAATTTAAATTATTATATTTCAACTATTATTTCACTAACCGTTTTAAAATAGTATATCATTCGTGACAGAGGTATTTTCTATAGTTTTTATCTTGTGCTACTGAAGATGGGGGCATAGCCTTCGAAATGCGCATCTAGCTACTGAATGCTTGTTACGGTATTTGGGTGATGTTCTATATTAGAATATTTTATATTTAAAGCTTTATGGAAATTACCCGTATTATAGAGAGATATTGATCTGTTGCACTGGAAGCATGAATAATATGCGGGATAATATGCATTATGCTCGTCATGATGTGACCACCCTAATTGAAATTTAAATTATTATTATATTTCAACTATTATTTCACTAACCGTTTTAAAATAGTATATCAATCATGATTCGTGACAGAGGTATTTTCTATAGTTTTTATCTTGTGCTACTGAAGATGGGGGCATAGCCTTCGAAATGCGCATCTAGCTACTGAATGCTTTAAGTTACGGTATTTGGGTGATATTCTATACTATTCACTAAGCCGTGTTTGATTAAAAATTTTGCGTATTGTATTTATAGTAAAGAAATACGTGAATGAATGAATAAATAAATAAATGCTCCGATAAATTCTTCTCGATTTAAAATGTTAGAAATTAAATAAATTCAAAAATTTAGAATGCCAAACAATCTGAAACAATTACTTATACATTTGTTTAATTATATTAGATAAGCTATCAGTACTTGCATTACCAGCTACAAATACAAAATGAAGACGCATTATTATATTTTATAAGCTATTAAAATGTTGTCCGCTTAAAATGATATTGGGAAAGTAACTCTTACTTTAATTTTGCAACATCGTGAAATATTCTACCCTGCATAATTTTAGTGGATAAAAGTGTCGTAATTTTTTTAATATATATTTTTCTTATGCATATTGATTTTTCATATTTATATGACATCATTTGAGCAAAAATTTCAATTCAAAAAGCCTCAGAATATTACATGACATACAACCTAGAAATCTATTTTTATTTTATGAAGATTGCGCTTCTTGTTTTTGTATTCATGTTAGATTGTCTGGTATCTTATCGTATATATTCTGCGGAATTTAAACATCTGGTCCCACTGTATTTATTATGGTATTTACACAGGCGCTTAGGAAAGTAAACATGTTTGTTACATTTTATAATTAGAACGATGTTCTAATTATAAAATGCAAGAAAAATCCTCCAAATTTATTACTTGTCATTTTCCCAAACAGAACGAAAATGAAGCAAATTTTATTCCAGAAGCCTTACGTAAATTTCTTTTCAATGTTGTAATTATAGAACCGACGTAGCTTTGGAACAAAATACTTCACGAAATTATATTAGAAGTTTCCATTTTGAATTCTATTAAATTCTATTAAAACAAATAGAATAAAAACTGATACCAAAATTAAATTTAGTTTTACAAAAACAAACCTTTCTTATTTTGTAAATTCTCTTTGAAATAAACTCGTGATGCGTAAATATTTAAGTTATACAATTGCACTCGCATCGTGTTCCGGTTTGAAATATATGGAACAGTTTTAAAGCGTCATTTAACATCATTATTACCATTGTAAAAGTTATGAAATTGACAGACCATTCTACCCGACCTTTCCTATACCTTAATTCTTCGATTTGAACATTGGATGGTGTCTTGCTGTACTGGGTTTCAAGTTTTTTTTTTTTTACAATTGACACTCGCAATTAACCTACGATTTCGTTTTTCTGTCCACGAAAATTGTTTATTAATTTATTATTACAAATAAAGCGACAATTGCCGGTTTTATATTTGTAGTAATTCCAAAATAATTACAGTTAATAAATTTTTGAGGAGATCCAGAATTAATTAGCACGATTCTGGTGAGTTTTCAGTCAAACAAGTAGAATGCTTGATCAATGCTTGTAAAGGAATACGAAGAGCGCCGAACGACTTAACCAGCATCGTACCACTTTTGTGCCAAGCGTTGGAGAAACGGAAGAAAACTCCATACGAATACGATTAGCCTCCAAAAAATGAAGGGTACGGACTACGATTGTATCCCGGCTGTAAAACATCTAACTTGTCCAGCTTCCTCTTGAAGATTTTATTAGATTTTGAGGCTGCGTTGTCTTCACTTTTGTAAAGAAGGCACCACGATTTGTAAAGAAGAAATTTCTTAGATCGCTACGGCGGCGAATTATATCCAATTTAAAACTGTGACCTCGAAGATGTCGATTCCTTGACTTTGTAAAAGGAAGATTATCCGTTCTATAGTAACCCTTGATACATTTGAAGGCTTCAATTAAGTCTCCACGCAGTCTTCTAGTCTCTAGTGACAGTGAGTTACTTTAATCGACTGGTAGAAAATGCTTCGTAGCGCTGCGTTGTACTCTTTCCAGTGTTAAAATATCTTTTATATAGTGGGTAGACCAAACTACTGCAGCGTATTCCAAGCGGGAACGGACATACACTTTGTAGAGATTTAAGGAGACATCGAGCGTATGATTTGGGATAGTTTTAGTTATCAGATAATTTGCTGCTTTTACAATATTCACTATATGAACATCCTACTTTAGCTTACTCGTTATAGTTACTCCAAGGTCTCTGTTTTCTGTCACAGCGGTTATTGGCTTGTATATTTATACTTAGGGTTATTCTCTCCTACGTGCAGTATCACGAAATTTTCGATATTAATACCCATCTTTGGACCAATCAGCCAATGCTATAAGATCCTTCTGCAAGATGGCAAAGCTGTGAAGAGGGTTATTGTAAATCTTTATGTTGTCAGCGAATGAGGCTATTTTAGACTCGATGGCGAAGGCAGATCTGAAATATATATATTGAAGAGCATTGGCCCCTGCACAGAGCCTTGGACCACCCCAGATTCAATTGTTACAGGTAGTGACATAACATTCCTTACTTTCACCGTATATGTACGATTGGTTAGGAAGTTCTTCAGCCATTTAAGTATTCTTCCTCTAATTCCATAATGGTGTAACTTGTACGCCGATCTTCTCAATTAGTTTCAAACGTGTCCAATCGATGGAAGGGTAGTTGAAGTCCCTGAAAACGATAAGATTGTGCAGCTGGGCTGAAGCTAAGGAAAGGGCTTGGAGAAGTGACTTGTCTTGTTCTTGTTCAAATTGTCCTACCAGCAGGAATTGAACCAGGGCCACGCTAGACAATTGTTTAGTGAGACAAGTAATTTTCAACGTGATTTAAATTTTATACGTGATTTTAATATTAAAGATTTTATATATATGGTTGATGCAATCTTTGCGCTTTGTTTTTACCGGACATTGTGGTTGATTAATCACTGCGTATATATATAATTTTTTAAATATGTTACTGCAATATAGCAAATACATAGCTGCTAATATTACTTGCACTTAAAAATTTACGATTGATATATGAAATTTCAAACTTCACAATGCATACCTATCTTGAGACATATCCTCGTCAAATGTCGGATTATAATAGTTTATTTTTAATATTTCAAAACAAACAAAGGATATACAGCATATATTTGTTTAACGAAAATATTAGTGGATAAAATCGATATGAATGAAAAATTGGAAAGTGAAATCAAAAAGCTGTAGGTCTCCAAATATTCACCAGATGCCAATATTCAGAGGATTCTTTTTTAGAATTATTTAAAACCACCTTGAAAACTAGATAAATGTTGAAAAACAAATATTTTTTGCAAGTACACTATGCACAAGAAATTGCTTATTATGTGTGAAATATAGCATACTTTCTGTAGCAGATAGAAAATAGATGTTCATTACCTGTGACATTATCTTTCGTTACCTCGTGCTCTACTATTTTTAATTTATATATATTTTTTATTTACATTTTGTACCTTAAAAATAATTATTTAAGTTCTTCAAGCTTATTATCCGACGAAAAATCGTCTGCGGCGCATAGAAAAGAAGACAATTTAAATTTAAAAAAAACTCAAATTTATACCATACTAAAATATCTTTGTTGAAAACTTTTCCCACCGAAATATTGGCACGCCACTGGATTCAGGCGTCTTTGAGTAGGCGTTACAGCGAAATGCAATCTTTACACTCCGAAGCCACCTCTTCACATTATTTTACATCTAAACCTAGGGCTTGGGATTTTACGAAATGCAATTTAATTTTATATCGTGGTCTATCAACATTAGAATCTTTTAGAAGTTCTTGATGCTGTTATAATGTACTTGTAGATTTTTTAAGTGCTTTTTAGTATTACGAAAATCAGTGATCGAGAAACGCAACTAAAGTTCCTTGATGGTCATCCATGAGTATAGGTGTTTTACTATCTGAAGAACCGTCGCAGTAGATTCTAAAACGTTTTCATTTCAAATTTTGAATGTTCATTTAATAATTCAAAAATTCAGTTTTAATATTTATTGTGCAGCCGACTTAAGAAATGTTTGTGAGAAGACTTTGTAGGAAATTATATATTTTGTCTACGTTAATATCTTTTATTTTTAGTTAGTTTAGTTAGTCTTTTTTGGCGATTTTTTTCTTCACCTTTATGAGGTTGAGAATAGATGCATTAACAAATTTGAACTTTTGGCCAGTCAAAGGTTCTAAGGATATTTTCTTATATTTATCCTATTAGAAAGCGTTGTTATTTGAAGTTCGGTGATATTTATAGACAGTGTGACTGTAATAAATATTAAACCGATTATCATTATAAGCAGTCTAAAATATTAAGGTTGCCACCGAATGGATAGTACAACAATACATGATGTTTTATCTTTCGGAGCTACAATTTAATTACCATTACCCATTATCTGTACAACTTCGTTACCTTTAATATAAGAGAAAAGTTTTCGTCGGAAGTTTAAGCGATTTATCTACGATTTCCGTATTATATTTTAACGGCTTCTTACCGTTGCCCTTAAGATCTATGTCTACATTTACACTACCCTGTATTTGTATCAAAGCATACAGAAGAGTCTCTTCTTGATTAGTAGTGAATTGTGCAGTTAACCTTCAAGAGGTTGTTGCACCGCCGGTTTGTAATAATATTGGTTTCACACATACGCGCGTACATATTACATACAACGTTCCTACGTCTTCGGGAGTATAAGGGTATATATATGTACAGTGCGTTTAGTTTATCTTCACTGAAAATTTCGCAGCACAAATGGAAGTTTGTCAAGAATGTATTAAAGACATCTAGCAATAACGATGTTTAGAGGTGATATCACCAATTAGTCAAGCGTATACCGAATATTCTAGAGCCCTTCGATCTTTGCTTTATTATATTGGAATGATTATATTAGGAACAAACAACGTATAATAAAGAGATGTTGCAAAATTTATTTTTTAAATGATTCGTATATATACATTTTTGCTGCAATTAAAGTAATTAATTTGTGTATAACATCATTAGCATATTTCTTGTATTTTCGGATAGTTGTGAGATTTCACATTTTGTTATGCATTTTCACCCAAGGTAATATAAAACAATCCAAACTGAATCCACAGGTGCGACAAATCGTAATCATAAATTGTTTTTCAACGCAAATATTTGAATATAACTGCTATTTTGAGTTCGCCCAAATTCACGAAAACTTGGTAATATTTTCTCATAGGTCGTTGTTTCAAAAATAAATTTACAAACGATTTTTGTTCACCTTTTTGAAAATTGAAAATCAATTAATAAATTAATTTGGGTGATATTCTATATTATAATTAATAAGGTATTCTTTTTCGGGGGTTTTCAAATAATTTTCGACCGATACCAAATATAAGCGATGTCGAGGAACAGCCTTACCACGGTACTACTTTACCTATACAGTAACCACTGCATATAAGTACCATTTATTACGGCCAAAATAGAAGAATAGTACCTTCTAACTTAAACACGTGTGTGCGAGTTAGATATGAATGGCGTTTGCTCTTTATTTGTTTCATATTCCGTTAATGCAAGGTAAAGAATCTGTAGTCTTTCCTGGCTTTCCAAAAGAAGTGACTCTGATTATAGTGTGTATACTCCATGGATGTTTAGTAAATTTAGATTAAAAGATCAATAAAATCAAGAAAACTTTAGGTTCATTAGGTAACGGTCAAGATGAATGGTCGTTCAGAGATATAAATAATTATAAAAAGAGATTAAAGAAAACAAATACCCTTTACCAAAATAGTAATTATGAAAAATGAATTATAATAACATATGTATCAGCAATGCTCTGACAGACATATGCACGTATTATATTAATTTTAATAGTAATATGTATTTTCCTTAAATTTAAATGTGCGATGCTACAGAACTTTTCTTTATTGTGTTGCTACATCTTCGATGGAAATCTGCCTGTAGATTGTAAACTTGACACTCCTAGGACTGTAAACATTATATATCAGGGGTGGCCAACAAGTCTATCGCGAAGAGTTGGACACAAAAACAGATTATTTCGAATGTGGCGCTAGTAAAACGAGGCAAAAACACGAAATAAGGCGAAGATAAGTTGGCTCAGTGATTTAGCGTTTCTGGCAGATTTTTACCATCCAAGTGAAGCGATTTAAAGTTACAAGAAAAAAACAAGGCAATAAGTCACATGATTTGTTGCATTAATGCTTATAAAAGTCGGTTCGTGATGTTGATTGAAGAACTCAATTTTTTTTTATCATTTTCCAAATATGATTTACCATTTCCAAAAACATCCCAATTTTACTTATAACTTTGAAAAATACGTCGTCGAAATAAAAAACGTTATTGAGAATTTTGATGCAAGATTTGGTGATTTAAAAAAAAATTTAAGATATTGTTCAATATTTATCTTTCCCTCCTAACCCGGGAGAGGTCGCGTATGCATAAACACAGTTATAGGTCGCTTAGGGTATATTTTGGCCCCAGCAATAAAATCGCCATACGCAGGAAATGAAATGCAAAATATATCAATTTTTATTAATTTATTGTTGAAAACAAATAATATAATACAAATTTATTTGGAAATATCATTTTGTCCCAAATTTCTTTTGCAATTCTCGCATATGTAATTCATGTGCTCTGAAAAGAGCATTAATTGCAGAGACTGCAGTATTTTGTTGTTTTTCTATCTCGTGCCATTGGAGATATGTCACATCTTCCTCTAGCACGTTTTACGAGAGGTTCTTTGCTTTCCTCAAGATCAAATTCAAAGATTCTTCTTATTTTTTGATTTTAAATCAACTGACAAATTTGGTAACGATAAATGGAGTATTGCGTGTTCTTTGCAGTTCAGTTAAAAACAAAAAAACGAATGGAACTGAATTTTTGCAGCGGTTATTGTAAAAATACTTGGGAGAAAATACCTAAAATGTGGGGAGTCCCTCTTAAAGTAATGTAAAAATATCTACACATTCACGCGACTGGGGTCATTATATACCCCGTGCGACCTCTCGCCGGTTAAGAAAGATTTAAATGTGAAATATATTGCTGCAAAAATTTCTGATATTTTTGACATGGAAAAAACTAAATTAGATAATGAATTGATAACTCTACAATCTGATTTAATATTAAAAGCAAGGGAGCTTGAAGAAGAATTTTGGAAATATGTTAGTTGTGAGAAGTATCAAATATTTAAAAAAGTAGTGATTAAATCTATTAGATTAATCTTACCGATTCACATACCGAAGATTCATTACCATTATCTTTATCGATACTATAAACGCTTGATAGAAGATATGAAACCATAAACTTCGCATTAATAAATCTTTTATTATACATATATCTTATGTATTTGTTTTTTAATTTATTCAATAAATATTATTATCGTGATATCGATTCGTTTAAACTTCATTAGATATCGATTTTTAAGGAACATGATTATGTCATCGTGTGAAATATTAATAATTTTACAGGTAGATCGCGATCACTTTTTGAGTAGAAAAGTCGATTTCAAGAACAAACAAGTTGGCCACCCCTGCTATATAATATTTATTTACATATATCCATGGCTTAATAGTAAAACCACGTAACTCCACCAAAATCAAAATAGAGATTTTTGACTTATAATGTTGGCAGTATCGTATTTTTTTACAAAAAAATCAATCTTACCACACACACACACGACATCAGAAAGGAATTTTAATGCTCATAGCCATTGCATACAGAATAAATACGTTTTTTTGTTCCTCCTGTAAAATTTGTCAAATGGAGTTACGAGGTTTTACTTTAGCCATCGATATATTTATATATATAAAATTAGACATTCATTTTATTTATCATCCTATATACTTCTGCATTGTCTTCTTCTCCAACGATTGATGTTTTTATAAACAAACAGACACAGTATAAGGCATACTGATATAAATAAACATACCCCCATCTCGTACGACTGTTATTGTGTAATAATAAATTCAACACTGACGCTATTTCGTATTTACCATAATTTCTGCATAAATTTACATCGATCAAGCTGAGAGAATCGGTTTCCCTGTTTTGGTTCAATTATCTACTTCTATAATAGCGGAATGAATAGTTGCACAAATTCGTAGAATACCTACATATATTATACCTACAAATTTATACGAATATTATGTTATGTTAACACTAATAATATCCTTTGTTTTATTAATTTCTTTAAACTTGTTTAATATGGCACGTATGTCGTGTATGTAATTAGTTCATCAGATATCTTTAATTATTTTGTTATATCCTGTATATTTTTTGCAATAGAACACCTGTATGGTTGTCAGTCAGAAGGCAAATTACTTTGTTGTCAAGTCGTTTAAATCGGATACATGAATCCATTCTGAGCTCCTTAATTTGCCTTATAAATAAACTGCGAAAGGTAGCTAATAAAATACTTCTTGAATTCTACAATCGTTTTTCATTTGTTGTATTTGTTATCTGAATGGATAATGGAATTGAAAATGGATATGTTAATTTAATGAACCTTCCAGTGATTTTGTTTTTGAAAATTCAATCCGATTAATATTATTTTTGTAAGCTTAAATACATTGAATATTACCGAGTTGAAGATTTGCAAACATTATGTGAATCTAAAAAATTTCCGATATTCATCTATATAATATTTATAGGTTTTGTAGTGAAAATTGCACTCCAAGCATTTTATTATAGTATAGAATATCACCCAAATACCGTAACAAGCATTAAGTAGCTAGATGTACATTTCAAGCGCTATGCGCCCATCTTCAGTAGCACAAGATAAAACGAAATAAAATAAATAAAACAGTATATCAATCACGATTCGTGACAGGTATTTTATTTTGTTTTAACTTGTGCTACTGAAGATGGGCGCATAGCCTCCGAAATGTACATATAGCTACTTAATGCTTGTTACGGTATTTGGGTGATATTCTATATTATAATTTAACACCGTAGTGATAATTTTTAAAAAGCATTTTATTGTTGAAAACAATAATAATTTTATCGTGGAAAATGAACCACACAGAATATAGATTGTATTTATATCATTGTTTTACATATTTAGATGTTATTTAGTGAATATTTACGATAGACTTTTATGCAAATTAATTTTTGAGTAAAAAGAAAATGTGTGAAAATTACGGCTTGAATAATTTTTTTTTTTAATGTGAATAAGTGTAAAAATGGCTAGTGATAAAATTTAATGCGTACACTTTTTTTCAATTCGTGTACATGTAAAATGTGGCTAGAGAAAAGAATATATATAAGTAAAATTCGTATAATAGATTGTTGCTTTCGAGTGTGTCTTGAAATCATGACAACATTTCCTATTAGCAAATGTCTCACTCAGATTTTTGTCAATCTCTTCTGACCAAAATCGTTAATTAATAATATAAAAATAAACATTCGTAATTAGTTTATGCGAATAACAGTTTCGTAGAAGACGCTTATAATGTGATGGAAGTGTCTTGTTCTTCAAAGGCAGGAACAAAATGCTTGCAGTTTTTGCAAAGATTTTTGTAAAAAAAAAATACTATTTATTTATCATTATTGCACGAAATTTCGTCGATAATGTTATTCGCTAAAACTAAATATGAACTCTTATGACTATTCCCTATTTAACAACAATTTCTTTTCGAAAATGAACTGTTATAACAACCAATATATATCTCTTTTCTCTTTATCATTTTTGCTTTTCTGTTGTGTAAAATTAAAATTAAAAAATTACAGCACTTCTACAGTGAGTGTTAAATTAAAATAAATTTAAAAACTTACATTTCTTTGCCGAGTCAATATTATAAACGTAAATTTTTGTGTATATGTAATGTATTTTTTTAGATTCACTAATTTTAAATTTTCATCAAAATCACGCACATAATATTACAAATATTTTGATATATATTTTTTTTAACTTTCTATTCTACATGTTGTATATTAGCTAAAATTAAACAACTTCGGAACTATTCCGAATATTAGATGTTATCATAAATAATATAGAATATCACCCAAATACCGTAACAAGCATTAAGTAGCTAGATGTACATTTCAAGCGCTATGCGCCCATCTTCAGTAGCACAAGATAAAACTAAATGCGCTTGAAATGTACATCTAGCTACTTAATGCTTGTTACGGTATTTGGGTGATATTCTATATTATAATTGAACACCGTAATGATAATATTTAAAATTAATAATATAATCAACGGTTTATCAAAGACACCGATATTTACTCAGAGTTGATGAAGACCACATCTAAAACATGAATCATCATCAAGAAACTGTGCCTAATTTTTAATGCTCAAATCTTTGTTTTTTACATCCAATGATTTCTCTCGGAGGTTTATAAATGTACAAGCGAAAATAATATGGTTTTTAATTACGAAATTAGTCAATTTGATTTCATTTGCCAAGATGTGTGTTTTTTCAATCTTCTCCAATCTTGTCTAATATCGGACAAGTTTCAGGATCGAATCCATGTTTTATATAAGCCTTCTTGACATTGCATGTACCAATCGTATAACATCCATCGACTACTTAATGCAAACTACAATATCATCTTCATATTCACACCGTCATGTGTATCTCAGCAGTTTCCTTTGTTATCCATAACTCCATTGTATATATTCTGCGGTCTGTAGGTCAGGTGTACTTAAACTACACGATAATATGGGAATATACCGTGTGTTTAATTATACGTCAACATATCACTAACCAACGCGTTGTATTGTTTCAATTTAAACAGGTTAGAATCACATCTAAATTGTGTACAATTAAGATATTTCCATTTCATTAATCTTTAATGGTTTTCTTGTTATTGTTATTTCCTTGTCGTAGAGTTATGATTCATCAAAATATTCGCAAACGCACATACAAAGCGAAGTAGAAATCCACATCATATGGTTCAATTAGGTCAATTTGTTATAAGATTTATCAGCTATACATTTCATTGAAGATTAAAAGAAAAATTCTTTGTAAAAGATTTTTTATTTTTTTTGTCTCAACAGAGGCGGGCTAGCAATTTCATTGACAGAATTCGAATATTAAATTATTTGATGGGTTATTACCATTTTTACATTCGAATTTCGAATAAATCTGGGTTTTAAAATCCCATTTGCGTTTATTAGGTATATTGTTAATCTTTTCGATTTAAATTTATAGTTAAATTTGAAGTCGCGCTGTATAGAATATCACCCAAATACCATAACTCAAAGCATTTAATTGCAAGATGCGCATTTCAAAGGCTATGCTATCATCTTCAGTAGCCCAAAATAAAAACTAAATAAAATACACTAACCGTGATCAATTGAATAAAAAGCACTTTTTTAGTATTATTTCGTATTTTAATTAGTTTAACCATCGTATATGTATTTTTATTGTTTAAAAGAATTATGTTTGGGAAAAAGGTCGCAGGAATATTATATTTTCAAAATCCGTTTGCTTCTCTTTGCGTTACTCCCAATTGAGATCAAAACCTGGACTCAAATGTCAGTCTTAATACATTCTGGATGTTTAATTTAATTTATTGAAAACATAACTAGAAAAGGACAACTTATATGCAAAGCATTTATCGCAAACTTTTCGGATTAGGTTAGATTTAATCAAAAAGACTAAAGTACATTCATTGTTTCATCCCAATTTAATAAAAATTTGAAAATATACAAATATTTAAAAAGATATACAACATATTAAAATAATTGACTAATTCTTACATAATTACCGCTCTTTAGTAAGCAATTGGCAATTTGCTGATATTAGTATAACATATATATATATACATATATTCTGTATTTTTTAATATTTAGAAAACATTTAAATGTTTGCTCATGCAGTATTTAAATGCAATACATTTACAATACTTCCCACAATTATTATTTTTAACAAATTATATTCGCATTGTTCGTCGTCATCTCTGATTTTTATATTACGACCTCTTCATTATGTGCTCAATTCCAAATTGACTACAAGGGAATCTTGACGATTTAAGAAAAACAACATACTTTCGGTATGAAACTATATACTTGTTAGCTATAACTACAAGTACCTTAGTACTTGTTTAGATGTAAATTATAAACTATTAAGTTCCAATAAGAATTTGTATTGATAGGCATTTAAATTATATACAAAATTAAATGTTTTTTTTTCTTCTATCGAACATCCTACTTAAGTAAATAAAATTTATCGCGATACCGTCATAATAACCAAATTCATTTTTTATCGAATATCCCTAGTTAAATGTTTTGGTGCTCACATACTTTAGAAGTAGTACTCTTCAATTTGGAACCTGAACCATTCGATATGCTACAAAAATCGATTTTTTTTTCATCAAAGTTCTGAAATTGGAAAAAATCAGTTCTTAAATTGAATGAAAAACAGAACTCTTCCCGTCTCCAAAATTATAGATATTTCTGTGAAATCCGTAATGCAAAATTATATATTTTTTTAATACGAGAGGAATTAAAACTGTTTTTATATCACAATATATCACAATTCCTATTATTTAAATTTTAATTTTAATTACAATAGAATATCACCAAGTAAGCCTTAAACACATCAATTTTTTATAAAAATTTCATATTTTTATTATATTTTAACAATAAGTAATTTTTATATTACTATTCGGTGCCATAATATAAAAAAAAGACCGTAATCGAGAGTCGAAGTAGTTACGTGTTTTTTTTTTTCGTTTTCTCAAATATTTGTATCGTATACCATAAATAGTGTTAGTGTGAACTTGTCCACGCTTTTTTTCCATCCGCGGTTTTCCGAAGATACCCGAATGACGTTAGAGATGGGTATGTTACAGTCATGAAGTTACACATCGAGACAAATAAAAACTATATAAATAAATATATATATAGTATTAGTACTAAAATATGGAATAAGATGATTGTGCAAATGATTAAATAGTATAAAATGCCTTTAACATTAATGTCATTAGAAATATGAAATTGCATCATGAAAGGACGATTTTAAGGATTATTTTGGAAAAATTAATAAATTACTCGTTGAATATTGCACGAACGTGTCTATTTGACATACCTGGGGTGACGGAGATGAAACAGAGAATTTATTGAAGGACATTAATGTCCTTTTAATATTCATGACATTCAGCTTAAGAAATTGTATCATGAAAGGACCATATTAAAGGCATTTTATACAATTTAATCATTGCACAATCATCTTTAGTACTAACACCATTTATATATAGTATATATATTATAAAAACTATTAATAATACTTATATACATTTCTATTTATTTATTTCTATTTAAAATTTTTATTTTGTGTTTATTTTAATATAGAATATCACCAAAATACCGTAACAAGCATTAAGTAGCTAGATGTACATTTCAAGCGCTATGCCCCCATCTTCAGTAGCACAAGATAAAACAAAATAAAATATCTCTGTCACGAATCGTGATTGATATACTATCAAATAAATAAGTGAACATGACAGAAGTACTTCAAATACGATTCGTGACAGAGGTATTTTATTTTGTTTTACTTGTGCTACTGAAGATGGGCGCATAGCGCTTGAAATGTACATCTAGCTACTTTATGCTTGTTACGGTATTTGGGTGATATTCTATATTATAATTTAACACCGTAGTGATAATAAAAATAAATAAAAATTGTGTTTATTTGTTTCGATGTATAACTTCATTACCCATCCCTAACGTCATTCGGGTATCTTCGGAAAACCGTGGATGGAAAAAAGCGTGGATAAGTTCACACTAACTGAATAGTGTACTAATCTTTGATGTTTACAAAAAATGTTTTTACAACGACAGAACTATACAAAAATCTTTAGTTCCAAAATTGTCGATGAAGTGTACCTAGTAGCTATTACTTGTGTATATATAAATTATTTACGGCCGCATTGTTTGTCTATAACGTTGTATATTGTTTCCAATTTTCAAACACTAAGCAAGTGCATTCGTTACATAACTTAATTTACATGAGATATTGTACCTCCTTACCTCAAATGGTTGAATACCTCGAACACTTATACATACCTTGGGCTGCCTTGTTACTGCTGTTTGGCCTGTCCGTCTATATCCTTGAGATTCCTTTGCCTCATATTATATTGTGTGTGGTGTGTAGAGGAGAAACCACTTTGGTAATAATCGTATATGTTATAAATTTGAATTTATTGCGAATATTTCTATGTATCCGGTGTGGGTGTGTTTCAACATGTCCGTTTACAAGCACAATTATACTATTGCAATGGAAACAAGTATGCGATGATTTATAACTTTAAGAAATAAAATAAAATAAAATCTATTTGTTAATCGTATATTGTTAATGTAATTTTTTTAAATAAGAGATTAAAAGTCTCTTTGCGAATCTCATCATTCGACTCTCCTGAAAATATTTACAGCAACCTAAACCGACTTTTCTATTTATAAAATGTTTCTTTACCAATTCCTAGAAACTGCTCGACGAGAAGTACACTAGTCTTGACGCTCAGAGCGTTGTATTTTCGCTAAAATTTTATTCGTAATATATTTATTTAATATTACATAATGTTTAGTAAGAAATGAGGTTTTTCATATAGTATCTTGTACTTGTTACAATCAACTTATACCAAATTGAAATGATAACAACTTTTAAGAAAATGAAAACTGGATTCATACGAAAAATTATTATTAGAAATTGATTTTTGAACGCAATTTGCGAATATTAATGTTTATTATTATGATTTTTAAATCAGTGTCGATATTATGCAGTATATTTCACCGTTTTAAGCTTTTCTTATTTCCTGCTAAATATATGCGTTCATTTATGTACATGTGATATTTCGAAATTATAAATCGAAATTATTCCAAACCGATGCGGGATGTCCATTCGAATATCATAGAATTGATTGTTTAACCCTAACTTATCACTCGTGTTTGATAAATCGATTTCCATTTAATGTAATTGATTATAATCTATCTGAACTATTTTACATTAATAATAGAATGGTGGTTTACTGTGTAGGTTTATAATTGTCCAGTTTATAATCAAAGAAAAATCATACAGAGACGATCATATATCGATGGGTGAGTTCAAGAGGGTAACAACTCCAAAAACCATAATCAGAGATAGTTCAGTTTTTGTTACTAATCATCAAAACTACAATAACTATTTTGTTGTTCAATTAAATGGCCCGATTCTTTTTGATACTCAGAAATAATGAAGGTATTAATATTCCTAACAGTCATTTGAATATGTAAATTTCTTTGTGGAACTGAAAAATGTCTGAATATTAGGTTCGAATAATTACGTAGGAGGCAGATTGAATAAGATATTTGAGTTGGCGCTTTATTGAACTGGTAAAGTACCTTCGAAGCAATGTGTTGGCATTATTAACTGAAAATGATGAATTGTTGAGTTGTTACCCTCTTGTACTGACCCATCGATATATCTTTGCAGTGTTGTCTAAATTCGTATTAATATAAGAAATAAGGAATATTATAATTTAGCAATAACGTAGGCATAGTAAAAAACAACGAGTAGCAGCAATCTTAGGAGTTAAGTAGAAATTATCCTTGCGTATTGAATTTACATTTTTTTTGCAATTGTCAAATGATGTGCTTAGAGGAATGAGTTTCATTAATTTCACTATAATTTTTCTCAAAATTCACAAGTTTAAGACACACTTTAAATTGTCATGGCGGTGATAAATAATTGTATAGAATATCACTGAAATACTCGAAAGTATTAATACCTATAAGGGCATTTTGAAATCTATGGTCCCCATCTTCAGTAGCACAAGTTAAAAAAATTAAATACCTGTGTCACTCTATCCGTGATTGCTAAAATGTTATAATCACGATTTCCAATCAGAATTAATAATGCCGAATATCGATTCAACACTCGTAAATATTTTCCTGAAATTCGCCGATATATTTTATTTTGATTTTTATTATATATTCCTATCTGAGTTTATAGACGCTTTCTGTATCAATTTTTACTTATTATTACATTGATAATAATTACATTGATAATAATTACATTGATATAATAATTACTCTGTAATTTTTGATATTTTGGGTTAAGTTAAGCAGATATCCGAGGAATAGAGATACTATTGATTTAAAATATTGGATCATAATAAACATTTTAGATTTCTACATACATTTGTCGGCGATGAAAAGAGGTGGTGAAACTTTTTCGCACAAATCGTTTCATTTTATTATCTATTCTATAACTACGGCTACTTTTTTTATCTTTCATTAGAGCGATTTCAAACGTTGTAAATTTAAAAGATACGAAATTGGTTACGTGAAGTTTTTTTTCTTCAAACCCATCAAATTGTAGGATATCAAACCGAACTGTTTGCGAAATCGGATATTATAAACAATTTTCCCAAACTGTATAAAACATCACCCACAAACCGTAACACAAAGCATTTATTTGCTAGATGCGCATTTCGGAGGCTATGCCCCCATTTTCATTCAATAGCACAATAATCAAACAACTAAAGATACCTCTGTCACTCACTGTAATTGCTATACAATTGTATGCAATCATTTATTTCGGATCAATCAATTTAAATCGGATCTAAAAGACTAATAACTTGTTAAAAATTCTATTGTGTCAAACTTGCCGAAACCGCAACGGAAACTTTTCAAAAATTAACTCTAGCGTATGGGGAGCAGGTCTTATCAAAAGCTCAACTTTTTTAGGTGGCACAAGGCCTTTTTAGAGGGACGTGAAAACGTTAATGATGAAAATCGGAAAGGACACGACCGCGCAGTTCAAAAACCGACGAAAAATTGGAAAAAGTGCGAGTTTTTGTGATGTCTGATCGACGAATGACTGTCAGAATGATCAACAGTGAATTGAATTTGAACATTGCCATTGTCTACGACATGTTAACCTAGGATTTGGGCATGCGAAAGGTGTGTTCGAAGATGGTTCCCAAAATCTTGACACCTGAGCAAAAACAACATCGGATAGCTGTGTGTTCAGATCTTCTGCAGAACATTGAAATTAACAAAGATTTTCTAAAAAACGCGATCACAGCTAACGAATCCTGGGTACTTGAATACGACCTTGAAACGAAACGCCAAAGTCAGGAGTGGCACACCCCCGACTCACCGCGTCCGAAGAAAGCACGGATGAGCAAATCCAAGATTAAAACAATGCTCATTTGCTTTTTCGACAGTCCTGGGATTGTTCATAAGGAGTTTGTGCCCCCGGGGCAAACTGTCAATCAGCAGTTTTACTGCGAAGTTCTCGAGAGACTAATGAAAAGAGTTCTTCGAGTCAGACCAAGCATTTCTGAAAGTTGAATGTTGCATCATGACAACGCACCTTGTCATACAGTACTCTATTAGGCAATTTTTGACACAAAAAGGAATTTCAGTGGTTCCTCAGCCCCCCTACTCACCTGATCTATCACCCTGTGACTTTTTCCTTTCCCCCAAGTTGAAAATTCAACTCAAGGGACATCATTTTGGCACTATAAACGTCATTCAGAAAACCGTGACGGACCAACTTCGTTCGATCCCACTTAACGACTTCCAACACTGCTATGAGCAGTGGGTGCAACGTCTCCGACGCTGTGTGGCCTCAGAAGGGAACTATTTTGAAGGTGATAAGGTTGAATTGTAAATATAAAATAAATAAAGAGTTTTATCTCATTACTTTTTAAACACACCTCATATAATCTCTGTGGCAGTGCCCACAAATCGTACGATAAAAGTTCTTGCACTTGCATTCACCTCGGCATCCGTATCGAATCCACTTAATTGCAGAACTGACCGTATAGCAATGCAACAATCATCGAAAATGGCGCATGCTTTGTGTCCATTTTACTTTCGATTTCCTTCGGAATTGAAAATCCAATAGATCTTTATATACTCGGTATCGTCTACGTAAGGATAGCTCGAAAATTATGTTACAATACAATTTTGCAAGTACTGAAGACTAATTGCCATTCTCGCAAGTACATGTAATATGTTTTAATAATTTAGGATCTTTTAGCGAATGACGTTTAAATCTTAATTATATTATTATACAAAAGCTTATTATAACGTGCTGTGGCCTTGTACTAAACGACAGTAAACGCTTTCTTCTTTATAGCGTAATTGAGAAACCCTTTTGTATTTTTGCCGTATTATAATCTTTATTGTTATGGTACTTATATTATTACAACAGTTTTGACAACTAGAATCGTTATCGCATGAAAAAATAAAAATAACAAAACGTATTTATGAAATATTTTGTTCTAGTTGTCCTATAGGACAAACACGTAGACCAATTGAAACTAGATTTAAGGAGCAATTAGCTCATTTTAGATTAAATAGAAATAGTGCTGTAGCCGAGCATATTTTTGACTAACTCAGGTCATCCTATTCAAATTAGTTCGCATAAATCGCTTAAATGTGTTTTGAATTATTCTTACTTGAATGCTTAATTATATACATTCATTAATCAAAATCGAATTAAGGAATTCAAATTCAGCCCCAATTCAATCTTGCCTATTTAATTTATTTAATAAAAACGAATTTTAATTTGTTATTATTGGTTTGACCATCCCTCTTTATTGTTGTTATTTGTTCACGTCGTTTGTCGTGTTTTTTATTGTTTAAAAAATTATAGGAAATATTATATATGTCGTAGATTGAAAAACTTCTGTTATGTTGACTTTTTACTCACTTATATATGAATCACGCTTAGTGACAGAGGTATTTTATTTAGTTTTTATCTTGTGCTACTGAATATGGGGGCTTAGCCTTCGAAATGCGCACATAGCGCATAGCATAGCTATTAAATGCTTTGAGTATTTCAGTGATATTTTATATCATTGTAGTGACAATTTAAAGTATATATATAAATTCTTAAACAGATTCTTGAGCTAAGGTATTTGGGTGATGCTCAATTATTTGTCAAAATAGCAATGTTGACAGTTGTTATTAATATCAATAATGGCTAGAATAGCCATTAATTGCTCAATTTTTTAGGTTTCATGAATAAATCTAAAATTGCGTTTTATATCAAATTGTCCCAAATCACGAAAATTTAAATGTATTTTGAAAATTTTATAAAATATTTGATATTTTTATAAAACTCTTTGATTACATTGTAAAATCACGCAACTTTATTTTTCTAGCACAATAACCCTCAACGATTACACAGTTTTACCTATAAACGTTTAGTTTCTTCATTTAAACACCCAATATATTGTGAAACGAGTTAAAACTCCCATAGGTACTAATAAATCGACCACCCTGTACGCAATTTATTTCGTTTTCTTATATTTATATTCACAATCCACTTCAAGTAGCTAGTTGTTAGATAGTCCTCAATTCTAAGGATTGGTTGGAAACATCACGCCATCTGTCGATCTATCCTGAGCCTTGTTCCTTCATCTCTCTTTAGCTATTCATACCACACTATCTGGCCCACATAGGCCTGCCTACCCCCTTGCTTTCCTTCTACTTTACCTTCTATAATTAATTGCATAATACTCCCGTGCCCAAGAATATGACCCACTAGTCTCTCTCCTGCGTTGTAATACTCTCCAAATACTTCTCTTCTCCCCTACTAACTCTAGTACAGCTTCATTTGTTATTTTATCTCCTGTAGCACCACATTTCGAATGCTTCTCTTCTACGTTTCGCTTCTTTTCCTATAGTAGCAGTTTTTTTTAAACTAAAAGTACCATTCTAACCAACGTTAGATTTCTTACTTACAATTGCGAATTCACCGTGCGTTTTTTAAATTTAAAGTATTAGACGTGCACACATTCTTTATCTGTTCATTTAATCTGGTATTAAAATGATTATGGGAAACGCGAATATAATTGCTCACTGTCAGTATACGTTCCAGCGGTAATAGTTATTGCTAACATTAATGGGGACTGGGTACCATTGTTTTATATTTATATGTGTGGCAGATTATGAAATTGAATTGAAAATATATATATTCCGAAGGACGCATAATCATTTATTTGTCTGTTATCCACCTCTTTTGAATAAACAAACATATAAAACCGTTTCTGGATTTTTGGTTGCCATATAGTTTATTATTGTATAAAACATCACTCAAAAACTGTCACACAACGCATTTATTAGTTAGATGCGTATTTCGAAGGCTATGTCCGCATCTTCAGCGTCTAGCTAATAAATGCTTTGTGTTACGGTTTTTGGGTGATGCTTTACAATATAATTTATTAATTGAAGAGTATATGTTCTAAAAAGTAATTAAATAAACAGTAATAAATAAATCTAGTAAAATAATAAACTTTACAAATATTTTTCAAATATTATAAAGTTCGTTCGTCTTCACTAACGATATAACAGTGAGTCTAGGATAATACTCAAGCCTAATAGTGGACCAAATTTATTGAAAATCTTGCATAAATTTCTTCAATTGATAAACTGATAAGTTATGTATTACGGTATATTTAAAAGAATTTTTACAATTTTTATTGTGCTAATAATTCGGACAGCGGCTTTAATTTTCTCCATTTGTCTGTATATTTTCTTCAGAAGTAATTTAAATTTCTATATTTAGCGTAACGGCATAATGTATAAAGTGATACAAACGGCTGCATTCAATTCAATGGAATGTTCATTATTAGCAAGACGATAACACTAATTATTTCAGCACTGTAGCAATTAATTAATTTCTCACATATCACAGGCGTTCCGCAAAAAATCGTTTGGTAACAGTGGCAGAATTCACAACGAATTTTATTTTATTCTGTTGAGCTACTTTACACTCTTAAGTAGTATTCAAAAGTGGTTTTTGTTGAACGGGCTTTTGACAGATGATCTATTGTAATTTATATTGCAATTGATTAATAGTATTACGTAAGTTTATTAAACATAAGAATAATCTTAAAAATTATCACTACGGTGTTAAATTATAATATAGAATATCACCCAAATACCGTAACAAGCATTAAGTAGCTAGATGTACATTTCAAGCGCTCTGCGCCCATCTTCAGTACATCAATCACGATTCGTGACAGAGGTATTTTATTTAGTTTTATTTTGTGCTACTGAAGATGGGGGCATAGCGCTTGAAATGTACATTCAGCTACTTAAATCTTGTTACGGTATTTGGGTGATATTATATATTATAAGAATAATCGTTTTACATTTTTAATGTGTCTTTTTGAAATTTAAAAATAGATAGGTACCTTATACTCTCAATTGCAAACGGTGGTCTAAAGAATCTTAAAATTGTAAAATAAAAAATACAGCTAGAGTTTCAAAATAATAGTAATAATTATAATGAAAAGTTCTTTAAAAATTGTGAATTAGCTATTCATTGAATTATATATATATATATATATATATATATATATATATATATTGCGATTTTGATAATTATGAGTGAAAACAAAGTCGGTTGAATGAAATAAAATTTTCATCTACTAAAATCATAAAATTTCACTTATTTTCTGATATACAAATAGTTAGTTAAAGAGTCCGCAATCCTAAAGATTGGTTGGAAACAGCACGCCATGCCGATCTATCCTGAGCTAATCCCTTCATCTCCCTATAGCTATTCATCTCAACGTCTTCAACTATCTGACTCACATACTCCAATCTAGGCCTACCTACCCCTCTCTTTCCCTCCACTCTACCTTCTATGATCAATTGCATAATCCCCCCATGCCTAAGAATATGCCCTACTAATCTGTCTCTCCTACGCTGTAACACTCTCCAGATACTTCTCTTCTCCCCTACTAACTCTAGTACAGCTTCATTTGTTACTTTATCTTCCCAACCAATCCTCATCATCCTCCTATAACACCACATTTCGAATGCTTGTAATCTACGCTTCTCTTCCTTTCCTATAGTCCACGCCTCACTCCCGTACAGTGCTACAATCCAAACACATACCTTCAGTAATCTTTTTCTAATACCCAAGTCAATATTTGATCTTAAAATCTGTTCTTTTTCTACGAATGCCTTCCTACCCTGTGCTATCCTACACTTTATATCTACCTTGCTTCGATTATCTTTTGTGATTCTACTGCCTAAATAACAAAAATCTGACACTTCTTCGATTCTATTATCTCCTATTGTGATCCTCATTTTTCTACTGCATTCCTTTTTGTCACACCTCATCACTTTAGTTTTACCTATATTTATTTTCATGTTAAAATCCCTAGTCAATACTGCCTGCATACCATTCAATACCCTTTCTAAATTCTTTTCGCTTTCTTCCAATATAGCTATATCGTCGGCGAATCTCAGCATATATATTTTCTCTCCCTGTACATTCACACCTACACTATACTCTTCTTTTACTTTGTTTATTGCATCTTCTATATATAGATTAAATAATAACGGTGAGAGTGTACATCCCTGCCGAACTCCCTTCCCTATTTTTGCTACCTCTTCTTCCCCCTCAATTCTAACTAAGGCAGTTTGGTGTTTATATAAATTAAAAATTATTCTCCTATCCTTATAATCTATACCCGTTTCTTTTAAAATTCTAAACATTATGTCCCAATATACATTATCAAATGCCTTTTCTAAATCTACAAAAGCTATGCAAGTTACCTTTCCTACCCTCTTTCTTTTTTCTACTACCGTTCTTAGTGCTAGAATCGCCTCTCTCGTCCCTCTGTTTTTCCTAAAACCAAACTGATCTTCTCCTAGCCTTTCCTCTACTTTATTTTCTAATCTCCTATAAATAATCTTTAACAATATCTTCGATGCATGTGATAGTAGGCTAATGGTCCTATAGTTCTCACACAAATTAGCTCCTATTTTCTTCGGCACTGTTACTATTCTACTACGCTGAAAATCCTGTGGTACTTCTCCCTTCTCATATATTTTACAAACTAACCTGTATAATCGCTCCTGCATTTTTTCCCCTGCGTGTTTTATTAATTCGGCTGGTATCATATCAAATAATATATATATACAAATAATGGACAAAATTATAAATTTATACTGTATCGAAATATAGACAAATTATTTTAATTATTGCTAATCATAATGTTTCATAATACACGTCAACCACAACAAATGTATAAATACGACGCCATGGAAAATAATTATGATTACTGTTGTTCTTTTGTCGGAATATTTTCGATTTTCTTCTTATTGTCATAAACTAAGAAGTGGTATTTTTGATATTTTGTGTAACTCCACACACTTGAAACAAGCAAGTTTTAAGTTTACCTTTATGAGAACACATTTATATGAAGAAAGTTATGACCATTTCTGGTAGAAAATGTTAAATTAACCACCGCGAGAGTTATTTTCCAATGTTTTTTTATCATAAATATTTGGAATACCAAACTTCTTGCACTTTATTACCACCATGAAGAGTATTAATCCCCTGCTTGATTTTCCACGAAATATTTCGAGAAAAAGCATGCTTTTTTTAAAATTCCCTTTCTATATTTACATAATATAAACACATTCGAAATAATTGGGTCAGTATCACGTCATATATCAAAGTATCATACAATAAGTATATCCTGATCCGTTTTTTTTTAGAAATCGCGCCCTATTTTTTTCAAATAAACTTTATTACACAAAAATATGGAGCACCTATTTAAGTTTTTTTTTATTGCTGCTCTTCTTTTAGAATTCTACAAACGTACACATGCTATTTTTAAAAACGATGCACGTTTTTATTTCATATCTGTATCCTTCAATGGTCGTGTTATTGACTAGATATTTACGTCTCATAATAATATACAGACTGTCCCACAATTATCTTGTAAAGTATATTCTATATAAACAACGTAAAAAATGAAGGTACGTAAATAAATTTTGCTTGCTCCATGGAATTATTTTTTATCGACTTCGTTCTTCTATGACACCCTTTATAGATAGATAATTGATAAATACATTCTATGAAGTTATTATAATCGAATATGGATACTAATTGATACAGACCAACGTTGACAAATCGGTGTGGAATGCAACTTGTTACGCGATGTGCAACAAAAGCAATAAATTGATTTTATGTACTTGTATATTGTAAAAGATTGATTCACTATTATTATTATTAGGCATAATATAGTTTGCAATTTTTAAGGGGTACACGTTTTATATTGAAAATTGCAACACGCCATCACAAAATTCGAATAAATAATTACAGCATTGTTATACTCGTGTATTTATTGTACAAGATAATTGTTAAGTTATCATTTGTTTTTATTTAGGTTGTTTTAAGAAAATTTAGGATTACAATTTTGTGTGATTTTATTTCTATAAAATATCACAATCTTATCGCATACCATATATACATGCTGGTGCGTATTTGTCTTCATTTTTTAACCGACGATATAATCTGGTATATTTTTGATATCTTACAATGATATGATTATACATATAGTTCATTTTAAGACAAAAGAAGTTGCCAAGCCACATTCCATACTCGTCTGATTAATTTTATATAGTCTTCACTTGTTATAATCGTATGCAGAATTGCACGAATGCCGATATGGGACCTTGGGTCAGCTAATTATAAATTAAAGGTATTCATATATATTGTAGAAAATTTAAAGTGTAGTTTTTATACAGCGAGAATTGTGATTTAAAATACAGGCAACCCCCGTATAACACGCCACTCCTATTTAAAAAAAATCTTTTCGAAGTGTCGATTGGATTATAAAAACGGCATTCCTACAACAAATTTTTAAGGAAATCCTAGTACAATAAGGAACATGATGAGAGCTATTAAGAGCATCATCTAATTCGATATTTTTCATATGTCGTGTCAGATTTTTCTACAGAACTCTCAAATTCATTAGTTTTTTAAATTATTTTAATATATACTTTTTGTGCGTGGATTATTAAATACGCTTTTAAAATTTTCTTTTTTTTACTATATAAATACGTACAAGGATTATAAATTTTGGAAAATGCGGATATTACGCTTTAGTCGTTGACAAAATGTAACAATCCTGTAGAAATAAGAACAGGTTCTATTAAGTTTTACGTAGAAATGAGGGTATGTTAAGGAAATGAATGAATGAAGGAAAAATGAAGTATGTAAACATATATTTGGAAAATAAAAATGAAATAAATAAAGTTAAACAAGTAAACGAAATTAAAATAAGAAGAAACTGAGGAAATTAGTCAATAGGCTAACTCAGTATGTAAAATTTAAAAAACAAAAAGGATATTACGCCAATAATAAAACGCCCTCGCTTAATGATGATGATTAGTAGCGATGACGAAGAAAACAGTTTGTAATATTAATATGTAACGCTTTTGATGTAAACATATTTTTCTTAGATATAAAATGAAAATATCCTAGTTTTTTTTAAACTTTTGAAACCCAACCCAGTTTTTTTTCTAGTTCTATGTTTCGTATAACACGAATTCACATAACACGGCATTTTTAGGAACCTAACGACCGTTTTATACGGGAATTACCTGTATCTAAATCAGAGTTTCGTCTTAAATTTTTCTTAGCTTGATCACTCTCTATTTGTTAGATTAATACTCGTATTAACTCAAACGTCACTAAATATAGTCATACATTTTTTAGAGTTGGTAAAAAATATCTTCATTTACAGTATTATTTATTATTATAAGTACCACAGGATTTTCAGCGTAGTAGAATAGTAACAATGCCGAAGAAAATAGGAGCTAATTTGTGTGAGAACTATAGGACCATTAGTCTACTATCACATGCATCGAAGATATTGTTAAAGATTATTTATAGGAGATTAGAAAATAAAGTAGAGGAAAGGCTAGGAGAAGATCAGTTTGGTTTTAGGAAAAACAGAGGGACGAGGGAGGCGATTCTAGCACTAAGAACGGTAGTAGAAAAAAGAAAGAGGGTAGGAAAGGTAACTTGCATAGCTTTTGTAGACTTAGAAAAGGCATTTGATAATGTAGATTGGGACATAATGTTTAGAATTTTAAAAGAAACGGGTATAGATTATAAGGATAGGAGAATAATTTTTAATTTATATAAACACCAAACTGCCTTAGTTAGAATTGAGGGGGAAGAAGAGGTGGCAAAAATAGGGAAGGGAGTTCGGCAGGGACGTACACTTTCACCGTTATTATTTAATCTATATATAGGAGATGCAATAAACAAAGTAAAAGAAGAGTATAGTGTAGGTGTGAATGTACAGGGAGAGAAAATATATATGTTGAGATTCGCCGACGATATAGCTATATTGGAAGAAAGCGAAAAGAATTTAGAAAGGGTATTGAATGGTATGCAGGCAGTATTGACTAGGGATTTTAACATGAAAATAAATATAGGTAAAACTAAAGTGATGAGGTGTGACAAAAAGGAATGCAGTAGAAAAATGAGGATCACAATAGGAGATAATAGAATCGAAGAAGTGTCAGATTTTTGTTATTTAGGCAGTAGAATCACAAAAGATAATCGAAGCAAGGTAGATATAAAGTGTAGGATAGCACAGGGTAGGAAGGCATTCATAGAAAAGGAACAGATTTTAAGATCAAATATTGACTTGGGTATTAGAAAAAGATTACTGAAGGTATATGTTTGGAGTGTAGCACTGTACGGGTGTGAGGCGTGGACTATAGGAAAGGAAGAGAAGCGTAGATTACAAGCATTCGAAATGTGGTGTTATAGGAGTATGATGAGGATTGGTTGGGAAGATAAAGTAACAAATGAAGATGTACTAGAGTTAGTAGGGGAGAAGAGAAGTATTTGGAGAGTGCTACAGCGTAGGAGAGACAGATTAGTAGGGCATATCCTTAGGCATGGGGGGATTATGCAATTGATCATAGAAGGTAGAGTGGAGGGAAAGAGAGGGGTAGGTAGGCCTAGATTGGAGTATGTGAGTCAGATAGTTGAAGACGTTGAGATGAATAGCTATAGGGAGATGAAGGGATTAGCTCAGGATAGATCGGCATGGCGTGCTGTTTCCAACCAATCTTTAGGAATGCGGACTCTTTAACTAACAGTATTATTTGCGAGATGAAATCAAACTGATAAAAAAATTTTTTTAAGGTGAAACTAGAATTTCGATTTACTCTATGATAACTCTACGATTCAATTATTTATTCAACTTGTTGAAAATAATCTATTATTGTTAGATATTTCAGGTACTTTTTTTTAAAATAAGAATAATTATTGTATTTTCAGTATAATTTTAAAATGTGTCTTAATTAAATTGTATATTTTAATAATCAGATTAAATCGTAATATAACCCGAAGAGTTGTGACTGATTGTATTCTTCAATAATAGAGTTTGTAAGAATCTGAATAAAAATTTGAAATATTTAAAAATAAATAATCACAATATTTTTTGAAATATTAGAAGTTTTACTACATTTATTTGGTCTAATATTAATTTAATTATAATTTCAATTAAATAAAAATAGTTTGTAAAAAATCAGAATTCGGTTACTGAAAAACTTGCTTCGATTTACAACTCTGGAATTGAGGTAATTTTCAGAAGATCTATTATTTTTTAGAAAATTATAATATAACATTTTGGATTGCAAACAGAAATTTAAGAGGGATATCAGTAATCGAGCATATAAAATCCTTTAAACTTTACTCCCATCGTCCTTTATTATATTTAACTCCAGATCAATTCAGAACTTTGATGATTTGTTCTTTAATTTCATACTAATCATGTCTTTCTGATTTCAGGTACGTTTAAATGCTTCATTACTACGAAGACTCGTATATGTATGGTGAGTTTTTTTTACAATCTAAGATCCGAATTAAACTGGGCAAAGCGTACTGTAGAAATGTTCGTTTTAATTTTTGATAATTTTTTATTGCTTGAACTCTTGATTCTACACGACTCAGATGCGGTTTACATTTAGTAAACTGTGACGTACTTTATATTGGTAATTACGAATAGGCTTTAATTAATTCTACTAGTACATAACATGCTGGTAGCTGCCACAATAGTCTTTCGCATTGTTGACTCTCTTTTTCAAGACATGGCCTTTCTCGCTTGAGAAATAATATTGGCTTTCTTAATGGTGTTAATTTTCCATCATTGGATTTGGATGTTAATTGAATAAATACTTACTAAATTGAATATATAATTATCTACTAAAAATTAAGTTTAATTTAGGATTATAGAACATGCATATTTACATTTAACTAGTTGTTAAAATGTAGATTTAAAATTTAATTTGAGGTTCATAAAATGGTATTTTAAAGAGTACAGAAAACTTATATACTTGAAAATGCATTCATTTTTTTGGTTTTGAATTTATTGGCAAAATCTTTTAAAAATTTAATCAAGTAAAATATCGTACACGTATAGAAACTTGCAATTAATCTTTAGAAACCTCGTTTCAATCTATTTATAGAATGTGCACATCATAATTGAAGACTTTCGAAATTCTGCCGAGGATGGCTTTTATAACTTAAGACTTTCTAAGACAATAAAATACTTAAAAATTACTCGTCTATTCCAAAGTATGTGGCTTTAAAAAAGCCTTTAAAAAATCTTTACTGGCTACAAGTAATTGCTTTTTTTTTTATATGTATTAAACAGTATATAGTGTACTCAAAAATTAAACAAATATTCTTAAGCAATCCATGTTTTATAAACTTTTTTTTTTTTATATATTATGCGATTGTATATCATAGGGGGATGTTTGATTTATCAAATATTTATATATAAAAACTCAATCTAGGACTGAATGCTAATTTATACGCAACTTTGGATTATTTATTTTATTGGATACTTTAGATTTGGATTATTACAAAATATTATTCGAGCCCCTACCACAAAAAATCCACAAATTTTTAACTAGATATTTTTATTATAAAATAACAAAAAAGAACAAAATTACATCATTGAAAATTATCCAAAGAAAATATATTTAAAATTCTTCCTACTGGATTTTAAATTCGCAAAAATCACTTAATCACATATTTCTGGCTATTTTCGCTTCAATAAGCTAACATAGAGAGATTATGCAAACGTCTTCGCCTGTTAAATTGCGTAAATATTTTTATTGTATTATGTTGTTCATTTAAAAAAAGGGGTAAAGCAAGTACAGACAAAGCGGATTTGCCCCCCCCCCGCATTGCCCCAGTAGTTCCGCCACTGGACTAAGTAGTTTTTTACTATTAAAAGTTTTTAAAAAAATTACTGAATCTTTTGAATAATTTATTTAATATTGTTAATTCTAACTATTTTTAAATTCGTATTTTTAGTAGTGAGCTCGAACGCTATCAACGGCCAATACTACCAACTGATTTATTTAACGATGCTAAAATTTCGAATCTCAACAATTATGGTTTAATTACTCAATAATAATCTTGAATCCCCAAGATTCTGCTAAACTCTTGTAACCGCTGTTTCGGTCTTGGTTTATATATATATTTTTTCTAAATACCTATGTTTTCTGATGACTTATATTTTATAAACTTGATAAACCAAACTACTAGTTTATATTATAGTTTATAAACTTTACAGCTTCTAGTTTACAACTATATTTATATGTCACGATAAAATGTTCTCTTTTCTCTAATGTTCATCTGCTTTTCCTCTTATAAACTCTCAAAAGTAAGTTCTTCTGCGTTATTCTGCGTCGGCTTCACTCTTCTTACATTCAATTCAAAGTAGTTCAGTGGGTTAACTGGTAAGTCATAACCGTTGAAGTTGAGCGACAGATGTCGTTGTGTTTGATTCACATAATATTCACAGGTATAAATACAAACCTTTTCTTTTGCTGACTCGTGGCTCGTCATGGCTTACCTTCTTCTCGTAAGTGTGCTTGTGATATTCTACAGTAAATTAACTATTTATGTACACTCTGCAACTCGGGACATCCAGTGTAGGTCGTAAAAGACAGGGTACCTACTTCCTGTTGTTTTTTTGTTTTTTTCAAATATGAGGAGCTTTTTTCAATGAAAGCGAGTATTTACACAAGAATTAAAAGTATTTACTATATTAAATTCATTGAAATAAAAAAATATTTTAATTATATTAACATGATATATTATATTCAAATTTAACAATTATATTTAAAAGACCCCAAGGAAAACACAACAAAATCCATCGGGCTTCGAATTTTTGTAGTCCGATTTTTTTCACGTGACTCAAATTTAAGAGATAGCACTTTAATGGACAAAACGTAAATAAGACCAAATAAAAATGCCTTACATGCTTTCGTTCAAATATTTCTTCACTAGTTACAAAATAATATTTTTCGACTTATGATTTCGAGTGATATAGATTTTAAAGTAACATTTTAAGCGATTTTGAATTCAAAGGCTAAATTGTTATACCATTTTTCAGTGGATTACTGTGAATTTGATATTGACGATGCAACCATCATTAAAAATTCTAGTGCCAATAATTCCGAAAATTATTCCTAACTGTGGTATCAAAGTAGGATATAAGTGGAATATTTTTATTATTTATTCGATAAATTGAGGAGGATATGAGAAGAGGTAAAGTAGATTTGGGCTACAGGAAAATTAAGTCACATTTTTCTAAAGTAAAACCAAAGGGTAACATTATATGTGATAAGCAAGGTAAGGAACTCACAGAAAATAAGGAAAAAGCTAGAAGATGGAAGGAGTATCTTGAAGATTTATATAAAGGTAGGCAGGACATGGAGGAGCTTGAAAGTGTGGAACAGATAGATAAGGATGACTTAGGTCCTAGCATACTTAGGTCAGAGTTTCATAGAGCATTAAATGATTTACGGAATAACAAAGCAGCGGGGATTGATATGATACCAGCCGAATTAATAAAACACGCAGGGGAAAAAATGCAGGAGCGATTATACAGGTTAGTTTGTAAAATATATGAGAAGGGAGAAGTACCACAGGATTTTCAGCGTAGTAGAATAGTAACAATGCCGAAGAAAATAGGAGCTAATTTGTGTGAGAACTATAGGACCATTAGTCTACTATCACATGCATCGAAGATATTGCTAAAGATTATTTATTGGAGATTAGAAAATAAAGTAGAGGAAAGGCTAGGAGAAGATCAGTTTGGTTTTAGGAAAAACAGAGGGACGAGTGAGGCGATTTTAGCACTAAGAACAGTAGTAGAAAAAAGAATGAGGGTAGGAAAGGTAACTTGCATAGCTTTTGTAGATTTAGAAAAGGCATTTGATAATGTAGATTGGGCCATAATGTTTAGAATTTTAAAAGAAACGGGTATAGATTATAAGGATAGGAGAATAATTTTTAATTTATATAAACACCAAACTGCCTTAGTTAGAATTGAGGGGGAAGAAGGGGTAAAGAGGGAGTTCGGCAGGGATGTACACTTTCACCGTTATTATTTAATCTATATATAGAAGATGCAATAAACAAAGTAAAAGAAGAGTATAGTGTAGGTGTGAATGTACAGGGAGAGAAAATATATATGTTGAGATTCGCCGACGATATAGCTATATTGGAAGAAAGCGAAAAGAATTTAGAAAGGGTATTGAATGGTATGCAGGCAGTATTTTAACATGAAAATAAATATAGGTAAAACTAAAGTGATGAGGTGTGACAAAAAGGAATGCAGTAGAAAAATGAGGATCACAATAGGAGATAATAGAATCGAAGAAGTGTCAGATTTTTGTTATTTAGGCAGTAGAATCACAAAAGATAATCGAAGCAAGGTAGATATAAAGTGTAGGATAGCACAGGGTAGGAAGGCATTCGTAGAAAAGGAACAGATTTTAAGATCAAATATTGACTTGGGTATTAGAAAAAGATTACTGAAGGTATATGTTTGGAGTGTAGCACTGTACGGGTGTGAGGCGTGGACTATAGGAAAGGAAGAGAAGCGTAGATTACAAGCATTCGAAATGTGGTGTTATAGGAGGATGATGAGGATTGGTTGGGAAGATAAAGTAACAAATGAAGATGTACTAGAGTTAGTAGGGGAGAAGAGAAGTATTTGGAGAGTGTTACAGCGTAGGAGAGACAGATTAGTAGGGCATATCCTTAGGCATGGGGGGATTATGCAATTGATCATAGAAGGTAGAGTGGAGGGAAAGAGAGGGGTAGGTAGGCCTAGATTGGAGTATGTGAGTCAGATAGTTGAAGACGTTGAGATGAATAGCTATAGGGAGATGAAGGGATTAGCTCAGGATAGATCGGCATGGCGTGCTGTTTCCAACCAATCTTTAGGATTGCGGACTCTTTAACTAACTAATTCGACTATATAATATAACACTTGTATTTTAAGTCTTTCTCATTACGGAAAATGAGAACATTTTCGAGTATCTACAAATAGTTCGTAATAGTATTGTTGACTGGGTTTAAGATATTACTATTAGTTTACGATTAGGAACGTGACCTACCCAAATGAGTACATCGTTCATTTGTTCATATTATGATCATCAACATTTTATTTAAGTGCTAAATATTTTACCATAAATACTACATGTAGTAAACTCGTTGATGTAGCAAGGATCGCACTAACCTACACCAAGGTAGAGTTATTATACAATTCAGCATAGAATTATTATTTTACGTAATAATATTTAATTTCAACATTCTAAAAAACTTCTAAGTAGTCTCTGCAACAAAGTTTCAATCGATTTTTTTTTTTATTATAAACATTTTTATTGACGGAACAAAATAACCCAGAAGAACACAAGTTACATAAAAATAATCATACCTAATAAAATGGTAAAAGGTTCTTTTTTATTATTTCGTTTTCCAATTAAATATCGCCCAATATAATATTTGCGGTGTTATTATCATCTTGAAAGTTATTAGTAAAAAATATTGTGCTGGTGCATTTAGATCAAGGGTGTTTTTTTTTATCAATTTTCAATTTTATCATTTCTTTATAATTACCAGTTCTCAATTAAAACTGTAAAACTGTTCCGATTATTATTCACGACAATTACTTGACACAAAAATAAATTTATATACCAAAAACATCTGTCCTTCATTCGTATTATTTATACATTATTTTGATCACTGGAACAATTTGTAAGTGAATTTCAATAACTGCTGCGTAGAAATTTTTTCTGTACGTGAATTTGCAAGCCATTTGCATTTACAGTGTATTTTATAATAGGATATTTTTGTTAGCATACATTAATTTGTGTCGTTAAAATTATAATGTTCCAGTTGAATAAACACTAAGAAAATTGAAGATTTCATTTAATAAAACTATTGTTGTAATAAATAAAACAAAATATACTTTCACTTATTTAAAAACTAGTATTATTTAAAATGCGATTAGTCTGGCATTTTTTATAAATTACATTGCTACAATTTTAATTATGATTTTCATAAGTCATTATTCATACTCATAGATATGAAAAAATCGGCAGGATAAAATCCATTAACTAGAAAAAATATATTATAATTAATTTGATTATTATATTATCTATTCAGTAGCCACTAATAAGTATGTCTATTTAAAAAGAATGTTATATAGAAACGAGAGTGTAGAGCATATGTTAGAAGAAGTAAGGGTAAATGATGTTGAGGAATATAGGTAATAATTTAATATTTTATAATTTGATATATAAAATAGGATCCAAATTTCTCCTTTTGGGGTGCTAAGTAAAAGAATTTCATTCTTTATATTAATTATATAGGAATTAGGGTTACATACCAACATAGAGGGTTGTATATGTGTTTACTAATGAATATGTTTAAGAAACAGTCGTCCGAAATTTTAGTATTTCTCATCTTTACTGGTATTTACTGATATTTTCGGAGAATTTATATATTTTCTAGAAATTTTGCCAACAATTCGTTTTTTAATCCACGCTTCACAATGTTCAAAATATAAATCTTAAATATTTTTTATTACAACGTCTGGTTATTATCTCCTGTGTTCATATTTCTTTCCCTACTAATGTCACATTTGAACGTTCACCTTCAAGAAATTCGCTATTGGAAAAATATAAACTATACTTTCATTAAAATTTGTATGGTTAATAATATGTATGAATCATAAAACACATTGTATAGAATATGAGAATTCTCTTCTATCACGATTTACGATAAATCACACAATCGATAAAATTCCATTAGTTGATATATTTTTTCTAAATTTATCAATTCGTCTGAAATCTACGATCATTTTAGTTACTTCCGCAGTAGCATACTCTTCACTCTCCCAACATTAAACCACTCATTTTATTATTTAAATTGCTTTAACACTCTTTATCGGAATAGGCACATTTGTTCTTCTGGTGTCGTCCGCTGCACCATTGAATTCAACAGTTGCACTAGCTACACAAACAATGGCATTGATCTTTATTACTGCCGTTGGTGTGTCTATAGTGCTTGTGTTCGGACCCTATTAGGGACACCCTGTGTCTCTTCGGTAGGAAGTATCAGAAAAACGATTATGACAATTTGCAACCCTTGTTAGGAATAAATGTTCTTGGAAACAAAATCTGATAATATCACGACATTTTTTCCTACGTCCTAGAAAAATATATACTTCTTGCTCTTGTAATGAGCATTTATAAATTTTCACTTAAACTTTGAACTACTAATGATAAAAATTATCACTACGGTGTTAAATTATAATATAGAATATCACCCAAATACCGTAACAAGCATTAAGTAGCTAGATGTACATTTCAAGCGCTATGCGCCCATCTTCAGTAGATGGGATGAAAGATGAAGATGGGCGCATAGCGCTTGAAATGTACGTCTAGCTACTTAATGCTTGTTACGGTATTTGGGTGATATTTTATATTATACTAATGATAGTTTTGAAATTCAATGATTATGTCATCATATTTTTTTTTGTATTATCAAATTTTAACTCTTTCATAGACTGGCTTTTTTCCCAACCATGTCTTTATGTAGTCTAATCTGTCAGCGCTATTGCCTCAGGTTTCAGTTTCCGACGAAATTTCGGCCACTAAGAATTTTGCCACTAAGAAAGTGAGTGGATGGAAATTGGGGATGGATTGCAAAAAAAGTATTAAATCATTAGGCACGAAGAATGGTAGAAAGGTAGAAAGAAATGGATAACAGAGGAAATAGTAAATTTGATAGAGGATAGAAGAAAAGTTTAAAAATATAAATACAGACGCAGGATAGAGAAGATATAAGGAAACTAAGGAATTTAATTTATAGAAAATGTAAATTTGTTTAAGAAGAACGGATAAAAGAAAATGTGAGATTATTACGGTAGATGTGATAAGTAGTAAGATAGATATGGGTTATAGGAAACTTAAGTCTGATTTCTCTAAAGAACAGTCAGAGTAACATATATATGTGACAAGCATGGTAAGGAGCTCACAAAAAATAAGAAGGATGCTTGAATATGCAAGAAGTATCTGGAAGATTTATATAGAGGTATGGAGGATCTAGAAAGTATAGAACAGTTAGATCAACATCATTTAATTCATATCATTATTAGATCACAATTTGATAGAGAAATGTATGATTTGAGGAATAACAAAGCGGCAGGAGTAGATATTACACCAACAGAATTATAGGGTACTTTGTAGAATTGACTAGGGTGAGGTACCAAAGGATTTTTATTGCAATAGAATAATGACCATGTCGAAGAAGGTAGGCGCTAATTTGTATGAGAACTATAGAATCATTAAACTACTATCACTTGCATCGAAGGTATTGTTAAGGATTATTTATAGGAGGTTAGAAAATAACGTGGAAGAAAGGCTATCAGAAAATCAGCATGGTTTTTTTGAGGAACAAGAGAAATTATTTTCAATATAAGAATGGTAAAAGAAAAATTGTGCAAGTACTCTCGTAGCTTTCGTAGATTTAGAAAAGGCTTTCGATAATGTAGTTGGGGACATAATGATTCAAACGATTTAAACAAGAATGTATTATATGGTTCGGAGTATTATTTTCATTCTATATAAACATCAAACCGCTTTTGTTAGAGGGGGAATAATAGGAGGGTGGGTCAAACAGGGATGTACAGTTTCGCCATTGTTATTTAACCTGTATATAGAAGATGCAATAAACAAAGTAAAAGAAGAGTATAGTACAGGTGTGAAAATTCAGGGAGAGGAAATATATATGTTGAGGTTCGGCGACGATATAGCTATCCTTGGAAGAATGGGAGCAGAATTTAGATTAGATAGATTAGATTATATAGATCAAATAGTGCAGGACGTGTGGGATGAATAGCTATAGATAAATGAAAGAGTTCGCTCTGGAGAGATCCCTTTGATTGATAACAAATACTTAAATGAAATTATAAATATAAAATTTGCTGTATTTGATCCTAATAAAATTTCATTTTGCAACCCATTGTAAGATATTCAAAGAAAAAAAAATAGCGAAGGCTCAATTTCAACTTATTTTTTTTTTAAATATATAAAGTCAATGTTAGTTTTACTGTAATTTCTTATTCTCTCTTAGCTTTAATCTCAAACAACATTGATAAGTTGTATAAATTAAATCGGAACGCAACATGTGTGTCGATTGCTACTAATTAATTGATACTAAAAAATCGGAAGATTAAAAAAAAGTATGGATTGCTATTTTACTTTTTGAATAATGACTAACTACATAAAGTACTGTAAATCAAACTATAGCCTAAATAATCCCCTAAGTAGTCATAGCATGTAACACAATTAATAATTATATCATCGATCTTGTATCAGTTGAGAAGCTCGCTTTTCGAACAAACTGAAAAATAACATATATTTTAATATTTTACGTATTTTAAATATTTATTGTTTTGTTACCTTTACTTTGTAAGTGTTACATATCTGTAGATTGTGAAAATGCCGATGGCGTTAATAAAATATAATAAAAAAATAACTATGTTCAATTCAGCATAACACGTACTCATCTTTAATATCTGCATTCGTTTTCGTACTCATTGCATCTCTGTCCGATTCGCTATCTGAGTGCTGACTGCACCCGGGCGGTTGCCAGTGGCAACATCCCCCCCCCCCCCCCCCACAACGATATTGCCGGCGTCAAATGTGTTCACTACTACAGGCAGATCGTTGGTTGCCAAGCAACACAATTTGCTTTTGCCCCGTCACTCTTGTTTTAGGGATTTGAGTGGCGCTGCAGGTGAATACATACGGCATCGCTGCTGTGCATATGTGGTACAGTGTTGTCAATACTTCAATGTTGCTTTGTTGTATTTTCCATGACAGGGATATAGCTGATTCTGTGGAAATGTATGTAGGCAAGGAAAATCGGTAGATTATTTCGAACCAAAGTGCGCTTATTTAAGCAAATAAAATTTGAAGTTGTGCTTTTCAACTTATTGTGGATATCTTTTTTATTTTTTTTTATAAGTATGAATTATATAATATTGAATTATGGTGGCAAATATAATAGGTGGCAAATTATATCCATATGCAAATTAATTATGATTTTTAAATGTCCAAATTAAAGAAGACTGAAAAACGTGTACTCTATGCAGTACTTTTCTTTCCATATTTTTGGCTGTCATATTACTTAGTATTTTTATATCCTCTATCTTCTGTACAAACGTATTATTTCTAATTCAAGATTAATGGATATCTGTATCTGGTGAAAAGCCGTTGCCTTGTTTCAATCGCTCACAGGACGAAGCTTTAGTTGCTCTTTTCTCTGCATTTGCTCTTGGTTCCGAGAGGTCCTTGCTCCGAAGACATACTACCATATATACTAGTCTGCTATTGCGTTGCATAATACCTGTTGACCTCACATACTACACATGCGCTTTTAGAAAGAAGTCATACATTGTTGCCGTGCAGTACATAAATGTTCTATCGGCAAAAGTAGGTGATAGTAAAATGTCGTACACATAACATGGGTTTTGTATAATCCTTATAGACATCCTGGCCTCTGGCTATCTATCCTAGAAAGTAGCAGTAGAACGAATATCACATACAATATTGCAGTTACGCGTTATACAGTGTGTATAACGCGTAACTGAATTTTTCTTCATTTATTTGTTTAAAAATCTAACTTTTTTGCATTTATTCGGAAAATAAAACTTTATGGGGGGGTGTGTGATACATAATTGAAAAGGAAATAAAAAATGCTATTTGATACAACATTTCTCGACGTCTATAAGAAAGTATGAATTTAGTGGTCGTATCTTCAAAATAAAAAGACAGAAGAAAAATATTAACACCTGTAAAACCGTTTTTGAAAAGTGTCTTAAGAAAGTCCAAGTGTTGTTAATGAAAAAATGTTAATAATAGAAATATCGACGATTGAAGAAAATGTATAATTTTAGTTTTTTTCAGATATTTATAGAACTAAAGAAGTTATTCAATATCTAAAGGCAGATTTGAAATCAGCATAAAATTGCGCAAAACATTGTGCCTTTAGATAACCGTGTTTCTATCTATTATAATAACGGAATTACCAATAGTGGCAGATCGAAAACGGGACACCCTGTATTGTAACATATACGAATTTCAACTGCATTTTCAAAATGCTACATAATAATATTCCACTGTATTCGAGTTGTGGAACTTATTTCCTGTTATATTTTGTATTTAGATACCTCGTACAATATACCCTATATAAAGCTAACCAAAAGTCCTGCATCAAATTATTTCTTCATTGCATTGTTTGTCAATAAAACTATTTCAAATTAAATTTGCGTATTTAGTTTTGTTAAATTTATTTCGTATTTTAAAATAATATACTTAGATATCAACTACCCCAACCCTTTATTTTTAATAAATAGCAACCTATTGTGTTTTGGGAGTTTTCGTTGAAAAGTTTCCGAAACTCAATCTGGCTACGACAATAAAACAGAATTTAGTTGATTTGAGTATTGAATTTTGCGTGAGCTTTTATGACAGCCACCCAACAAGCCATTCTATTTTTACCCATTAAGAAGGAACTAAGGAACTTAATTAATAGGAAATGCAAGCTAGCGAAAGAAGAGTGGATAAAAGGAAATTGTGAGGATATTGAGGAGGATATGAGAAGAGGTAAAGTAGATTTGGGCTACAGGAAAATTAAGTCACATTTTTCTAAAGTAAAACCAAAGGGTAACATTATATGTGATAAGCAGGGTAAGGAACTCACAGAAAATAAGGAAAAAGCTAGAAGATGGAAGGAGTATCTTGAAGATTTATATAAAGGTAGGCAGGACATGGAGGAGCTAGAAAGTGTGGAACAGATAGATGAGGATGACTTAGGTCCTAGCATACTTAGGTCAGAGTTTCATAGAGCATTAAATGATTTACGGAATAACAAAGCAGCGGGGATTGATATGATACCAGCCGAATTAATAAAACACGCAGGGGAAAAAATGCAGGAGCGATTATACAGGTTAGTTTGTAAAATATATGAGAAGGGAGAAGTACCACAGGATTTTCAGCGTAGTAGAATAGTAACAATGCCGAAGAAAATAGGAGCTAATTTGTGTGAGAACTATAGGACCATTAGCCTACTATCACATGCATCGAAGATATTGTTAAATATTATTTATAGGAGATTAGAAAATAAAGTAGAGGAAAGGCTAGGAGAAGATCAGTTTGGTTTTAGGAAAAACAGAGGGACGAGAGTGGCGATTCTAGCACTAAGAACGGTAGTAGAAAAAAGAAAGAGGGTAGGAAAGGTAACTTGCATAGCTTTTGTAGATTTAGAAAAGGCATTTGATAATGTAGATTGGGACATAATGTTTAGAATTTTAAAAGAAACGGGTATAGATTATAAGGATTGGAGAATAATTTTTAATTTATATAAACACCAAACTGCCTTAGTTAGAATTGAGGGGGAAGAAGAGGTAGCAAAAATAGGGAAGGGAGTTCGGCAGGGATGTACACTCTCACCGTTATTATTTAATCTATATATAGAAGATGCAATAAACAAAGTAAAAGAAGAGTATAGTGTAGGTGTGAATGTACAGGGAGAGAAAATATATATGCTGAGATTCGCCGACGATATAGCTATATTGGAAGAAAGCGAAAAGAATTTAGAAAGGGTATTGAATGGTATGCAGGTAGTATTGACTAGTGATTTTAACATGAAAATAAATATAGGTAAAACTAAAGTGATGAGGTGTGACAAAAAGGAATGCAGTAGAAAAATGAGGATCACAATAGGAGATAATAGAATCGAAGAAGTGTCAGATTTTTGTTATTTAGGCAGTAGAATCACAAAAGATAATCGAAGCAAGGTAGATATAAAGTGTAGGATAGCACAGGGTAGGAAGGCATTCGTAGAAAAAGAACAGATTTTAAGATCAAATATTGACTTGGGTATTAGAAAAAGATTACTGAAGGTATATGTTTGGAGTGTAGCACTGTACGGGTGTGAGGCGTGGACTATAGGAAAGGAAGAGAAGCGTAGATTAGAAGCACTTGAAATGTGGTGTTATAGGAGGATGATGAGGATTGGTTGGGAAGATAAAGTAACAAATGAAGCTGTACTAGAGTTAGAAGGGGAGAAGAGAAGTATCTGGAGAGTGTTACAGCGTAGGAGAGACAGATTAATAGGGCATATTCTTAGGCATTGGGGGATTATGCAATTGATCATAGAAGGTAGAGTGGAGGGAAAGAGAGGGGTAGGTAGGCCTAGATTGGAGTATGTGAGTCAGATAGTTGAAGACGTTGAGATGAATAGCTATAGGGAGATGAAGGGATTAGCTCAGGATAGATCGGCATGGCGTGCTGTTTCCAACCAATCTTTAGGATTGCGGACTCTTTAACTAACTAAGAAGGAATAAATCAATAAATTTTATACATGTTTTAATGATACATTTGGATTCATTGTTTGGAAAGTATTTTAATAAGTCTCGAGAAAATATAGGTTGCTATTTGAAGTTGGACGGTGAGGCTTGAGAGCAAATGTCTAGACGTTTTATTCACAAACAATATAATAAAGATACGTTTTTGAGGCACTTCTAAGTAACAAGTGAAACGTGCAAGTACAAGTGCCACGGTAATTGGGAAAGGAATTTAATTTGAGGTAATATAAACGCCCCGGTATAGTTCATAATTCACAAAATAGTTTCGAATCAAGGAATGTGGTAATAAAACAATATTTGGTGTTTTTTTTACAAAATAAGTGCTTTGTTATAAAAATGTACTTATATGTGTAATATATTCAAAAATGGATGCAAATGTAATGTAAATAAAAACCGATAAGTTAGAACCGATAATCTCAAGTTAGTGCCCAGCAATCTGCATTTACAATTAACACAGTAACAATAACATAATTGTCTTTCAGCAAATAGAAACTTGTCTCCCTAGTAATATAGAATATCACCCAAATACCGTAACAAGCATTAAGTAGCTAGATGTACATATATATATATATTGATAGTATATCAATCACGATTCGTGACAGAGGTATTTTATTTAGTTTTACTTTGTGCTACTGAAGATGGGCGCATAGCGCTTGAAATGTACATCTAGCTACTTAATGCTTGTTACGGTATTTGGGTGATATTCTATATTATAATTTAACACCGTAGTGATAATTTTTTAAATTGTCTCTCTAGCTTTGAATAATATGTATATGAAATTCATCTTCCATTGCAGGCTGGACAATTAGACATTAGCAATTGCAACAGTGTATATAAATACAGGGTGGAACAAGAATGTCACAAAAAATCTAATTCTTGTTGGAAATTTAAAGTTAAGTTTTTATTTACTTTTAATGTACTACCAAACCTGTTATCTAATTCATTATAATTATTAATTTCTTTATTAAATTTATTAAAAATTATTCGTTATCATTATCTAATTCATTATAAGATGTGCGTTTCTATGAACCACATTTTTCCGAATTAAAACATTTTTGGAAGTATAGTATGCCACGATCTTTACAACTACAATTTCTTCTTCATAATATCGTAAAAGTATATATACATTAAAGTCCCCAATAGTTTAAATTTGGAAATTAGTTTAAATTGAGTAATCTTTATATAACACATTTTTAATATCGTCTTTCTATATATTGTTAAAAAATATTTCATAACACAAGATTTCTTTGGTTACTATTCTCTTTCTTAACCTATACATTCTGCTATCCTTTTTATTAATTGACTTCGAAGTATCATATTAAAAAACCAATTCAATAATTGCAATGTAGTAGTGTCTGTTATCATTTAGAAGAATTTATGGGTAATAAAGAACTTTAATTTACTGAAATAATCAATAATCTATCGTTCAATCGGATTTACATTTATATAAGTAAATCAATTATTTGAAAAATGATGAAGTATTCCAATTCCGTTTAGGAAGCATGCACGTCTATGTTTTAAATTGCTAAGGGAGCTTTCTGAGAAAATTTCACCGAACTTTTTTTATTTTATTTTTGATATGTTGTGTTTGTAATTAATTATAAATTCGTTTGAATATAAATTGTTGTGAATATAAAGTTTGAGTATAAATTCACTGTTACTAATCACACACATAAAATTCTCCCAATTGTATATTTGGTCTATTTCTATTTTCAAGAAAGAAAAAAACGGTGAACTAAATAAAAATATTATTATAAAACTCAATTTATTAGATCTTTAGTGAAATAGTCGGCGAACCTCAACATAAATATATTTCCTCTCCCTGAATTTTCACACCTACACTATATATTCTTCTCTAACCTTGTTTATTGCATATTCTATATATAGATTAAATATTAACGGCGAAAGTGCACATCCCTGCCTGACTCCCTTTGCTACCTCCTCTTCCCCCTCTATTCTAACTGAGGCAGTTTGATGATTATTATTATTATTTTCTAACATGTAATATCTTCGATGCATGCGATACTAGACTAGTACTCCTATAGTTCTCTCATGAATTAGCTCCTACTTATAATGTAAGAATAGTAGCTCATCAAACTGGACATAAAGCCAAAGGTCCAATAAAAATTCTTAACTAGAGTCACTTCAACTAAAGTAGGTAGTGTTATGATTGATAGCTTTAACTAGTGGAGGAGCATAAGCAATTATGTAATAGTAATGCAGAAAATTAAGAAGGAGGAAGGTTAATCATGATACTTCTTACAGATCCTCCATCCCAAGTAGTATTTTGGCGCTCAGAGGCGAGCTCGAACGGTTCAAATCTCGATTTGCATTTTCCTGGATGAAGAGAGTGGTTACCACTTTACTATATTTAATATATTTTTTAAAGATTATATAGAAGTTAGGCGAACACTTTTTACAGATATTTACTTTGCAAGTGAATAGCATCGAGAGGTACTTAAAGATGATAATTCGACAATAGGTTTTATTTTCGTAATGATTTTGGTAATGAATCGATTGACTAAAGTGACACAATGAAGTTTTTATAATACTTTACAGGATCTTTGCTTTCTTGTGTTTCCGTTTTCTTTAGTTCATAATAGTTCTTCTCCAGTCACTATCTAACAGAGCAGCACTGCAATATTGTAGGTCACGATAGCCTGCGCATTTCGATTGCATTGAGAATTTATTGTCCGGTTATAGTTCGTTAGTTAATTCACAATGTGCACCAATCTGCGTCAATATATCTATATTGTATATACCGGGTATCGATTTGTTCATATTTCTTCATCGCCTTACAAACCAAAGAGGCTAAAGAATGGCAATATTTTGATCTTTAACTTTTCTTGAACTTGTTGTTTTTAAGTAAACGGGAGATCTAATAATTCGACTAATCAAATTTTACGAATCAAATTTGTACGTACCAAAACATCTATACCCGGTATATATCATAGTAATCGTCTTGTGGACTTTCGCGGCAATGGCTTACATTTCCTCATTTAAATCCTCAATACATCATGCATTGCTCATCGAAGACTGCACCCATTCAACAACTCACGCTGTAATATAAACGCATTAATTTGCCTATACCTCTGGTTTGCTGCTAATGGGAAGTTTATGATCCATAGATTAAAGAGGAAGAATAATGTAAGAAACCTCCTAAAGTTTAAAACAATAAATATCCTCGTGTTTTGAGTAAGTTCTTCATCGTGTTTGTTAGTTGAGCCTCTAGTGACAAGTTTTTGGATGAAAGATGACTAAAATGTATTATTATTAAGTATTTTATTGAAAATATATCTTAGGTTGGATTTTCATCAAAAAGATTTATGCATACTTAGACCTCTTCCAACTACACAAATTAATTTGATTGTCCAGTCTGTACTTGAATTCGCAATCGTGGTTGTTTCAAATTTGGATTGTGTGGAAGTAGGAACGACTTTAAGGGATTGCGTTGATATCAATTGATTCTGACAAATCTCAAAGGAATTCATTTGATTGTTTGGAATAGTTATTCTGGACATTTATTTGTAAATTTATTTTAACGATGGCCCAATTATTAAATATCAATGATAGCTACCAACAATAAGTAGATTGACAACATGCTTGGAATATTCCCTCAGGAATACTTGGATTTTTTGTTGCAAGTTGTAGACGATTCCGCCAATTCGTTTTTAAAGAAAATTTGTCAAGTCTGTAAAAATAATATCAATCTCAACAGTATATCTATCACTCTCTAGTTTCTTTAGTAGATCCATCATAAAAATCGTTAATGATAAACTAGATAATGAATTATTTAAACATGTATTATAGTTTTAAAAATCATCACTACGGTGTTAAATTATAATATAGAATATCACCCAAATACCGTAACAAGCATTAAGTAGCTAGATGTACATTTCAAGCGCTATGCGCCCATCTTCAATATACCAATCACGATTCGTGACAGAGGTATTTTATTTAGTTTTACCTTGTGCTACTGAAGATGGGCGCATAGCGCTTGAAATGTACATCTAGCTACTTAATGCTTGTTACGGTATTTGGGTGATATTCTATATTATGTATTATAGTAATATAGAATATCACCAAATACCGTAACTTAAAGCATTAAGTAGCTAGATGTACATTTTGAAGGCTATGCCCAAGTAGCACAAGATACAAACTAAATAAAATACCTCTGTCACGAATCGTGATTGATATACTATCAAATAAATAAGTCAACATGACAAGGGTACTTCAAAAAATGGCATATAATATGGCCTATAAATCTTTTAAAACGATACAAATTAACAAGTGATAATTTTTTAAATGTATTATAGTATTTTTGCATTTATGCTACGACTTATGCGTAAAATGATTAATTTAAAAAATTTAAATGATCAATTCACATTAAAATTAAAATTAACATTAAAATTATTAATTAATTAATCCATTCATTTCTTTTTATTTTGCTCGCATACCTACACAACTGTTGTTGCCCTTTTCGTCCATTTACATTCAATACATTTCAAAAAATAATCTTCCGTTTTGTTGGATTACGAATCGATTTGTTGGTTTTTCAATTCAATTTCGCAACGTTCTAATAATAAAATTATTCGAAATCTATATGTACAACTGGTTATTTTTAATTTATTATACGAATAACAGAAATCCAAACATATATTGCCGTTAAAATAACTTAGTAAAAATAACTGTAGAGAAATTTCTTTTAGAAAGTATGTATTATTGATATTATTATTATTTTATGGCGTAGCGTAACAAAACAGTGCCCATATTATTCTTATTGCGTATTACTGCCATTTTATAATAATTTTATGATATTCCCTATGTAATCTGATCATCGTTCCACATATTAATTTCCAACATCTATTAGACATTTGTGTCTGTCTCATAAAGGCACTGGAGCAGAACATGCATTTCATACATTGTGAGTTATATATGAGACAGGCCCTTCCGACGGTAATATTGACACCGTTATAGCATCTCTAATTACATGGGCACACCTATTTTACCAAGTATCATACCGAAGAAAGTACCACGCCGAAGAAATGATAATTTCATACTCATCGTACATAATTTGGTACTAAATTCATCTAGGCTCGTTAGCAGTGCGCTAAATACCATAAAAATGGTTCGTGTCAATATTTGCCCAGTTCCTATACAATGTTTAAATCAAATATAATATCTGAAACAACTAAAATATGGTGACGATGTATCAAGCGTTAATAATCTGTCTTTGGTGGCTTTACGTGTAGAGATTCATATAAATTCGGTTACATGTGTTAAGAGATATCATAACTGTACATATCGTCTGTTATGTTCAATGTACTTTTTATAATTTATTTGGAAGCTGTAGATAAAAGTATGGGAGAAGATGAGGAAACGAGAAATACGCCAGGCAAGCATGCACACTTTCACCGTTATTATTTTATCTGTGTATAGAAGCTCTTAATATGGTTAAAGAAGAGTATAGGCGAGCGTATTAACTCTGACAGAAAAAAATGTTATTTTGGGGGTTGCTGACGATATAGCTTCTTAAAAGAAAATCGAATTTTGAACGAGTATTTATTAAATTGCATGCAGAAAATAATGACTAAGGATTACAAAATGAATATAAGTAAAGCCAAAGCCGAGAAATATGAAACGATATAACGATATCACATTTTTGGTATTTACGTTTGTAGAATTACAAAGGATAACCGAAGTAAGGTAGATATAAATGTAGGATAGCATACAACTATACAAGGCATATACAAGCTAAGAAGACATTCGTAAAAAAGGAGCAAATTTTAAAGTACAATATTGATTTTGATAATTACTACTGCACGACTGTGAGGCGTATTTTATTATGCTTCCATTTTCTAGCCTTATCCATTTTTTTTTGGAACTTATAAAATATAGCGTTACTCTTTGGCCTTACTTTAGAGGATGACACTTAACTTTCCTACATCCTATACCTTTCTTATCCCTTTTCATATCCTCACATTTTTCTTTTAACAATTCTTCTTTCGCTAATTTACTAATTTCTTATAAATTAAATTCATTAGATCCGTATATCTTCTCTGACCTACTTTTGTATTTATATTATCATGTTAACTATTTCCTCTGTCCTACCTCTCAATTTCTCAGTAATCTATATTTGTTGTAAATGTTTGATAGATATGTAATAGGTGAACAAATATTTTGTATTCTTCACATTCATCTTCATAGATTCTTCATAGACCTTCAATATTGTTTTACAATCGTCACTTTTACATATACATAGTAAAATTTATGTTTTTTTAAAAACACATTTGAAAGAACACTAGAATTTATGTGTATATTAAATTCAAGGGTTAATTAAATATATCATTACCACGGGAGACAATTAAAATTATAGTAGTGCTATTTTAGCAAACATTTAACACTTTTTGGAAAAATCGATTTTCGTAAACATGTACAATTTTATATACGCAACATTTCAAAAGTTAATCTATCATATTTTTCAAGATTCCATTTTAGAATTTACCGTCTCAAAATACATACACGTAATATTATTATAAAACAAAAAGCATATATATAAGAGAAAAATCAGCTTCTTACGCCGTTGTTACTCTGCGCTGCGTTCTAGACTGAAGGATTAAAGTCTGTAGACTTTAAAAACTGCACTGTGAAATATTGCCCATCATTTTGAAATTGATGAAATAAACTGCGATTTGAGGGAGGCGATTTTAGCACTAAGAACAGTAGTAGAAAAAAGAATGAGGGTAGGAAAGGTAACTTGCATAGCTTTTGTAGATTTAGAAAAGGCATTTGATAATGTAGATTGGGACATAATGTTTAGAATTTTAAAAGAAACGGGTATAGATTATAAGGATAGGAGAATAATTTTTAATTTATATAAACACCAAACTGCCTTAGTTAGAATTGAGGGGGAAGAAGAGGTAGCAAAAATAGGGAAGGGAGTTCGGCAGGGATGTACACTTTCACCGTTATTATTTAATCCATATATAGAAGATGCAATAAACAAAGTAAAAAAAGAGTATAGTGTAGGTGTGAATGTACAGGGAGAGAAAAAATATATGTTGAGATTCGCCGACGATATAGCTATATTGGAAGAAAGCGAAAAGAATTTAGAAAGGGTATTGAATGGTATGCAGGCAGTATTGACTATGGATTTTAACATGAAAATAAATATAGGTAAAACTAAAGTGATGAGGTGTGACAAAAAGGAATGCAGTAGAAAAATGAGGATCACAATAGGAGATAATAGAATCGAAGAAGTGTCAGATTTTTGTTATTTAGGCAGTAGAATCACAAAAGATAATCGAAGCAAGGTAGATATAAAGTGTAGGATAGCACAGGGTAGGAAGGCATTCGTAGAAAAGGAACAGATTTTAAGATCAAATATTGACTTGGGTATTAGAAAAAGATTACTGAAGGTATATGTTTGGAGTGTAGCACTGTACGGGTGTGAGGCGTGGACTATAGGAAAGGAAGAGAAGCGTAGATTACAAGCATTCGAAATGTGGTGTTATAGGAGGATGATGAGGATTGGTTGGGAAGATAAAGTAACAAATGAAGCTGTACTAGAGTTAGTAGGGGAGAAGAGGAGTATTTGGAGAGTGTTACAGCGTAGGAGAGACAGATTAGTAGGGCATATCCTTAGGCATGGGGGGATTATGCAATTGATCATAGAAGGTAGAGTGGAGGGAAAGAGAGGGGTAGGTAGGCCTAAATTGGAGTATGTGAGTCAGATAGTTGAAGACGTTGAGATGAATAGCTATAGGGAGATGAAGGGATTAGCTCAGGATAGATCGGCATGGCGTGCTGTTTCCAACCAATCTTTAGGATTGCGGACTCTTTAACTAACTAAACTGCCTATACGTAAAAAACGATCCTTCTCTCACATTGTTCAGTACTAAGTTGAAAATGCATTTGTAATGTATAATAATTTACAATAATAATTGACGCAGTTACTAATATGAAAAGTTACCCTAATCTGATTTTCAGAATTTCGGGGTATACACTCATAGGCATACATATCTTTGTTCTTTTCAATAAGTTATATTTACTGCCGTGTATAGAATTTATATTTAACAAATTAAATAAAAAATAAATAAACACGTAATATATGAATTTTATAATTCTTATAATTCTGCCAAAATCTAACATTCCATCGAAGAATTTTTAATTTTTTTTTGATGTGGTTGGCAAATATTTATTTACATTTACACAATAAATTGGAATGAACAAACATTTTGAAATAAATAGTGTAAAATATTGAAAAATATGTACACAAGAAAATGAGCTTTCAAAACGTTCACTTGAGTCCTCATTCAGTTTTCTGTTCAGTTTATGGTAAGGAGTTTTTTTTTATCTTCTTCAATTAACTTAGAAAATATAATATATTGTACATTGTGTACGAGGAGTAAAATTAGAATCACTAAAATGATATTTTCTTTTGACAGGTTCCTAAATATTGGTATTTTAGTAATTATTTTAATATATTGTATTACAAAAGGCAAAAGCACGTTACACAAAATTCGATATATCTTCTATCATTATGGAAATCGAAAGAATAACAATGAAGGATACGTACTTTGGTAGTGTGTTTCAAATTTCTGTTTAATATACTAAAATGCCTTTCGATATTTATATATACTACACCTCATATATTTTACTTCTTCGTTACTGCATATACATCCTTAAACCAAATGTCGAACGGCCTCTTTCAGTTCATATAGGGTTCATGTTTACATACACTTACAATTAATTCTAATTTTAGCGAAAGGGTTCGCAGTTGCTTGGCATATACTCGGGTGACTTGCTTTGTTCGCCTCATACAGTTCTTTGTTTCGCACAATCGCACACAAATTATTGCTATAGTTGAATCGATACACCCTTTCCCTACGATGTCGTAATAGTCTACTTATCCCTGCACATACAGGGTGCAGCAAATCGAAAATATGATTTTGTTATGACGCTATAAAACTTCCGACGATAATTCGAATAATAGAGCAGATATCATGATTGCTGATTTAAGTGAATTCAAATTCAAATTGATTTGCAATTATAGAAATAATAATTTCATTTATTGGCATTTTTGGAGTACGTACATATGAAAAGGGAAGCGATCAAATGCTGACTATTGAGTAACTCAAAATCGATCGTTGTTCTTCCTCGCAACCCTACTTAAAATAGCATACAAGGCGGTACAAAAGTACTAAATATAATTAGCTGCAAATTATAATTAAAAATTTACATGTTTTATAAATTTAGAAAGCATACATCATATTCAATAAAATATTTCGTTATAAAACCTAACTCAATAACATTGTATATTTATATAATTCTGTTCAGTTTGAGGCAAGGAGGTTTTTTTATCTTCTGCAATTAACTTAGAAAATATAATATATTGCATATTTATTTAATTAATAATTGTATGTAGATAGTAATAAATATCAATTACAACACAAAATAAACACCTAGTAGATTTTTATAATAAGAAACTCTATAAGTTAAGTGATATATAATTAAAGAATAGATGTAATAAATAAAACAAAATAACACGTAGCTAGGCTATGATAAGACAATGCGAGATTTAATCTGATACCTGGCATTATTGATGTGAAAGTAAGAACTTTTAATACAATCACTTATTAGAATAATTTACTTATTATTATTAATTTGAATCTGAAACTGAACCTATATCTTTCAGTTAAAGTAATTTCATTTAAATGACTGTAAATATAGTGTAATATAGTGTATTTATCATTTATATTTTAATTATTTTATGCTACATCCTGTATAGTATAGCATATTATGAAATTCTCGTCCTAATATCCGTGCAGATATCTGCAATAGTAATGAGTCCAATATTGTACCGTCTATACAAAACATGTACATTGGGAAAAAGTGCACACCGGAAACAGTCGGACGATTTTGTGGCGCCATTACGACTATCAAAGATGGCGGTTCGCGTGATCTAGCCGCCGCTTGGACTGCGGGCGACATAAATGTCAGTATCCCTTATAAAAAGGGAAATAGAACGTTGTTAACCCTCCCCTAGTGTGTGCACATTATTTTCCACTTATTCTGCGAAGATATACGTGCTATGGCCACTAGATGTTGTACAGGGTGGATAAAAGGAAAGGAATTCGTTCAAATATATTTTAAATATATTATTGAATTATGTAGAAAAACATAAACAATTGTCCCTTACGGTAAAACCATTCCAATATCTACATAACATTGTAACAATCAAGTTTTTGAACAATATTTTTTATTTGAGGGTTTACGCGAAGGTAAATCTTAATTATTATTTTTATTAATCTTATTATTAATTATTAATTGGGATTTTATTTAGATTAAGATTTAATGGTTTATGGTAGGCTCTCCAATCCTTATGGATAGAACGTTTTTCACGTATATTAAACCAGAATTTTGCTATCCCGAAAAAATATCCTCCCGGGCGGGATTCGAACCCACAATATATTGGTTAGTGGTCATCTTAACGACTATACCGAAGCGCCTTGCCTTGAACAATATGACATCAGAAGAAAATGTAGTACCAAATGTTCTGTACGGTTGAATCTGGATTATTCGTAATGCTTTACTGCGTTGTTGTGTTCATTTTATTTCTTGAAATATTCTTTGTTTTATGACAATTGTTTGTCATTTTAATGTTATCGAAAAAGTTGATATACATTTTTGTTAAACCTACGAAAATTGCAAAATCTTGTGAATTAATGAAAAACTCGATTCATAACAAATCATCAGCTTCTAGCGATGCAGTACTATCAAATAAATTACACATTACATTTTTTGATGCTTCTATTAAGCGATACGACGAAAGGTAACAATTCTTTTTTTTTAAGTTTTCTCACCCATTTAAAGGTTGGATTTCTTAAAATAAAATAAAATCTTCGATTTCTTCGTAGTTCAAAATAAATTATTTTTATTCATATGCATACCCTATGTATAATATATAACAGACCAATAATTGTCGGTTTTACGAAAAAAAAAATACATGTAATATATTTTATGTTTGTAGTGCACTTGAAATCAGTGATAATTGTGAAAGCACATTATAATCAATTTTGGTACTTTGTGAAGTGTGTTGTCTACAATCCACAAAATTATTCACTAAAATAGAACCAGAAATGATATTTGTGTAGAAAGAGACACACACGGAATATTATAATTCAAATAATATTTATGTGCCTTTGTTATGTTCCCAACCTAATCCAGGGAATATATATTTTAAAGGTTTTTGCAAAATGGCTTTATAAAATAAAATAAAGTAATGAATATCAATTACTTTTCACTAGTAGAGTTACCTCTTTGTTGGGAAAGAACAGTGTCATTACAATTATTTATCCAAAAATTTGATCGAAGGAATGCCAACTGGATGATGTAATTTTTACTGAAAGTATTTGGACATTGTGTACTTGTAATTTCACTTATTAACAAAATAAATGATCTTACAAATAGAATCTAAATTCATATTTTTGTATTTTGCCATAGTCACATCCGTGCTTAAATATTTTTAACATTCTAGGATGATTTCATATCCATGCATTCCATACATATCTTCCACAGTAGTTTGTTAGCCTAACAATACTATATTCCTAATGTATAAAGAACTTCCTTCCTGTACCAGACGTGACTAGTTTCTCCTTGCAGTTCTCTTCAGTTACTGTACAATGATGACATTTAAAGCTACGAGTGTATATGCTGCACAATTTTGGCAATTTATACATTTTTTAATGTAGAAAGTTAGGCAGAGACTAGATAAATTCTTCCTCTTCTTAGAACCTAATTATTTGTTTGGATCACTAATGATTTAATTTATTAAACAAATATAGTTTCCCCAGTTTTGGTCTAAAGTCGATTGTCAATGTACAATTCAAATATTATAGTATTTATGAATATTTCAAACAATTTTAAAATAATAAGAATAATGACCATTATTATTATTTAATATATCTAGATAGCGAAGCGAAACAATCTTTAACTTCTTGAATTATAAATTATGTCAAGAAAAACCTTTTTTTTTTTTTCATATAATGAAAACTGGTGCGATGTCCTAAATTTACCTAAATCTTATATTTTTACCTAAATTCTCTAGCCTAGAGCTTCCTCTTTATTTTAATTTGTTGTTATTGGCTTTACATTCAAATTCAAAGTTTGGTAATTTTTAAGAAATATTTTTTCATCGTATATATTCCATCACAATTACTCTTCTGTTACGGTGCATTAGCCGTTTGGTTAAATTCATCATCTTTAAAACAAATACAATTGTTTAGCAATCACAGTTAGTGTCAGTGGTACTTTATTTAATATTATCTTGTGCTATTGAAGATGGCGGTATTGCCTTCGAAATGCGCATCTAGCTATTAAATGCTTTGCATACATTATCATGATTTTCATAAGAAAATAAGTTATTATATATTAGCCATCATAAAGTTTAAATGAAATAGTTGAAATGATAGAAGCAAGAAGGAAAATTAAAATTGGAAACACAGAAGCAGGACAGAAAAAATATAAGGAACTAAGGAACTTAATTAATAGGAAATGCAAGCTAGCGAAAGAAGAGTGGATAAAAGGAAATTGTGAGGATATTGAGGAGGATATGAGAAGAGGTAAAGTAGATTTGGGCTACAGGAAAATTAAGTCACATTTTTCTAAAGTAAAACCAAAGGGTAACATTATATGTGATAAGCAGGGTAAGGAACTCACAGAAAATAAGGAAAAAGCTAGAAGATGGAAGGAGTATCTTGAAGATTTATATAAAGGTAGGCAGGACATGGAGGAGCTAGAAAATGTGGAACAGATAGATGAGGATGACTTAGGTCCTAGCATACTTAGGTCAGAGTTTCATAGAGCATTAAATGATTTACGGAATAACAAAGCAGCGGGGATTGATATGATACCAGCCGAATTAATAAAACACGCAGGGGAAAAAATGCAGGAGCGATTATACAGGTTAGTTTGTAAAATATATGAGAAGGGAGAAGTACCACAGGATTTCAGCGTAGTAGAATAGTAACAATGCCGAAGAAAATAGGAGCTAATTTGTGTGAGAACTATAGGACCATTAGTCTACTATCACATGCATCGAAGATATTGCTAAAGATTATTTATAGGAGATTAGAAAATAAAGTAGAGGAAAGGCTAGGAGAAGATCAGTTTGGTTTTAGGAAAAACAGAGGGACGAGAGAGGCGATTCTAGCACTAAGAACAGTAGTAGAAAAAAGAATGAGGGTAGGAAAGGTAACTTGCATAGCTTTTGTAGATTTAGAAAAGGCATTTGATAATGTAGATTGGGACATAATGTTTAGAATTTTAAAAGAAACGGGTATAGATTATAAGGATAGGAGAATAATTTTTAATTTATATAAACACCAAACTACCTTAGTTAGAATTGAGGGGGAAGAAGAGGTAGCAAAAATAGGGAAGGGAGTTCGGCAGGGATGTACACTTTCACCGTTATTATTTAATCTATATGTAGAAGATGCAATAAACAAAGTAAAAGAAGAGTATAGTGTAGGTGTGAATGTACAGGGAGAGAAAATATATATGTTGAGATTCGCCGACGATATAGCTATATTGGAAGAAAGCGAAAAGAATTTAGAAAGGGTATTGAATGGTATGCAGGCAGTATTGACTAGGGATTTTAACATGAAAATAAATATAGGTAAAACTAAAGTGATGAGGTGTGACAAAAAGGAATGCAGTAGAAAAATGAGGATCACAATAGGAGATAATAGAATCGAAGAAGTGTCAGATTTTTGTTATTTAGGCAGTAGAATCACAAAAGATAATCGAAGCAAGGTAGATATAAAGTGTAGGATAGCACAGGGTAGGAAGGCATTCGTAGAAAAGGAACAGATTTTAAGATCAAATATTGACTTGGGTATTAGAAAAAGATTACTGAAGGTATATGTTTGGAGTGTAGCACTGTACGGGTGTGAGGCGTGGACTATAGGAAAGGAAGAGAAGCGTAGATTACAAGCATTCGAAATGTGGTGTTATAGGAGGATGATGAGGATTGGTTGGGAAGATAAAGTAACAAATGAAGATGTACTAGAGTTAGTAGGGGAGAAGAGAAGTATTTGGAGAGTGTTACAGCGTAGGAGAGACAGATTAGTAGGGCATATTCTTAGGCATGGGGGGATTATGCAATTGATCATAGAAGGTAGAGTGGAGGGAAAGAGAGGGGTAGGTAGGCCTAGATTGGAGTATGTGAGTCAGATAGTTGAAGACGTTGAGATGAATAGCTATAGGGAGATGAAGGGATTAGCTCAGGATAGATCGGCATGGCGTGCTGTTTCCAACCAATCTTTAGGATTGCGGACTCTTTAACTAACATAAAGTTTCATATTTATTAATTTCTCTAAAACCACACAAGGTTATAAATACAAAACGTTTCTTTTAAAACGACACTAATCTGAGATATGCAGAATATTGTAAATCAAGACAAACCACGAGAAAACAACATCCCTGTCTGTGTTTTTGTTTAAACATGTATGAAACGATCTGTAATTGTTTTGATGTATTTTAATGTCCTGACTTGTTTTTTTTTTCCTAGTTCATATCAACGTTTTTTTTTTGTAAATATAAGTGTTAATCATAAACTAAAGCAATTCAAGAAGTACTTTAGTATACCCAAGATACATCTTGGGGGTATATGATACTTTTTTTTAATTTACAAAAAATGAAATTTTGTTCGTCCTGTGGATATATCAATCATCCAATATATTATGTATTTTTTCGAATCAGGACGTCACTACAGCTTGCAATTTTAATTCACCGATTAACTGGAGGACATATAAGAAGCACATATACAATACATATTATTAGTCACAATATTCCCGTCCATAATCTTGCCTAGACTATTTTTGCTTCCGAACATTATTATACGATGTCGTTTGTTTCACGGTTCTATCTATAGCATAATTGAGTCAATATCTTCGTATTATTGCGGTTTATTATCACTGTATCTATACAGGATATACTTTAAAAAATTGTAGTTTTTATTTTAATAAATTAGTAATAATAATTAATTATGTTAGTATATAAAACTAGTATAAGAAATGGGCTAGTGGTAGCAAACACATTTTTTAAGAATCATAAATTCAGGATATATCCTTTTGAAAATGCCAGGAGATGTAGGAAGGCATCAAATAGATTACATACTAGCCAATGAGAGGTTTAGAAATCAAATTAAGAACTGTAAGAGTTGCCCTGGAGCAGTGACCACAACTGGGTAGTTCTGAAATCTGAGATGAAATTTAAGAAACTTGCTCAGAAAGCCTAAATAAGTTAGATTACATAGTTGATAGCTTAAAATTATTTGATATGAGTAAAAGTTGAAATTCTAGCGGATGGGATAACTAAGGAGGACATAAATATCAAATGGATGGAAATAAGGCTGGGTTGAATACAGTAGCAAAAGAAGAAAGATGTAGAACAGGTATAGACAACAGAGGAAATAGTTAACATGATTGAGGAACGAAAAAATATAAACACAAAAACACGACAGGTGACCTTACTTATACTTAATTAAGTTAAAAACATTTGCAGCAAAGGACCTTACTTATAGGAAAATGTGAGGACTTTTTATATCTTCGGGACGATATAAAAAGGGGGTTTCCTATTGGATATAGGATAATAAAGTTTCATTTAACTAAAGTAATGCTCACAGAAAATAATGATCTATATCGAAGTAGACAGGTAATCTATGACCTAGACCAGATAAATCAAGATGAATTAGGTCATTGTATTTTTAGGTTAGGGTTTGGCAGAGCATTGTAGAAGTTGAGGAATATCAACGCAGCAGGAGTAGGGTACATATGATACCAGTGGAATTAATAAAACACGCAGGTACCACAGGACTTTCACCGTAGTATAATAGTGACAATGCCGAAGAAAGTAGGAGCTAATGTATGTGAGAACTATAGGACCATTGGTTTACTATCTCATGTATCGAAGATATTGTTGAGGATTTTTTATAGGAAGTTAGAAAATAATGTGGAAGAAAGATCAATTAGATTTTAGGAAGAGCAGAAGGACGAGAGAGGTTATTTTACCGATAGAAATAGAACGAGAGTAAGAAAACGAACTTACACATTGCTTTCGTGGATTTAGAAAAGGCATTCGATAATGTTTAATAATTTAAAATTTTTAAAAGAAACAGAAATATCGACAACCGCTTTAGTTGTTAAGGGGGGAAATAAGAAGCAAGAATTGGGATGGGAGTCAGGCAAGGATGTATACTTTGGCCGTTCTTATTCTATATATAAGAGTCAATAAAGTATTGCCGTGAAAATTCAGGGAAAATAAATTGATGTGCTAATTAATATACTATATACTAAATCGACTGAATTTTAAAGGAAAACTGACAATCCAAACGCAAATTCTTGTTCCAGAGATATACGACATTGCAACGTTTAAAATTGTTACTCTGTACAATATAATATGCATTATTTCAGTCACTCGGTTTATGTACCTAATACATATATTATATATAGCTATATACAAAGTAATTATGTTTGCGAGTTTTGCTTATTTCCCGCTTTAGAGTCATACATACATGCAAAGAAGAAACGCAGCAATGATGCGTGTTCAAGTGCTGTATACAGGATGTGGCAAATTAGCATGGTTTTATAGATGTTCTTTCAACGGCACCAATTCGTCCACTGCGACAACAAACTGGCGAAAGTTGTTACATTGAAATGCCACAAAAATAAATACTACATATTTTAAAGTGACGTTTAAACATCTGTTCAAACTTCAGCGGATTGATTTACGACACTTTTCAATGTTAAAATTACTTGTCCTGTGTACTAGCCTTAAGTTATTGCATTCATTATATTCTGCTTTATATTTAATAACTTTTATCCACAATTAGTTACGAACCGATAAATTTACATACAATATTCTGTCGTAAATATTAATAGACGCAATTGTATTGTGGATGATTAATTTTATGGAATATTGCCCATAGGATTTAATCGAAACAATATCAGTTAGGGGGCAGTATTATATATGGTCATATTTACCTATGCATTGGTCAATATTTGTAGTACCTAATTGATTTATGTGAACCTGTGTGACGATGCTCCTTGTGGCATTTAAAGGCAGACAAAAAGGAAAAAATGTTTAAAATTGTATAAGATACCACCAAAATATTAATTCAAAATATTTAAGTAAAAATGCGTATTTTGAAAGCGAACACCTAATTTTCAGTAGAACAACAAATAAGCACAATTTATATTGGTATGTTATAGGACACATGAACAGATGATATATAGGAATCTTCACAACGGCGCTAAGTAATTGTATTGAATATTACGCAAAGATCGTGACACAAAGAAGTAAATAACTAGATGCTCATTTCGTAGGACACGTCCCATCTTCATTAGAACATGGCAATAGTAATTCGGGTGATTGATAGAGGTATTTTATTTAGTTCTGGTGCTACTATATATGGGAACATACCCTTTGAAATACACCCAAAAAATTGTATAAGATAGCACAGTTTCATTTGTTACTTTATCTTCCCAACCAATCCTCACCATCCTCTTATAGCACCACGTTTCACATGCTTCTATTCTACGTTTACCTTCCTTTCATATACTCCACACCTCACACCCGTACAATGCTTAACTCCACACATATGCCTTCAGTATTCTTTTTCTAATGCCCAAGTCAATATTTGTTAAAATCAATCCTACATTTTATATCTACCTTACTTCGGTTATCCTTTGTGATTTTGCTTCCTAAATAATAAAAAAAATTAAACTTCTTCTAATCTATTATCTCCTATTCTAATTCGCATTTTTCGCCTGCATTCCTTTTTGTCACACCTCATCACTTTATTTTTAAATAAACGTAATATATTTCTCGAATATGGAATGTAAAAAAATAACTTTAACGCGTGTAATGAACAACATTGTTATTATTTTCTTTCTTTTAAATACATTTTTAGTGAAAATAAATAGTAGGAACTTTATCTACAATGTAAATACAAATTTTTCTAATATCACCTAAAGTTACCATGAGCTAATGGCGAATTTTTAAACCTTTTGAAGTATAAAATGTTTTATTTTTACTCCGGAAAGAATACCTAGGTAACTTTTTTCAGCTTAAACTTTTTTTAACAATGTATTTCTCTCGTGCAACAAATTCTATATAAAGCAATATATTTTCTCACAGTTTTATCGAAGATTGATAGTATATATACAAAATTTAATCATGTTTCATAAACTTACTCCAGTGTAAGAAAAAGCGAAACAATTAAAATTGTAACTAAACGCAAAATTTGCTACAATATTGTAATCTACATCTGTCAAAGTGGTTGATTTAAACCTCGATTCCCATAAACCTTTGTAACTAGATATTTTACAAACATCAAAAACGGACATTTCTTTCAACATTCTTTAAACTGAACTTGCAAGTTTTTGAACAATCGGCGACGCTTTCTTTTTAACCCAAACTACAATGTAAACCTTTCGAATGTCCTTTTGACAGTCCTTTTGAATTAAATTAATACTTATGTTAGTTAAATCAATTCTCTAAATATATAAGATTTGCTAAATATACAAGTTGCTGCTTTTCGACCGTTTCAAAGTTTTATTAAAATTTACGCTCGTTGATATCGATAATGTAGATTGGGACATAATGTTTAGAATTTTAAAAGAAACGGGTATAGATTATAAGGATAGGAGAATAATTTTTAATTTATATAAACACCAAACTGCCTTAGTTAGAATTGAGGGGGAAGAAGAGGTAGCAAAAATAGGGAAGGGAGTTCGGCAGGGATGTACACTCTCACCGTTATTATTTAATCTATATATAGAAGATGCAATAAACAAAGTAAAAGAAGAGTATAGTGTAGGTGTGAATGTACAGGGAGAGAAAATATATATGTTGAGATTCGCCGACGATATAGCTATATTGGAAGAAAGCGAAAAGAATTTAGAAAGGGTATTGAATGGTATGCAGGCAGTATTGACTAGGGATTTTAACATGAAAATAAATATAGGTAAAACTAAAGTGATGAGGTGTGACAAAAAGGAATGCAGTAGAAAAATGAGGATCACAATAGGAGATAATAGAATCGAAGAAGTGTCAGATTTTTGTTATTTAGGCAGTAGAATCACAAAAGATAATCGAAACAAGGTAGATATAAAGTGTAGGATAGCACAGGGTAGGAAGGCATTCGTAGAAAAGGAACGGATTTTAAGATCAAATAATGACTTGGGTATTAGAAAAAGATTACTGAAGGTATATGTTTGGAGTGTAGCACTGTACGGGTGTGAGGCGTGGACTAAAGGAAAGGAAGAGAAGCGTAGATTACAAGCATTCGAAATGTGGTGTTATAGGAGGATGATGAGGATTGGTTGGGAAGATAAAGTAACAAATGAAGCTGTACTAGAGTTAGTAGGGGAGAAGAGAAGTATTTGGAGAGTGTTACAGCGTAGGAGAGACAGATTAGTAGGGCATATCCTTAGGCATGGGGGGATTATGCAATTGATCATAGAAGGTAGAGTGGAGGGAAAGAGAGGGGTAGGTAGGCCTAAATTGGAGTATGTGAGTCAGATAGTTGAAGACGTTGAGATGAATAGCTATAGGGAGATGAAGGGATTAGCTCAGGATAGATCGGCATGGCGTGCTGTTTCCAACCAATCTTTAGGATTGCGGACTCTTTAACTAACTGATATCGATGATATATGAAGTTAATTTGTATTTTTACCCCATTGGTATTTGAATCATTACATCTCACATTCAATGTATCCATCAATGCATTTATTTTGCTGGGCGCATCTGTAATAATACTGCCATCGTTAAACTCCGAATGAAGGCTCCTCGTTGTTGTATGTTATAATTCTGTTGTATGTTAGTAATCAGGATATACACATTGAGATCTTAAATATATATAGGGTGTAGTCTTTATATGGAAGCTATACATTTATAATATTAGCACAATCATTTTTTTCACAACAAAACAATTCGATCCAGATGAAATCATTCATTTTCTTAAGACGCTAAACGTTAAATATTAAATGATTGCAAATTTGTATAGAATCCAAAAAATCTAAACATTATATTTTACAAAAAGAATCCTCTTTAAGACTTCGAAGTAAAAACAATACCATTAAGAATTCTTAAGAATTAAAAAATGAAACATTGTTGAAACGAGTGGCGAACAATTTTAAATTTACATATTTCAATATTTCACAATGATAATTATATCCTCCCTTCTCGCTAATTTAATTAATTCCGAAGTGGGCATGAAATATAAAGCGCAATGTATATCTGAATATTCATAAAAATCTATAGTATTTTATTTAAAAAGTATCTATTAAACTGTCGATTTAATTACGCAAATTCAATTTTTGAAAATTAGACGATTTGTCAATATCTTGTTAATTTCATTCTCCTCCCAGCTGCATTTTCTAAATCTTTCATGAAAAATCATTTTCAATTTAAATTTAAAAAATCTGATTAATGTATTTTAAAATATTGCGTTCCTTCGTATATAAATAATTTTTAATAACATTTAATTATATTTTAAAATTTATTTCAAACAATTGTATTTATAATGTAACACACTATACAGTGAAAAACAAAAAGCGGAAAGAATGGAATGCAGAGACCAAATGTTATCAGTTTATGAGAGATCGCAGCCGTCATTGCATAGCATCATAGTGTCAACTGTCAAGTAATGTCTTATAATGAAACAAATGCTGCATTGTGGCTAGAGCTATATTTAGTTGGTTTAATAAGATGTTTACCAAGTTAGTGTTGTTGTTTTTTTTTGCAGCTTTATTCTCTCCTCGATTCATATTTAATTTCATACTCGTTAAAGAAATTCCTCAGTATTTTGATATTTACAAAATTTATAAAATTTACAATTTTTTTGATAGATGTTAATGTATACCGCTTCCAATTTTTGTAAATATACAAGCTTAAAAAATGTATATTTTGTAGGAAGTTGTGCAAATGTATTGACAAATAAAGTATTTGGCGCTAGTAAAATATTTCTGTTGTACATTTTATAAGTAAATAGAGATTCTTTCTAAAAAAAATTATTTAATTTTCATGTTTCTTGTTATTGATTATTAATCGATCTATAATTTGCGAAATTCAAACAGATATCTGTCTATGCTTTATATGCTAATATATTCCTTTATAAATAATTACGAACTTAAATTAAAATAATTATGAACTTTAAAACTTTAAAAATTATGAGCATTTTAATTCTCTTAAAAATTGTTATACAGAGTGTTCTGAAGAAGTAAGAAGTTTATCTATATAGAAAATATGTCGTCGGTGGTATATATTGATGATTTTTCATCTTAATTAGGTCTACTTAATTAAAACATTACAAATATTGTTTATAACTTGCATTCAGACACTTTACATAATTTATCGCCAATACAAGCTTGAAATATAAATACGAAATCGAAGTGCGAGACGAATCGGCAAATAGCATTTTTAATTCCCCTAATTGTGGTGAAAATGAGAAGAATTTAAATTGTAATTTGCATCATTGTGCTGTAAATTTGAATAGATGAAAAATTCAAATTAATTTGTTGCAATTTATCGACAAGAGCATTCTCAAAATTTTATTTGAAACGTCCGAAATCGACTAAACAGAAAAGAAAAAAAATTACACCAGATAGTTCAATATGATATTGTTTCGGATTGTGAATTAATCCTTTTCAAATCGATAAATATGATCGAAGAAGTTTATATTTTATTATATGAAACTTATATTTATAAGTCCAAAAAAAAAATTATTGTATCACATATAACTTTGCATATACCGTGCCACAAAAGACATGCACTTTAATATTATTTGGTTAATTCTTGTGTTACTGAATATAAGGCCATAGCCTCCGAAGTGCTTATCTGTCTTATAGATTCTTGGATGAATTAAATTATTGATATGTGTTATGTAATAAACGTAATAAAATCTTAATCAAACATTTAATAGAAATACAAATTAAAAGGACGGAATATCACAAATATAAAACTCATTTATATTTGTGATATTTCTGTTTTCCCAAATAGACGTGCTGGGGAAGTAACACTGACAAAATCAATAATATTCGACCAGTGTCTATAATGACTCATAAATGCCATGTCATTTATACATAAGTAGATTTCGACAATATAGGGCCGTTTCATAACGCGCCTCTACAACATTGTCAATGACAAGAACATGTATCTATGAGAAAGAAAAAACTCAAGCTGCTACAGGCGTGTCTGTCATGTAATAAAAACTATTTATTTTAACTTAACTCACAAATAATACGCCATGGGTTGGTTTTATATCTACCCTAATTCTAAATAAGTTACATGAAAAGCATTCTTTACAACTGATCAACGAGTTCTATTAATGATATATTTAATATTAACAGTTAAATATTATATTTTTAACTAGCACTATAATATTTAATAAGTGCAAATTAACCCTTTTGCAGATATTTACATGCGTTGCAATACTTTTTTAAGACATGATTATTTTTTTGCACATCACGACTTTAACGGCTATGCTTAAAAAAGAAATTGTCAAAATCATCCCCGTAGAAAATCGTAACGTAAGGTTTATATGAAATCCATTCTTTTTTATTTTTATAGATTTGTGTATAGCATAGTTTAAATTATGATTCCTTCTTTATATAAAAATTTATATTCTGTTTTTATTTAATAAATTCAAAAACTCTGTTTATTGAATAAATTACAACAATGCTATACCGAAACATCTTATCGGGCAATATTCAATATATAACAGACCGTAAGCTCCCTTTAACACTAAACTATGATGTGCAAACAATGCATGGAACTCCTATACTGAACCATTATTATTGTCTTTAACTGTACATTAAATTAACGGATTCTCTGAAGATATTTTTTCCCTACCAATAGTTTAGCTATTAGCTGTTTTACCCATTTCTTATTGTAAATCGAACTTATTACCCTTTATCTAAAGACAAGCATGGTCCGGGAGGAATTTTTTCGTTCCCGAAAAATGACCCTCCCGAATGGGATTCGAACCCACAACCTCCGACGTTACCACGGCACAACGGTGCCCCGCTCTGAAGACCATCGAAATAAAAATTGATTATATAAACGCTATTAATTAATGTTTTAGGAGATTCTTTCATTTCAATCGCGCAGACATTTTTTAATTAATGAAACAACCCTAATCTCTTCTTTTTTTATGGTTGTCCGGCGAAAACCATCCTTACCAACAGATATGTATTTTTTATTATTTATATTAATTCTAAAGACAAAACACAATGTCCATGGTCCGGAAGGGATTTTTCCTCAAGAAAATAACCCCGACCGGAGTGGGATTCGATACCACAACTCCGCGGTGCCAGTCTAGTGGCTCCACCACGGTGCCCCCAATCTCTTCTTAAATAGTTTTACTCAAGTATTCTATCTTTTTTATTTATTTAAAACTTCCTGTTATTATTATAATCTGTCCCTGTTGGGACATTAAGCAATACTTATGGCTATGATGAAAATGACATTTTTTTGGAGAGTCTCCATTGATACATTCCTTCAGATTTAACAGATATGCTAAGGCTACTGTATGTATATGGTATTGTTTGTAAATGTAATTATAGTAATAATATATTAGACTTAATACTACAACTAACGTACATTCTAAGCTAGAAGGTCTGCGGGAATTCTTTTCTTGAGCCTGCTTGTTGGGTTCATCAGGTTACCAGCAACAATGTTTGGATGACTTTCTAGTCTGACACTGGCTCGATATCTCACACAGCATTTTTTTGTTTCTTCTTTGACTCTTGTTACCTCAAAGTCATGATGGATGATTTCATTTGTAACAAACCATGGAGCATTTGTGATGGTTCCCAATATTTCGGACTTAACGCGTTGAAGTATTTCGATGTTCGATTTAACAGTTGAGTCCACCATGGTTTAAGGATGGTCTTATATAGTAAGAGTTTGTTGCTGGCTGATAATTTAGATTTGGGGCCGATGAGCCAATACATTTCTCTGAACTTGTGGCCAAGTTGTTTATGCTTCATAAATATCTTGCTCCAATTTAATTTGTGGGGTCTAAATGCATTCCCGATATCGTGAAATTTCTACGCCATTAAGATAGACATGTTTCCTCTTTGGTAGTAAACGTTACGTGAACCGATTTGGATTCATTTGCCTTAATTCGCCATTTCTTCAACCAGTCCTCCAGATGACGTAGATTTTGCTGTAGGAAAGATGAAGCTATCGCTGGGTTTTTTACGCACGCTGCAAGGATTGCTGTATCATCTGCAAAGGTGGCTGTGGTAATTCCTGGTACTATGGGTACATCAGTAAAAATGAGGTATAATAGCGGACCGAGGACGCTTCCCTGGGGCACGCCGTATTGTATTTGATAAATGTCTGTAGTTGATTGCTGGTATTTTACAGTATCTTGTAAGTATGACTTAATGATGGTGTAGTAGTTCAGTGGTAGATTTTTCTTAATTTTGTATACCAATCCTGTATGTCAGACTTTATCAAACGCCTGAGTAATGACTAAGAAAGCCACTTGAACAGTGGTACTTCCATATCTTTGTGGATTTTGTTTGTAATTCTGTATACCTGCTCAATTATCGCATGTTACTTTCGTAAGCCGATTTATTCGTATCATATGGAATAATTTATTGCGATATGTACACAACTCTGAATCAAGCCTATACAATACAATCAATCACGTGACGTCATCATATTACATGATAGTTTTATCTTTGCCAACTAACACGTAATGACATACATATTATACGATGAATTCATTTCTTGTAAATTACAGTCAATTTTACAATTTTATAAACATTCGTTGTTTTAACTAAAATGATGTATTCATATAATAGGTATGTTTGATACATAAATTCTTAAGATCATTATCATTATCATTAACATAAGAAGACCATTATCTTGTATTGATTCTGCAAAATTATTACGTCATATTATATTTTGGCAATCGCTTTTGTTAATAGAATATTATGTTTTATAAAAGTTACGACTGAAAATGAAAATTTCGTAGTTATTTTTTTGCAATGAAGACATACCGGAAAAAAATCTTTATAAAATGAATAAAGAATGTTAAAACGAATATGGATTTTTTGAATTAAATATTACGCTTTTACATTACAAATGTAAATAATATAGGGGAATTCATTGAAATCTTCATGATTAAATTGTTTTGAGTTTTCATTAAATATTTTCTTAATCGCAGCGGCTACAATTTTGTTCGGTATTACCAACTGCAATGTTCCATCAGCTCTCCATTACGGCCTGTCTAGGTTTTCCTTCAGCCGATAAAATACCTTGCGACTTCTTCTAGATCCTTTTTAGATTAAGCGTCTAGTTGAATTCTAGTTCAACTTTTTACTTGTACTTTGTAGTACATGCTTTCCCATAAGATGACTTCTTATTAACTCCATCCATTCTTGCATTCAATTTAGGCAAATAGTAATACCAAAGGTTTTGAAAAAAATTTATTTTGTATTCAAATTTTATAATTAATAAACTCATTTTTTTAATGGACCGACCACCAACAAGACTGAATTCCAAATTGAAGGCGTAATCAACTTTCCCCGGCATGAAGAAAAATCGAAAAAAAATTCTACTGGATCAGATTCGAACTAGCAGCCTGTGGGTTGCAAAATTCGTATCAAGTTCCTTTACCATTTTCTTTTCAACCGATCTCTTTGAGATTGTCCTACTTAACGTCTAGGTAGATTTTCATGTGCTTCGGCAGTAAGACATAGACTAGGGGTCACCACTTTTATTATTATCTCACTCGTGCGCCTTATGGCAGATACTCTCCCTTTCCCGCACATCCGCACTAGGTTACAACACTGGCTTTGGCGGTGGGGTTGACGCCACCGTTGCTGCGGCTCTGCACTTAACGACGCCAACCGTCGGGACGCCACCACCCTGCCGACGTTGACGCCGACGCCGCTTTGTCTGTCCATATAGGGAATCGGCGACCGGCGGACTCCATAGAATTCCCATCGCACATCCCCTTTACATGTCCCTCAGCCTGAACGTCTGGCTCCTCTGGGTTATTGTGAACGTGAAATGTAGTTCGTCGACACGAGACCAACTCAAGATAACGTGCGCCATGTACATGGGGATAGATATAGGGTAGATTACGCATTGTCGCCAAGAATGAACCAAATTACACTAAATTCAAATAATTCCGCCTACACGCTTGTCCTTTCGATTAAAATCACTTTAACCACTTTACCAGTACATCTGCATTCCTCCTATTGTGACGTGTTTTAAAACAGCATTATGAATGTAAAAAAAAATCGGATTTTTATAAATGCCGAATTCGCACAGCAATAAATTGCACCATAATTCGTGATTTAATCCAATTGAGAGTACCAGAATAATCCGATAGTTTAATCAAATGGCAGATAACAAGTCTAGAACTAACCGAATGGATATAATTATTGTTAGCGAGCCTCAGAATTATGTTACATTCGAAAAAACTGTTCAAATTGAAATATATATATTTTTTTAATTAAAAATAAGTAGTTATACGATATAAAATATCTAAATGTAACATTTGTATTATTGACCGCTGCTAAACAAGCAAAGCAAGGTATTAAGCAGTCAGTCTTAAGTAACAATTATTTTTTTAACTATATATCTATTTCACTATAAAATATTAAACATCATGTTGCAATATATATTGATTGAGAAGCTTTTTAAATTGTACTAGTTTTGTTGCGTTTCTTGTATTTTCAGGTAATTGATTAAATTGTTTTGCTGCCCTAAATATAAAGTTGTCTCCTTTATTACTTCTAACACTTTCTAAGTAAATTTTCCCTCTATTTCTGGTTCCTAAACTATGTATGTCTGCATTGAACCGCAACTGTAGTTTCGTTTTTATTTTCTTATTTCTTATTTTGTATATTAGTTTGCAGTTTTCTATGAAACTCATTTGGTTAATATTCGATAGTTCTAGGTTTTTGTATAATATCACTGAGGGTGTCATATGAGGGATCTTGAACATTACTTTAAGTGCCTTATTTTGAACTACACTTAATTGTTTAAAAACAGTTTTTGCACATTGTGAAGTGACTGATATCCCATATATTAAGTTCGGATATACGTACGCATAGTATATATGTTTAATAAGTTTTTCAGGTAAAGTTGGCAGTCTATTTATTGCACTCACTAACGGTATTATTTTCTTTTTGATATGATTAATATTTAGTTTATAATTTAGATTAGAGTCAATTACCACACCCAAATATTTTGCACTAAATGTCCGACTTAATATTTCATTGTCTATGTTAAGGTTGAGTTGTAAATCACTTTTGTTCTTTTGCTTGTAAACTAAGTATTCTGTTTTTGTTGTGTTTACAGTAAGTTTGTTGGTTTGTAGCCACTCACAATATTTTTTAAGGTCACTATTTATCACGTTTTTTATTTCAATAGATTCTTTTCCACTATATAATAGCACAGTGTCGTCCGCGAAGATCTTGTAGGTCCCGTTCAATCCTATTCTCTGCATATCTTGTATATAAAGTAGGTACAATATTGGGCCAAGGACCGACCCTTGCGGCACTCCTTTTGTTATTAATAGTGGTTCACTAATGGCTTCATTTACATACACTTGTGTGTGTGTGTGTGTGTGTGTGTGTGTGTGTGTGTGTGTGTGTGTGTGTAATTTCAAATTACCGGAAGACCGATATAAAAAAAAAATGTAAATTCCTTTTAAAATAATAAAATGCACTGAAAAGCTGAAAATATTACGACGTATTTACACATACACGAATAAATAATTTCAGCTTTCTGTCTTTGTTTTATTCTATCCTGTATATAAACTAATAATATTTTGATAATTTTATTTAGTAAAAAAAAATGACACTACATTTTCAAATAGTCTAGAATAAATCTATTGCAATGTTCATTTGCCTTAAATTCACTTTTTGTATCATATGCAGACAACATCCATTGATATAATTTTCTTACGAAAACTTCATTAATATCTATTTTTAACTGCCCCTCGCATATAATACATTCCCTTGACTGCTTGCTAGGTTCCTATTTCATTTCACAAAAAAAAAAGTTTACCCCAGATATATTACTTGGCTCGTTTTGTCTCACATTTATATAGACAATATTGGTTCTAAAAATATATTCATATAAGTAATTAATAGTCTATTTCATGGCGAAACGGTTTTTAAGTACTTCCGGAATTAATAAGAAATTTCCTATATATTGTAGAGGAATATTTTTCGATTAAGAAATATTTGGAATGTTTTCATTATTTCTATAAAAATCATAGTCATTGTTAGTTATCACAAGCTAATATTAGAAATTGAAGAGCAAACATTTTCATTTCATCTGCAAATGTAATTTCTCAATTCAAGTTTACTTAGTTTTGAAATTATAATTACTTGTGAAGTAATTTCTGATTCATTTCATCGGTGCTTCTGCAGAGGAGCGTTAGTTCACTGTGTGCTTCTTGTGACTACATCTTAAGTAACTAGGAATCGGAATGATAATATTTATCTGCGTGCCTGAGATACGTGCGGGCTATCCATATTCTAATATTAGCAAGTCGGAGACAAAAAGGAACATATTCAACATCACAGGATGATTCGGGAACAAACCGTATATATTTCGCGACTCTGCTGAGATTATAAAATTTTGCTTGATATTTTGTTCTCTTTTTAACAATATAAATACATTTTAATTCGTATATTTAAAATATATGTTTTATCATCTTGTTTTTCAATTTACATAGTCGACAAACGAGATTCACGTTACTTCGCATATAATAAATTTTTATAGAGGTGCGATTCTCTTAAATATATAAAATAATGTAGTATCTCTAGGGGCATTATATAAATATAAATAAATAAGTATTGGACCGTATGTATATTCTTTTTCATTCTGCTTCGCTTATTTAAGAAATATCCCATTTCGACCAGAAACATTCAGGAATACCATTGATCCAGACATTGGCATCTTGCTTCTTATTATCAAGTAAATATGGGAAAATGAAACGATATGCATGAAACTATATTATTATAGATTCTGTAAGTTATATTACACAGGAGAAATAATCTTGATAAATGGAATAAATATAGGGTATATATAATTATAAATGATCATCCTAAAGTCCATAATTCTTATATTTACAGAACTGATTTAATTCAATTGATTTCCAAACAATTAGTTAAAGAGTCTGCAATCCTAAAGATTGGTTGGAAACAGCACGCCATGCCGATCTATCCTGAGCTAATCCCTTCATCTCCCTATAGCTATTCATCTCAACGTCTTCAACTATCTGACTCACATACTCCAATCTAGGCCTACCTACCCCTCTCTTTCCCTCCACGCTACCTTCTATGATCAATTGCATGATCCCCCCATGCCTAAGAATATGCCCTACTAATCTGTCTCTCCTACGCTGTAACACTCTCCAGATACTTCTCTTCTCCCCTACTAACTCTAGTACAGCTTCATTTGTTACTTTATCTTCCCAACCAATCCTCATCATCCTCCTATAACCCCACATTTCAAGTGTTTCTAATCTACGCTTCTCTTCCTTTCCTATAGTCCACGCCTCACACCCGTACAGTGCTACACTCCAAACATATACCTTCAGTAATCTTTTTCTAATACCCAAGTCAATATTTGATCTTAAAATCTGTTCTTTTTCTACGAATGCCTTCCTACCCTGTGCTATCCTACACTTTATATCTACCTTGCTTCGATTATCTTTTGTGATTCTACTGCCTAAATAACAAAAATCTGACACTTCTTCGATTCTATTATCTCCTATTGTGATCCTCATTTTTCTACTGCATTCCTTTTTGTCACACCTCATCACTTTAGTTTTACCTATATTTATTTTCATGTTAAAATCCCTAGTCAATACTGCCTGCATACCATTCAATACCCTTTCTAAATTCTTTTCGCTTTCTTCCAATATAGCTATATCGTCGGCGAATCTCAACATATATATTTTCACTCCCTGTACATTCACACCTACACTACACTCTTCTTTTACTTTGTTTATTGCATCTTCTATATATAGATTAAATAATAACGGTGAAAGTGTACATCCCTGCCGAACTCCCTTCCCTATTTTTGCTACCTCTTCTTCCCCCTCAATTCTAACTAAGGCAGTTTGGTGTTTATATAAATTAAAAATTATTCTCCTATCCTTATAATCTATACCCGTTTCTTTTAAAATTCTAAACATTATGTCCCAATCTAAATTATCAAATGCCTTTTCTAAGTCTACAAAAGCTATGCAAGTTACCTTTCCTACCCTCTTTCTTTTTTCTACTACCGTTCTTAGTGCTAGAATCGCCTCTCTCGTCCCTCTGTTTTTCCTAAAACCAAACTGATCTTCTCCTAGCCTTTCCTCTACTTTATTTTCTAATCTCCTATAAATAATCTTTAACAATATCTTCGATGCATGTGATAGTAGGCTAATGGTCCTATAGTTCTCACACAAATTAGCTCCTATTTTCTTCGGCATTGTTACTATTCTACTACGCTGAAAATCCTGTGGTACTTCTCCCTTCTCATATATTTTACAAACTAACCTGTATAATCGTTCCTGCATTTTTTCCCCTGCGTGTTTTATTAATTCGGCTGGTATCATATCAATCCCCGCTGCTTTGTTATTCCGTAAATCATTTAATGCTCTATGAAACTCTGACCTAAGTATGCTAGGACCTAAGTCATCCTCATCTATCTGTTCCACATTTTCTAGCTCCTCCATGTCCTGCCTACCTTTATATAAATCTTCAAGATACTCCTTCCATCTTCTAGCTTTTTCCTTATTTTCCGTGAGTTCCTTACCCTGCTTATCACATATTATGTTACCCTTTGGTTTTACTTTAGAAAAATGTGACTTAATTTTCCTGTAGCCCAAATCTACTTTACCTCTTCTCATATCCTCCTCAATATCCTCACAATTTCCTTTAATATCCAAACAATATAAAAATTTATTTATAATTTTTATTCTTGTTTTTCCATGAATTATAAGCTCACTTGAATGGTATTCATATATAACGGACACTCTAAATTCATTGCAGATTTTTGCGATTTCCCATTTTGATTAATATATTAAGTATTCGTCGCAATTGTGTTTGAATATATATGAGTCCCTATACAAATTTTAAAATATTTGTCTCATTGATTTCTAATTCACATTTCCATAGAATGTTGACCACAAGCTGAAGTTCCGTTCAAAGAAAGGCCAACTTCCATTCATCGAACTGAATGGTGAAGAGATTGCGGACAGCGCTATCATCATCAAAGAACTAGCCCAGCGCTTTGGACACGATTTGGATGCGGCCCTCAGCCCAGACCAACGCAACATCGCCCACGCCACCATTTCTATGCTGGAGAACCATCTGGTGTGGGTGGTGGCTTGGTGGCGTACCAAGTACCCGGATCTAGTACTCAAGGGATACAAGGTTAATCTTCAGCATGCGCTCAACAGCCGACTACCCAATGGTATACTAAATCTGCTCTTTAAGTTTACATTCGGACGCAAGGTGAGATATTGTAAAATTAACTCTTTAAAAGTGTATATGTGTGTGTGTGTGTCTACACACTTAGTATCTATCCTTTACTTCTAGTTTAATGGAAACCAACCATATTTTCTTGCTTAATTTACATATTGGCATATAGTGCCTATAATTATAAAGAGTCTTCGTGTAACTTTAGTCATTTTGAATAACAACTATTTTTTTTAATATAAACGTAATTAAATTATAAAAATATATATATTATTACTATAAGCATAATCAATGGAAGGATAATCAAATCCACAAATTGGGTACAAATATATTGGTACATTTTAACCAGATTTACAGATTTTTCGAGATAAAACTCTCATTAACACCCGACCTAAATTGATTGATCTGACCTGACCTTTATTGATGCTGCATATTCGCAACTTGCTGTTGCAATGTAATCAATTAAGTCATCGCCCATTTTTAAGCATTCCTCTCACTTTCGATATACTTAAAACTTTCGATGCTTCTATAACTTTTCAAGTTCCTATTATTTTCGACATTTCTCTAAACCACTATCTCTTTTGACGTACGTGATAGTTTAGAACAAAATATTATGTACTATTTCGCACGTAATGTCGATATTTATATTTTTTAAAACCTCGATATTTTGGCGAAATACTTTATATATATATATATATATATATTATTTTGTCCGAATTTTAACTTTATATTCCCCAACTATTTATTATCCCCAACCTCTGTAAAATATAAAATTGCCTTTGCGTAATATAATTTTGTATAACTTAAATGTGTTTTTATCCAACTTAATTAAATTATATATATCGAGGTTTTGTTAAAAATTACAATAACAATCAAATATTAATACTATTGCTATTTGGCCAATAGCTTAAAATTAATCACATGTGATTCTGGCTTTACCTTATTCATCATTTGAGTTATAGAGAAATGCATTCATATCTAATACTCATTCGCTAATTGTAAAAATATAATTGAATAATAAAAATCTAATTGCAGAATGCATACTGTGTGATGTATAGGTATAGATATTTTGTTTGGAACTTTCCAATTTTATTAATCTATGCGTACATTTTCTTATATATTTTCCCAAAAGTGTAGAGATTATATTTATCATAAATACGCGGCTGTTGCAGTTTTCATATGTATAAAGTCAGATTGTCTTTTAACGATAATTTTCAGATCACACTGTATATCTCTAGCGGCAACAACGCATTTGGAAACTGTAAAATGATATTACACAATCCAAATAAGAGATATTATTCATATTCATCTATAGCCGCCTATAGTTTATATATATATATGTGTGTGTGTATATATACTTGCTAGCTGAGCATTATTCTGACTAATTAATTTTAGTTTGAAATTGCGTTTTCGGCCGATTCTTAATTGCGAGTTATATGTGTGTGTGTGTATATATACGTGGTGGCGCGGCAACGAGAATGGCAAATAGGCAAACTATAATATTACTGTTGTGGGATCTTCGCATCCTTCGCTGCCATTGTTCATCATTACAAATTGAATCAAAACTGCGAGAAGCAAAGCCAGACTGATTCGTTCAATTGTTCTATTACATTCAAGTGTGAAATTTATGCCATGCTTTCATAGGCGAGCATTTTAAATATTTTATATACTTACCTATTTCTTATTCGACTTTTCAGTCGAGTTTTATTTTATGAATAATTAATCATATGACTGTATTTTGATAAATGTCTTAGAACCGCACAAATTCATATTATTTAAAAACAAATACTAATTTCGAAATATGGAAAAACTTGTACATTTTTTATTATTTTTTTACGCGTTCCTTTTAATTTGCAAACAATTTACTTAAATAAAATAATATTTTTATTAGATAAGAATAATTGACAATTACGCAATAATAGTATTTTCCAATCAAATTCATTATTAGAAAATTTAATAAAAAAATACTTCGAAACACACTGTTTTTTTAAATGACGATTGACTTACTTATGACTAACTAAAAGGTCTAAATGATCCTATAATATTATATATGTATATATATATTTCAACATAAAAATTTCTATATCTCTCTATATTATTCTTTATCTTTCGTACAATTTATGTTTCTCTATGTGTTGTAATGATATTCACTCCATATGTTAATCTTGCCCCCTTCATTGATGTCGCAGTGGTTGCAGGGCGCGAAGAAGGTGAAGGCCCAGGGTATGGGTGTCCACAGTGCGGACGAAATCCACGAGTTTGGCATGAACGACCTCAAGGTTCTCAGCGAAATGCTTGCAGACAAGCCGTTCTTTTTCGGAGATGACCCTACTACCGTAAGTGTCTCTCTAAGTATAATAAACTATCGAAAAACTCGGAAAAAAACGAATCTCATAGAATAAATTTAAAAAAAAATAGATTGAAATTTAAAAAATCTGAATTAGAATAACTATGAGAAATAAAGAAATATGAATAGTTCAATTTTTTTTTCTTGTTATAATCAAATTGGATTTTAAAATTTGTGTAATATATTTTATTCCATTCCAAGACGATTAAAGAAAATAAATGTGAATTTATTTAGTAGCGATTGATGAAAAATGTTAGTTTAGTTAAAGAGTCCGCAATCCTAAAGATTGGTTGGAAACAGCACGCCATGCCGATCTATCCTGAGCTAATCCCTTCATCTCCCTATAGCTATTCATCTCAACGTCTTCAACTATCTGACTCACATACTCCAATCTAGGCCTACCTACCCCTCTCTTTCCCTCCACTCTACCTTCTATGATCAATTGCATAATCCCCCCATGCCTAAGAATATGCCCTACTAATCTGTCTCTCCTACGCTGTAACACTCTCCAGATACTTCTCTTCTCCCCTACTAACCCTAGTACAGCTTCATTTGTTACTTTATCTTCCCAACCAATCCTCATCATCCTCCTATAACACCACATTTCAAGTGCTTCTAATCTACGCTTCTCTTCCTTTCCTATAGTCCACGCCTCACACCCGTACAGTGCTACACTCCAAACATATACCTTCAGTAATCTTTTTCTAATACCCAAGTCAATATTTGATCTTAAAATCTGTTCTTTTTCTACGAATGCCTTCCTACCCTGTGCTATCCTACACTTTATATCTACCTTGCTTCGATTATCTTTTGTGATTCTACTGCCTAAATAACAAAAATCTGACACTTCTTCGATTCTATTATCTCCTATTGTGATCCTCATTTTTCTACTGCATTCCTTTTTGTCACACCTCATCACTTTAGTTTTACCTATATTTATTTTCATGTTAAAATCCCTAGTCAATACTGCCTGCATACCATTCAATACCCTTTCTAAATTCTTTTCGCTTTCTTCCAATATAGCTATATCGTCGGCGAATCTCAGCATATATATTTTCTCTCCCTGTACATTCACACCTACACTATACTCTTCTTTTACTTTGTTTATTGCATCTTCTATATATAGATTAAATAATAACGGTGAGAGTGTACATCCCTGCCGAACTCCCTTCCCTATTTTTGCTACCTCTTCTTCCCCCTCAATTCTAACTAAGGCAGTTTGGTGTTTATATAAATTAAAAATTATTCTCCTATCCTTATAATCTATACCCGTTTCTTTTAAAATTCTAAACATTATGTCCCAATCTACATTATCAAATGCCTTTTCTAAATCTACAAAAGCTATGCAAGTTACCTTTCCTACCCTCTTTCTTTTTTCTACTACCGTTCTTAGTGCTAGAATCGCCTCCCTCGTCCCTCTGTTTTTCCTAAAACCAAACTGATCTTCTCCTAGCCTTTCCTCTACTTTATTTTCTAATCTCCTATAAATAATCTTTAACAATATCTTCGATGCATGTGATAGTAGACTAATGGTCCTATAGTTCTCACACAAATTAGCTCCTATTTTCTTCGGCATTGTTACTATTCTATTACGCTGTATATGTGAAAAATGTATATTTGTTTAATTATTTTATAAAATTACAAAAATAAAATTATTGATTTTATTATTACCATTTTCCTTGTTTATATTTTTAGATATTTATCGATAAAAATTATTTTAATTTTAAGATTTAAATCTTATATATATTGAAATATCGCATTTATTACACCAATTGATACTATAATTAAGAGTTACGGGAGTAATAGAATGGGAGAAGGGAAAGTAACATTTATAAAATTGCACAGGGTCTTGTACACACTAATTTACAATCATACTACTAGTAATATTAATAAAGAGTATTAAAGGCAAGAATTCGAATTTTATTGAAATTATATTGCCTAAAATAATCATAATTGGAATCATGTATCAGTATGAAACCTAATTTAAATCTCAGAAAGAAATAGTATCTATAGTTTTTTTTTTTAATACCAAAATATGACTCAAGCTGTAAAAAATAAAACTACAATATGTAGTATCAAATTGCCTAATTTTCAATTCGATTCCTCTTACAGTTGGATGTGGTAGCTTTCGCCCATCTCGCCCAGATTTACTTTATCGACAAGGAGGTCTCTTACCCATTGCATGACTACATGGCCGAGCATTGCGCGAACCTTGTCGGCCTGGTGAACCGCATGAAAGAACGCTGCTATCCGGATTGGGAGGATATGTGCGCCACGTTGGACCTTAATGCGCATCTGCCGAAACCGCCCCCGGCCGAGGAGAAGGCCAAAGAGGGTGAGGGTGAAGGTGAGGAGAAGGGCAAGGAGAAGGAAAAGGGTAAAGAAGATAAGGAGGACGTCGATGTGGAAAAGGAAAAGGTAAATACAATGTGCAAGCGACTGTAGGACCAGTTAACGTCACTTGCTTTCATTTACTGCGTATTTAGTAGGGTATCCAAGATTTTAAAATGTTGAGGTGGTTATTTGAATTGATTGGTCATTAACCTTTTGGATTAGCCTTGGTATGCACTTTCCTGCCTTCTATATTACTTGAATAATGTCTTAAGAATATGACCGGAGAGTCTATCTCTCTTGTATTGTAAGACTTTCCAAATACTTCTCCAGTAATTCTAGCACGGCTTAATTAGTCACTATCCACCCAACCAATCCTCATCATCCTCCTATAGCACCACATTACAAATGTTTCTATTCTATGCTTCTTGTTCTTTCCTATTGTCCACGCCTCATAATCGTACAAGGTTACATTCCAAACATAACCCATTAATAGATTGCGCTATTCTACATTTTATATTTACTATACTTCGCTAATTCATTCTCCTGCTTCCTAAATTATCTTTCGTCTGCATTCCTTCTGACCTTCTAGTCACACCTCATCATTTTGATTTCGTTTATTTATTTGTGTGTGTGTGTGTGTGTGTGTTGGGGGGGGGGTTGTTTTGTTTGTTTGTTTAGTTATTTATTTATTGTAAATATCTTTACTATATTACAATTTTTTACAATTACTCAATGCCAATAGGCAACCAGACTTTTAGTCTTCCCAGTGCTTTTTCGTTTTTATAATGTTCATGTTCTCATAGTTTAACATTTTAATGTATGTTATCGGCGCCTACGCATCTTCTGGTTTTATCTTTTCCTGTTTGGCCCTTTTTGTTCTAAGGTACAGATATGTATCTTGAAATTTTCATGAATTTTCACACCAATACTATACACTTCTTTAAACTTATTTATTGCAGCTTCTTGATGTAATTTTAATAATATAAGCGAAAAGGAAGTATGACTAAAATATTTTTAGATTATTTGAAATTTAAACTTTGTCCACAGTCCTAAAATGCGCCGCGTATCACAATTTTTCTTTTGAATTTAATAAGTATGTGTTTTTCTTTTATGGAATTATGACTTTGTGTATACGATTGTAGGATTTTCAATCGACTGTCCCAAATCTCATGGTATTTCATATGATTATTGTTTATTATAATTGTATTTTACCCTTTGGATTTTCTTCTACGAAGGAGTGTTTGCATTAATTGTGATTTTCGTTACGTATTTTGGTTACGTTACTTAAGATTTACTGTAAACTAATTTCTATATTAATTTGCGATACTAGATAATACAATTTTTTATATAAAAAAATAATTGTAGCAGAAGTTTGTTTTACTATTTATATAGGCTGATGAAAAAGAAAAGGAGAAGGAAAAGGACACAGATGAAAACCAGGAGAAGGACACAAAATGAATTATTTCAATTCTTCAGTTTCAACAGGAAGTTCACTGCCCTCAATAAAAACACAAATTTTAAGATTATGGAAAAGAACAATCCCATACACAGAAAAGGAAGAACCAAAAAAATCATGATCGCATTTTCATCTCACAACAATCGACTAGAAAACTCAAAACACTCGGAAAATGTAACGTTAAATCTCTGAATTTTATACTCTTGACCTTACTTTTATTATGTGCAAACATTTAGATTTAAGACATAATTTTAATCCCCTTTTAAAAGATCCTTGCTAAGTAATTTCTTCCATTTTGTATTAACCTTTACTTTATCCTATCCTTATCCTTCAGCAATTGTCTTTAGATTCACAATTGCTGTACAAAATCATATATTATTGTATTAGGGTATATATCCACAAGAAAATATATATATAATAATAATAATAACCAACAATTTTATATACATAATACTGTCATTTGTCTTCATCAACAACGATTTCATTATTAAAAAAGAATTGAATCATTAATTTATGTAGCTTTTTTATAAATTTAAATTAACGGACCCGTTCTGTATTGTTTTATATTTGTTCATTTGAGAGATCATTTATGCATAAATAGAGCGTCATATGTCACTTGTTACTCGAGTGAAAATGACATATACACAAATTTAAAAAGTACTTTGCTAGTGTAATAAATAAGTCACCCTCTTCACTCTATATTTGTTTTGTATAAAAAGGACAACATTTAGCTAGGTTTTCTATTGCTAAGCAATTATACGTCATAAAAAGTAACAAAAAAAACACAGTATAAAGTTATTACGCGTATACTGGGGCCGTGTAATATACAGGGCGATCTATTACCGTGGTTTTGATTATTTGCTAACAAAGACAAATGTTAGTTTACAATTAGAGTACTGTTGCATCACCCTGTATATTGCTTTTATTGTTTTGTTGTTTTTATACATTTAAAGAAGCGTGTTCATATACATACATACATATATAAATAAATATATAAAGTTGGGTAAATTATAAAAGAAAAACCTCACCGTTCCCCGGTGTACGCGCTTATAATGTATACAATCGTGTTCATGTTAGTGAAGTTTCTATCTGTGTAAGAATATATATATATTATATTATAATCCAGTAGAGCATTTCTTAATTGTATTTCATTCCACATCACGAATAATAAACAAAACTATAAACAGAATATAAAATGCGTAAAAATATTAACTATATTATCCCATGTAATGATGGCATAGCTTTCCAGTGTCTATTTGTAGAGTTTTTTGTATTTTTTTATTGATAATTTTAAGGTAATTAAGGTATAATTTCCCTTCTCGGACTTACTATTCGAAATTGTAAGTTATTTACCAAACAATGTAAGTATAATTATATAAGTTCGCATCGATTCGGCCGCAGTTGGGCAGTTAAATCCGTGTCCAATTCACCCGTATAATTGGCAAATGGCAAGGCGACAGTTTGTATCTGCTCTGATACTTGGATATGGCGCCCCACACCCTAGCACCTCTCGGCGGTCGACAGCGCTCAATTGTAACACATTTACGTTTAGATTATAAATGATAATTATAAATTTATTTTTACCTTACAACTGTGTTGTATGCTATTACATTAAATAAACTGGTATTTTAAAAACAAGAAAGTAAACTGTGATTTTTTTTCCTCTTAAGATAACAAACAAAATATTAACGTGTTGTAAATGTTAGTGATTCATTGCAGATCTTTCTAGCAAAACCAGTTATAAAAGCAAACGCTTGATTGTTATTGTAAATAGCAGTTTGTTTTAACGTTTCTATTAACTTAATTAACTGGTTCATGCAATTTTTAAATGTGTATGAAGTGAAATCGCAGTATAAATGACAGCGGAAGTATATTTTTGGAAATATGCTAGATATTTAAAATTATGGTCGGGTTATCTGTATTTCAGTCATCCTTCCTGGAGTTTGGTGGAAGAAAACAGCTTGCAGCATTGATCTTTCATGAACCAACTCCTTCATTTCCCCATAGCCAATATTTTAACGTCATACTGACTTACGTATTCTAACTTAGATTTACCTTTCCTTCTTCTTTGCCTTTTTTTTATAGAGAAAGAGCATTGATTAATTTTTCAAACTAAGTTAACTTTAATACATTGCCTATTCAACCGATATATCAACTTCATTATCATAATATATAAAATTAGAAACAACTATATCAAACATTCAATTAAACTAAATACTAATTCAGAATACCATTTCCATAACACTCGTCAAAAAGAGAAAATCCACATACTCTAAATTAAAAACAATTATGGTAAACGAAGAATACACCATAATTCCACTATAATTTATAACTCCTTTCCAAATGAAATAAAAGCAGTCCACATGCAAAAATCTTTATAAAAAATTTACTAAAACATTACGATAGTAATAATTTCATTTTAGATTAAATAGAAAAGATAAAAGTCCTGTTGCCGAGCATATTTTTGAATCAGGCCATTCTATTCAAATTAGTTCACTTAAATTACTTAAAAGTGTTTTGAATTATTCCGAGTTAAATGCTTATGAAAGTATATACATGCATAAATCTAAATCAAATTTAATGAACTTAGATTCAGGCCCAATTTTATCTTGTCTATTTAATTTACTTAATAAGAACTATTTTTAAATTTATTTTTATTTTGTTTATTTATTTATTTTTTGTTATTTTAGATTTCACAAACCAATATTTTCGTTAATTGTTAATTTGTATGGTTTAAAAAAATTTATAGGTCATATTATATGAAATTTTTGAAGTACATGTTGACTTATTTATTTAATAGTATATCAATCACGATTCGTGATAGGTATTTTATTTGGTTTTTCTTGTGCTACTGAAGATGGGGGCATAGCTCTTGAAATGTACATCTAGCTACTTAATGCTTGTTACGGTATTTGGGTGATATTCTATATTTATATTTAACACCGTAGTGATAAATTTTTAAATTACGATAGTATAATGTAAGACTTAAATTCTTGTATTACAAATTATAACAAATTACTGTATTCACAATCTAAATAAATAACCTACAAAATAAGTAGAGTCAACACTTTCAAACCGATCTGTTAGATTGTCTAGTGTTAAGTATAGAAATAAAATGTACAACAAATGTAAATGTAAAATAAAACATAAAAATAAAAATAAAATATATATATAGCTCCATAATACCACAGGTCTAAGAATATGACCTACAGCATTACTTTGTAATATCTTCCAAATGCTTCTCTTTTCCTCCACAAATTCTAATGCGTCATCATTTATCATCTTATCTACCCATCCAATCATCATCTTGTTATTTCAAAACACCACATTTCAAAATCATCGTTTTTTTATTTTCCACACTTCACAGATGTTTCTAGTTATATTTTAAATTATGATGGTAAAGAATTAACTAGACAAATTAATATTTGTCTTAACAAATCAACAATGCTTTTTGCTGAAAAATAAAATAAAATTGATGATAGAGTAAACTGTATAGCATATTTATTTATATGAAAAATTACAATATGTACAAATATGCAGTATAAAATATTATAAATACTACAGCAGAATAGGCACAGTAATAATGAACAATGAGGTAGTAAATAATCTGATAAAAATATCTGACTTAATATTATGGTTTTGGGGAACCTCCAGCGACACTCAATTTTGCATACGTGGAAGTATGTCTGCCCAAAATACGCAACAGAGGTCGCAGTTTAATCCACCATTGCTCCTTGGAAGATATTCTATGTCTATATAACACAAAAATTATATTGTTCACGTTCTACTGCAGAGATGACAGAGACTATAACAATAGCTAAAACTCTCGACAAAAATTGGTCCCCTGTTTTGTAGTGTGGCAGGACACTCACAAGGGTCGCTATTGTTGTTTTATTAGCTTTCTTATACTGATTACATCATGATATGAACTATCAAATATGCATTTGATGATTCGTATGTTTATAAATGTTCAATTATTCAAAAAATATCAAAAAATTAATGAAAAAATAACAGTAATATAAGTTGCAGAAAGCAGAATTTTAATATATCATTGAAAAGCTCATTTTATATACAATATAATAATAATAATAATATACATTACAAAAATTAATGCATGGCATTTAAAATAAAAAGATTAATTTAGTAGTTTGGAAAATGGAACATTCAAAATATCCAATATAAAATCTAAACTTTATATAATAGTACAAATGTTAGATAGGAACTTCCTCATTGACACTGAATCACTTTGTATATACATGTTTGTCTAACCAGGAGATTTCTCAACATGCCGATTATGCATAATGTTAAGACTAAACATTAATTACAAATGTATTATAGTGAAAATTTTAACAATCTATTTGTTCTGCATCTTATTCTTAAACAATGCGATAATATATGTGAAAGTGATCGTTATAACTGTCATAATATTCTACAAATTTTGTAAATTATTTTAAAATTAAAATCTCGAATGAGAATTAATTTCTATTTTAAATCAATTTAAATTCGTCAACTATCTGCAGACCTACTAAAAGTTGCTAAAATATTGACCCTGTGTTTCAGTTAGAGATCCTTTTATAGTAATTCTCTCGAGTTTATGAGACTAGTAAAAGAATAATTGTATTATTATTTTACTAGCGGAAAACGTATCTCTCCAATTGAATAGCAAATTTAAACTTACTCAAAGTCAGCTTCCTTCTCTAGTGCTCTAAGTGGAGTGAATTGGTACTTGCGTCTAATAATACCAAGAAGAACTGCATTATCTTGAACTTCCGTAACTGCTGGCTGTTGGATTCTGTGTATAAGCCACTGAACAGCATGGGCCGCCAACTTTGTGCTCATGTTACGGTCGAAGGGCGATGGTGATCCGCCCTGTTGTATATGACCGAGAACGTTCATGCGAGCACTAAAGAGACCCTTTCCTTCTTCTGCATACAAACGGCATATGAAATCGGTATTGTAGTTATCAGAAGAACATTCGTTACGGAGGACGAGGCCCCTACAAGACAATGTAAGTACATATTACAATTTAGTTATTTATTTGAGATACATGAAAAAGAAATACATTTACATATCACAAATTGTTGTATTGAAAGATCATTTCTGTGATAAAAATGCCTATAAGCGATATTTTCAAATTAACGCTTATTAAAAAAGTTTAGTGATTTAGTCACGACAGAACTTTCATTTACCCACAGTTCGTATTACAACTAATTACTTGTAATAATGTTTATTTTGAACAAAACCATCACAAAAACGTGCGTAAAAAAGCAAACTTCACTAAATCTAAAAAAAAAACTTTGATTTTCTCGAAATAAAAAATTTAATCACTAGCCGTCCCAATTCAATTCTTTTACTATTCTTACCTTGTTACCTCCCCATCGGCCATCTTCGTCGCCATGCACTCCATATCCTCACAGAGTGTCGTTATTCCGTGTTTCTCTTCGAATATATACGCAGAATCAGCACCACCCGCCAATCCAGCCAACGTTGCAAGATAGCCACAGTAGCCGCCCATTGTTTCCACGATGAACACACGTCTCTTGGTCCCAGCTGCACTCTGGCGGATCCGATCGCAGCTGGCACTAATCTCGTTCAGGGCCGTATCGCATCCCAAACTAAACTCCGATCCCGGCACGTTATTACTAATTGTAGCCGGGATAATGACGAGGGGTATATGCGAGGAAAAAGGACACGCGTGTAATATAAGACCGGTTTCGAATGCTTCAAAACCTCCCACGATAAGTAGACCCTATAGATTAATGTCGTTTTCAAATAAACAATGGAATTGGAATAATAAAAGTGTATAATACCGTAAATGAAGGCATTTATAAATATCTATAGATACGCTTTTTGAAGGGCAGGTCTTCATCTTTAGTAACACAACAATCAGACCACTAATTTAGGTTTTAGGAGACTAAGGTTTAGACATTTAGGAGCATTCTATACAATTATTTTCCGCTAAAGTGATTAATTACAATTACAACATTATAACATTCATACTTCGAGGCTTCAGGGGAAGATCAGGACTTTTTGATACTGGTATAGAGAACAATTCTCAGATATACTTTTCGATGCCATCTTTATTTCCCTGTTAAAGTAATCATTTTTCATGGGAAGAAAATTAAATGAAATTTTTGATTGATTTTAGAACATGTATGGCTATTTCATATATATATGTCAGCGGTAATCTGTTTAATTCCGCATTCTGTAGAATACCTAGGCACTCAGTTGAGTTTAATATTGTAAATTGTCCATTTTATATAATTTTATATAATACTCAAAGAGAATTGAATTGAACTACCGCCTATTAATGTAGTTAACAACTGTCGAACATATCAGTGAAACTTACAAAATGGGACTTTTTTGTTGTATTTGTTCATAAAATAAATGCAGAATAAATATGTATTAACTGCAATCGGTGGATTCATGTAAATTGCCAAACTAACATTTGACGTTGAATATAATGCATAAGTATTCCACATAACGACTAGATAATGCATATAAGATCATTATTTTATATACTTTGCCAAATTCCACGAGGCATTACACAGATTGCCTAGGTATTCTACAGAATGCGGATTTATATACATTGTCGCTAATATATAAATCGAATTATACTGACTTGTATATTCCACTTCTTCAATACTGTTCCAATCTTCTCCAAAGCGTTCCCTTTTGGTATGGTCCTTCTCGTGCCTAGGTATGCTCCACCCGCACTCAGCCACCCGCCCACGTCCATCCACTCGAACGAACGTATCCTCCCAGCAGCTAATCCTTCAACGCCATCTTGGACACCTAAAACCCGCGTATAGCCGCCATAGAGGACGCTACGAACAAAGGAGCGAACTGCTGCATTCATTCCACCGGCGGGTGCGCCTACGTGCATAACGGCCAAAGTTATTGTAGGTGTGGTGAGACATCGAGTAGATGGGGTAGAACGAACGAGCATTCTAAAGGCATATATAATTTTAAGAAATAGATATAAACTAAATACAAAATGACTCCGCATACATACAATAGTAATATTTTAAATAAATGTACATGATTAGTATAATATTGCAATTATAATAAAGATTGCTTTAAAAAACTCAGGTCAAAACACTTTAAACGTGGTAGTTGAAATATACATTTTTGTAAATAGATTATATAAAGTTACAGTTACTTTACAATTATTTCCTTCATTTTCCCATTGCTATTTATTATTTAGATCGATCGACACCTACGATTCCTTCTACTTTACCTTTACCTCTATAATAAATTGCATAATACGCATCTCAATGAATACTAATTATACTATATAATCAGTATTCATTTCCTATATGTATCAGATTATGACCGACTAGTCATGGTTCCTCGCGCTTTGATAATGAAGCGATTGTGAACTGATGAAAAAGTCGTAGAAATATGGATTAAATAAAACGTTTAGACAAGAAAAACTTAATCGCAACGATTTTTCAGGTGTAGCACCTTCCAGGCCATTTGAAAAGTACAAGTAAGAACATGTTTTGCAAGCTTTTTGAAAGTCACTAATATTTATTGAATTAATGTGAAACAAATACAAGATCAACAAAACAAATATATCACCTGATTAAAACGTTTGATACTAAAATCTTACCGGTACGTATCCAAATTCCGTTTAAATGATTCTCCACGTAACTCCACCGCTTTTTCCCAATCTCTATCGTCCATTGCTTTCGTACATTGCAACGTTCTGTTGACACATTCCATTAATGGGACCCGCACAACTTGATTTCCATCCAATGTGACAACACAAGCTTCCTGATTCATTCCAGAGATCCTAGTCTAAAACAGAAAACTTAAGTAAACTAGTATTCCAAAAAGGACATTAAAATCTTCGCATTCTTTTACAAAAGTGAAGCAAAAATATTTAGTAACAACTCACTTGTTCCATTAATGCCATAACAGCTTCAACACCCATTCTACAACCCAAAAGCCGATCAAAGGCTGAAGGGTTGCCACCTCTTTGTACGTGCCCCAAAACAGTGACTCGTGTATCTTGCCCAGTCCTTTCAACAATTACGTCACGGACATGATTAGATGTAATTGGATTGCCTGCATTGTCGCGCGCTCCTTCAGCGATTATTACGATATTGAGGCGAAGCCCAACGGCACGTTCCTATTGAAGAATTATTACATTATAACTGATGCATTGTCTTTCAGATTATAGCGTACACATAGCGCACATATTCGTATCGAAGTATAGTAAATACATTCTGCTTTTGTAAGTAGACTTTGTAAACATGAGTACAATCAAGCATATATGAGTATATAGATATTGCATGTGCATAAATAGTTCAAATATTTTAAGAAATTTGTTTGGACACGAACCCGAGTGATTCTATTACATAGAATGTTCTGCCAATCGCTCTCTGCCGGAACCTCAGGAATAAAAACGTAATCCGCTTCTGTACACAGGGCGCCTACTAGCGCCAAATAACTAGAGGAAACACAATAACTCACATCGCTGATATATGAGGATTAAAGATTTATATAAGATTAATATATTAGTAACACCGCATGACTATTCTAAGACACATATTCCGACTAATAAATATAAAATATAATTGGCGCCTTAAATCTAAATTGCGTTAATAAAAATTACAAACCGTTAAAATTATAGCACATATTAAACACTTGCAACATCTAGATACGAAAAATATTTCACATTTTTACAAGACTAAAATTTAAAAAAAAAACAATTACATGTAATGCAAACATGTTAAAAATTCAAGTATCTAAATAATCAAACGTTAGAAAAAAAGGAAATGCTACTCTTTCAACTATCATGATTTATTTTATCAAATGGAAAGTAAAGGTTTTTATAATAGTGGAATCGATAGTGGAATCATTTTGGAAGTTTTTTGTTTCATTATATGGTACCATAGCTATCACTATTTCTGAATTATGGAAAAAATAGCGCGTAATTTTGATAGAATGAAAAACTATGTAGCATATGCCATATAGGGGCAAGACATAGATTAGTAGAGTTTTGTATTAGAAATAAGCAAGTGGTAGCATTGTAAGTCTAAGTGTTACCCTGGAGCAGATATAGATAGTGACCACAACTTAGTAGTTTTAAGCTCAAAGATTAAATTCAAGAAACTTATACAGAAATCTAAACAGATTAGAGTAGATGTTGCTATGTTAAAATTAACCGATGTACGTGAAAGGTATAAAGATAAAATAGAAACCGCAGCTGATGGGACATCTAGGGACGACGTAAATAGCTAATCGAGGGAAATTATGGATGGGTTGACTACAGCAGCAAATTAAGTATTAGGCACGAAGAAAAGGGCATATAGAAAGGAATGGTTAACTGAATGTTAACATGATAGAAGAAAAAAGGAACGTTAATTGTAAAATCGCCACTACGGCGTTAAATAATTTTTCGGGAATATCATTCGGGAAGATGATGAGGATTGGTCGGGAATTTAAAGTAACAATTCAAGCTGTATTAGTTAGAAATTAGTTAGAAATTAGCCGTAGAGTTAGTAGGGGAGAAGAGAAGTATTTGGAGAGTATAAGAGAGATAGACTAGTATGTCATATTCGTAGACATGGGGGTATTATGCAATCAGGTATAGAAGGTAGAGGGAGGCAAGCGGTGGGTAAGCCTAGATTGGAGTGTGTGGATCAGATAGTGGAGGACGTGTGGGATGAATAGTTATAGAGATGAAGGAATTAGCTCAGGATAGATCGGCGTGGCGTGCTGTGTCCAACAAATCCCTAGGATTGAGGACTATTGAACTAACTTGTTATAAAAATAATATGGTACAGTTATAAAATGTGAAACAAGTATTCAAGTATTAATTTGATTTTACAAACCCGTTGCAATTTATGACATAAGTGGTCCGGCCAGTTTTCTGGGGGTGGCGATTCTGGTACAAAAACATAATCCGCTTCCGTAGCTAACGCTGCCTTAACCGCTAAATACCTATGAGTATACCACATCAAGCGCGAACAATATCACAACCATGGACGAAATATTTAGGAATTAATTTTATTACCTACTTGAACGAATAAAGGTTAAGGAACTAGCTCAGGATAGATCGACAGATCGCGTGCTGTTTTCAACCAATCCTTAGGATTGACGACTATTTAACTATGTTGAAGGAAGCTTAAATCTCATTTCCTACATTTTGGTTGAGACTTAACATATTAAGCTTCAACCGTCATTTGAATGCATTGCTATGGTAACAACATATAATGTATGCCTCAAAATTTCTCATTACAAGCAATATGCTGCCTTTTTCGCTCGGTTGATTTGTTATATATTTTTCGGTATTGTTAAATTCCATCAATTCTTATCACATCGTCCAACACGATTCAATTGTAGCTAATTTTATTCAGTTAGTTATAGGCAATAAGTTATACTATTCACCTTTTTGATGCACGACCATAGCAACATTTGTTCATTTAAACAATTGGTTGGAGTTTTATATACTTTATTTATATAAATAATTAATTAAATTCTATATATTTCATCCATGTAAACAATAAACCACAAGCAATTAATACACATTAGAGTTAGCATTCATTGCCACAGGCCCTAACAATAGGACGAAAGGCACAAGCAGAGAACTCACCCACATCTTCTTCCCATCACCTCCATAATAAATGTTCTCCGATGGGACATGGCAGTGCTGGCAATTGCATCCACAGCCTCCACAATCCTGTGCAGTGCACTATCCGTACCAATAGTCATGTCCGTGCCACAAAAGTCGTTGTCTATACTCCCTACCAAACCAGTTATGTTCAACCTACCGCAGTGCTTCCGTTGATCCGCTGTTATATCACCAGTGTCTTCTAACGTGCCCAGCAATTCCGCCCATTCAGCTTGGAACAGGGATGCCCCAGTAAGACTGCCATCTCCACCGATGACCACCAAGTTCGTCACTCCTAATCTAACTAGATTCCCAGCTGCTTTCACCCGTCCTTCGCGATGGCGGAAAGCATCGCATCGAGCAGACCCTATCACCGTACCGCCTTTGTGAATGATCCCGCTCACAGACGCCCAAGTAGCGGGCACAATGTTGTTTTCACCGCCATCTACCAACCCTTGAAATCCCTCGCGCACAAGGAATGCTCGACAGCCAATGTAATGGCACATACGTACGACGGCTCGTACCGCGGCATTCATACCCTAATAGAACGCGATTCAATGTAAATGAACATTTTAAACGTAACAAGTACAAACCTGCGAATCTCCGCCGCTAGTCAGTACCGCTAATCCTTTTCCAGTATGTGAGCCACGCTTAATACAACTCAATTCTTGTTCCATCATCCTGCAGTAGAAGTATTATATGTTATAGGTTTGAATGTAAATGTTGGACAGCTCTTACAGGCCTGAGGTGTCTTCTGTTCGTTGCCGGCACTTACACTTACAATTTCGGTTCTTTCTTAACAGATAAGCATCGCGGTCCGTTTCCGAAGGTGACCTTTAAATTATTTAATAATTTTATACGTGTTCGTACATGCGTGTTAAGCTTTAGTTCATTACATGTTTGTGTGGCGGTAATATAAAAAATTGGTGGAATATGTTTATTAAATGATTCCTCTTAATAATGAAATCAATAATACGGGTGCATGAAACTAATCTATACATTACAAGTTATATATATATATATAATTCAAACGAAAAGATATTCACATATAAAAGTTGTAATAAATAATAACCCAACGGTTGTTGTAAAACAAGTTTGTCTTATATAATTTTATGAAAATACAAAAATGTTTAAAATTTTAAAAACTCCATTTTCCCGCCCATTTAATATTGGACATATGCCATTTTTGTACCAAGGTACAGATTTATATATGGTTTTTGTATTATTTACCTCTCAGATTGAGTCGTCAGTAATACGCTTGATGATTTATGTGCTAAAGTTTTAGGAGTTTCCATTATTTATTAATTTTGTAATTTTATTGTGAAATACAGTGCAAATTGAAAATATAAATACTGATATAAAGTATAACCTAGAAACTATGAATATAAACATATAAATTTAAAGAAGATAGTTTGTCAACAACGTGCCTGATCAAAATTTCAAATTAGATGACGAGAGAAAAAAATATCTTTATTTTAGCATTATAAGCATAATAGTATAATAAAGAACGAGTTTCATAAGGCAGGTTGTATTGCACGAGTTCAAGTTTAGAAAACGAAGTGCGTAGCATCGAGTTTTCTAATGAACGAGTGTTATAAATGACTTATGAAATGAGTTTTTTATACCATTTTTTCTAATTTGCGTCTTTTATGCCCTTTTTATATAAAAAACGAAATTTGAAAATTTAGGGAATTTTTTGACTGTTGGTAGTAACTATTGATACATTTGGAACATTTGAAATAAATTGTCAAATAAATTAAAATTAACCTATTTGTTGCTTTCTTTTGTAGTTTGACGTACAATTGTACATTTCAGGGACAAAATTAAAATCAAACTATTTGTTGCTTTCTATTGTAGTTTGACGTTTGATAACTGGCAAGCAGAGCTACCAACTTTGAAACACTAAATTGCCCTATGCTATAAGCGAACTCAAATTCGCTATAAACGAATTCATTTGGGTTCGTTCATAGCTCTATTACAAACGCAAATTAGAAAATAATATATTAAAGAACGAATTGCATAAGGCAGGTTTTATTGCACGAGTTCAAGTTTAGAAAACGAGGTGCGTAGCATCAAGATTCCTAAAGAACGAGTGTTATAAATGACTTATGAAATGAGTTTTTTATACTATTTTTTTTAATTTGCGTCTTTTATGCCCTTTTTAAATAAAAAACGAAATTTGAAAATTTAGGGAATTTTTTGACTGTTGATGGTAACTTGGGCAAATTTGGAACATTTGAAATAAATTGTCAAATAAATTTAAATTAACCTATTTGTTGGTTTCTCTTGTAGTTTGACGTTTGATAACTGGCAAGCGGAGCTACCAACTTTGAAACAGTATATTGCCCTATGCTATAAGCGAACTCAAATTCGCTATAAACAAACTCATTTGGGTTCGTTAATAGATCTATTAGAAATGCAAATTAGAAAAATATATTTATACATGTTTTTTATTCTATATTCTATTTTTTTAAATACAATTCCTAAAAACGCCTTAAAGAATGTAATTGATTATTTCTTCTCATAGCAATTTTTCTCAATTTTCTCCAGTATTCCTTAGTATTTGGATCTAAGTCTTCTAACTTGGGCGCGGGACCAGTTCTAAGAGTCCATAGCCATTCAGGATATTCACTATCTGGCTTTAATTTAATATCTTCTCCAGTTTTAAAAATGTTCGATCCGCAGACATAATTTACCAATTTCTGAGTATCGGTTTCTATGGGAAGAACTTTCTTTTCTATGACGGCACCTAGTTTTCCTAGTTTCTTCTTTTTGAGGGCTCCACCAAGCATGCTAACAGCTTATAAAACAATTCTAAAATAAATATCCGATATGTGAAAGTTACGTTTTTCATATTACCTCCGGTATCTTTTTTGGCGTAACTTCTTTGCAAAATTTTATAATGCGAAGATGGAATCATTTGTACACTTGCTAACTTGCATATGTTTAAAAAGCTCATGATTGAAATATTTTTAAGCTTATAACCAAGATACTACAAAACAAATATAGATACATTGAAATGCTCTACTGTACTACTGGTGGCATACATCAATGTATCATTGGCATATGTAAATATTATCTCCATTTTTTTTTTAATTATTAGAATTTATTTTATTCTAAAGTTACAGAATTATTTGCTTATTACTAGTTAAGAAAATATATTTTTGGTCTATCTCTCAGTCAGCTGTTTAAGCTGGTATTAGAGTGATAGCATTACTTTTGTAATAAACTAGGTAACATAGTAGATCGTTAAATCTAAGTTATAGTTGGTGTTGATTATCTCAAGATTGTTTTTGCATATTTTATTGATAGGTTTATTCACATTTCGCTGCAGTTATAGTCCGTGCGCTGTTTTTGTCGTTAACAATGCGAATATATTGTTCGGCAGAAGTAAATTTATATATAGGAACATATTGGAAAAATAAAATAAAAATGAAGGAAATAAAATCATAATATAGAATATCACCCAAATACCGTAACAAGCATTAAGTAGCTAGATGTACATTTCAAGCGCTATGCGCCCATCTTCAGGGCGCATAGCGCTTGAAATATACACCTAGTTACTTGATGCTTGTTACGGTATTTGGGTGATATTCTATATTATAATTTAACACCGTAGTGCTAATTAAAAAAAAGAAGTATAATCAGTAAAATTAAATCTAATTTCTCCAGATTAAAGGAGAAGATAAGTGACCACGTGACCGGAGATCATATTCTCAAATAAATGATTGGTTTAGTAAAAGCTAGATTTACATAAGAATTCAGACCAGCTGATTATACTGGTTTCACCAATTCACTATAAACTAATTTAGATCAAATAATTTTGTTATCCATGATGGGATCCAAACAGCCACTACACCAATTGTATAAATGTGGTATTATTCTGATACTAAAATTAAATATTTTTTGTGAAAAAAGAGAAGTACATTTTAAATATCATATATACAGAACCAGCCACACACTTTAGAAATTTGAATTTATTGTTAAATTTATAATCAACAAATCATACTGTGAATATTATAAAAACGAATTATTAAAGAGTTAACGGAATTTAGTAGAGCAACCGATTATTACTTTCGTAAGTCTATTTTTTTAGAAGTTACTTAGGTTGAAGCGTTACTTTTATTTAAATATTCACTATATTGTTCGGGTATACCCTTAAATCTATTAATCTTCGCTCGCAATTGCTTCCAAGTCTCTTGATTATGATTTTTCTTGTCACGAACCATAGCCTTGTAATCATCATCATATGTATCTATGAGATACGTTATCCACTGTACTTGTCCTTTTGGTAATCTAAATAGCTTTTCTCGCGGAGCCTTGACATCTGCCTCCAAATTATTGACGACTTCACATTTCTCATTATTTGCTATAGAATTCGTAATTCGCTTCAATTCTTCATTTGGGACTGTTGTAGATGCAGATTTCAACATAGGGAATCTAATCGTAACATTTGGATCGTACGACAGGCCCATTTCTGTGAGATTTGATTTTACAGACTTGTAAGCTTCCCATTGATTCTTTATTTCTTTGCTTCAAAAATAACATATTCACAAAAATTTGAATCATAAAAAATAGTAAAATATTGTTTTACCATCCAATATTTCCTAAGTCGGATATTCTGTTGCGAAGCCGTTTTCTGTTTACATTGTATTTGTATACTTTTCGTCGTCGTTGTTTACGTAATTTGGGCATATTGAACTTGGTACACGCAATGGGTTGTAATCTAAATTATATTGCCTAATTATAAGGTAACGAAACTAAAACCTCATCACATTAGAAGAGCAAATGCGATGTGGTTATCGTACTAAACATGCATGTTCCATATTTAAGGTTAAGATTGACGTTTGAGTGTCGATATACAATGACAATGTATATATAGACATTGCAAGTCGATATAAAAGGCAGAATCAGAGGGGAAGCACATTTCCACATATTTCATAGGCCAGAAGTGCTGCACTCTGTTGGTGATATATAGAGTATCGTTGTGTTGAAATATTTGATATCTAGGATAAATCCAACTTGAATGCATCTACTATAATAATCTAGTGGATTCAAAAGCCACAGCGGTACATGCGCTATTTGCAATAATCTTTCGTTTTTCATCAGGTTAGTTCGCGGAAGAGTTCGGATAATCAATAAAAAAATATTTATATTTCCAGATTATATTCATTTACCGCAACCAACGCATAGTTGTCAAATATTACATGATTTGCATAGATTGCAAGAATTATGATCAATTCATGTATGCGACTATTATATATACATTGTCATTTTCATATATATATATAGTGTCATTATATATACATTGTATATATATATATAGACGTTGCAAGTCCATATACGAAAACGAATCAACTTTGAGCGGTTGATTTTCATGTGGCGACATCTGTCGATATCTTCCCCACGAGAACTTGGTGAAGATAACCGAAGACTGCGCTAGTATATTGACCAAATACACGGGAACGAGATTTTGACAATTTTCCACTTAGTGTGGCGCCATTGTCTCTCCATAAGCAATATGTTAATTGAATTCAATAAGCGAGTTGCGTCCCCAATCGACTTAAACCAAGCATTCTTTTACTGTGCGCAGGAAAATAGGATATGGCCACGGTTCGACATCAGCAACATCAAAACAATGAATGAAATATCTTAAACATTCAACAACCCGGGAGAAATGTATCGAATTGATAAAATTCGATAAAATACATTGTCATTTGCATTAGTTACAATACACATTTGATAAATATACGAGCCATATATTAACTTGCACTCCTCGATATATTGCTCCTCTTACACTACATCAAAAACAATTTTTAAAATGCCCAATTCGTAACTTAAACTTCCGTCACCAACAAATATTTCACATCTGTCACTCATTACAATTTCTTTATAATTGTACCTAAACAAGTATACAATTTACTACCTTCAAATCTCTTCAATTTATTCTCTAAAAAATCTTTAACAATTTTCAGTTTAGCAAAAAAAAAAAGAAAAAGGAAATTACATTTCCTTCATAAAGAAAATTTGTACTTACTACTTGTTGTGTTAGTTAGTTAAAGAGTCCGCAATCCTAAAGATTGGTTGGAAACAGCACGCCATGCCGATCTATCCTGAGCTAATCCCTTCATCTCCCTATAGCTATTCATCTCAACGTCTTCAACTATCTGACTCACATACTCCAATCTAGGCCTACCTACCCCTCTCTTTCCCTCCACTCTACCTTCTATGATCAATTGCATAATCCCCCCATGCCTAAGGATATGCCCTACTAATCTGTCTCTCCTACGCTGTAACACTCTCCAAATACTTCTCTTCTCCCCTACTAACTCTAGTACAGCTTCATTTGTTACTTTATCTTCCCAACCAATCCTCATCATCCTCCTATAACACCACATTTCGAATGCTTGTAATTTACGCTTCTCTTCCTTTCCTATAGTCCACGCCTCACACCCGTACAGTGCTACACTCCAAACATATACCTTCAGTAATCTTTTTCTAATACCCAAGTCAATATTTGATCTTAAAATCTGTTCCTTTTCTACGAATGCCTTCCTACCCTGTGCTATCCTACACTTTATATCTACCTTGCTTCGATTATCTTTTGTGATTCTACTGCCTAAATAACAAAAATCTGACACTTCTTCGATTCTATTATCTCCTATTGTGATCCTCATTTTTCTACTGCATTCGTTTTTGTCACTTTTTTTTCACATTCATTTTTTTTGTTGTGTTGCCTTTATATATCGTAGGAAACGGAAATCAATAAAATATAGTTTTAAGACGATTTATAGCCATTTCGCATTGTTTTGGGCAGCACTTGTTAAACTTTGAACATTATCGCCAAAAAAATCGGAATATTTCAAAGGTATATATACACGACTTTTTCACTTTTTTCGACGATAATTTCAACTTTTTCCATTTGAACCGGAAATCAATAAAATATAGTTTTAAGACGATTTATAGCCATTTTGCATTGTTTTGGGCAGCACTTGTTCAACTTTGAACATTATCGCCAAAAAAATCGGAATATTTCAAAGGTATATATACACGACTTTTTCACTTTTTTCGACGATAATTTCAACTTTTTCCATTTGAACCGGAAATCAATAAAATATAGTTTTAAGACGATTTATAGCCATTTCGCATTGTTTTGGGCAGCACTTGTTAAACTTTGAACATTATCGCCAAAAAAATCGGAATATTTCAAAGGTATATATACACGACTTTTTCACTTTTTTCGACGATAATTTCAACTTTTTCCATTTGAATCGGAAATCAATAAAATATAGTTTTAAGACGATTTATAGCCATTTTGCATTGTTTTGGGCAGCACTTGTTCAACTTTGAACATTATCGCCAAAAAAATCGGAATATTTCAAAGGTATATATACACGACTTTTTCACTTTTTTCGACGATAATTTCAACTTTTTCCATTTGAACCGGAAATCAATAAAATATAGTTTTAAGACGATTTATAGCCATTTCGCATTGTTTTGGGCAGCACTTGTTAAACTTTGAACATTATCGCCAAAAAAATCGGAATATTTCAAAGGTATATATACACGACTTTTTCACTTTTTTCGACGATAATTTCAACTTTTTCCATTTGAATCGGAAATCAATAAAATATAGTTTTAAGACGATTTATAGCCATTTTGCATTGTTTTGGGCAGCACTTGTTCAACTTTGAACATTATCGCCAAAAAAATCGGAATATTTCAAAGGTATATATACACGACTTTTTCACTTTTTTCGACGATAATTTCAACTTTTTCCATTTGAACCGGAAATCAATAAAATATAGTTTTAAGACGATTTATAGCCATTTCGCATTGTTTTGGGCAGCACTTGTTAAACTTTGAACATTATCGCCAAAAAAATCGGAATATTTCAAAGGTATATATACACGACTTTTTCACTTTTGTCGACGATAATTTCAACTTTTTCCATTTGAACCGGAAATCAGTAAAACATAGTTTTAAGACGATTTATAGTTGTTTTGCCATTAATTATAGCCATTAATGCTAATTTAATTATGTATAATAAATTTATAATTTTTTACCTAAAAATGTGTTTTTAAAGAGTTCAACAATGTATACGTACAAAATATATTTAAAGCAAAAATGAATAAAAATAACAACAACATATTATTGCAATACGACAAATTACACTTTTTTATAGAAGTCATGGAGGTTTGTTTGTTTATTGCATTTAGAGTATAAAGACTTCGTTTTAACAGAGGAAGGAATCGCAATACCTTTTTTATAACGTTTAAAAACTGGACTATTTTGTTCGATGATATTAATATCTGGGTCATTATCATTTGTCTCTAGAATACAATCCAGCATTTGATCTATAGGAATTAAATCGTCAGATTCTCCTGATTGAACACTAATTGTATCGACATCATGGCATAATGTTTCTATTTCTTTATTTACAATTGTTTTATCGGGAAAATAATCGAAATTGAAATCTACTACATTATTAGTGTCTTCGAGATTAGAGCATTCAGAGTCATTTGCAGATACAGAATCAATATTAGCATTTAATTTTCTTAATATAGTATTAGTTTTCATAAAATTAGACGGGGTAGTTGAATATTCTAAATCTAAATCGTATTTATTTGTTAATAGTGAAGTATCAGTCATACTTTCATCTTCTAGGAAGCTAGTATTTGCCTTGGTAGAAGAATGTACTTCAGTTTCTTGAATCAAATTTGATTCTATTACAGCTTGACTAAACGGCACGTCTTCACCCGCATCTTCTACTTTAGTTTTCTTATTTTTATTGTTCGAAAAATAATCATTTTCAGCCGCTTTTCGCTTTTGTACAATTAATTGGTCATATTTGTTATTACGCTGCTTTTTAAACGGACACTTTTCAGCATTTTTACTTTGACTATTATTAATATTATGTAATTTATTGCAAAATGCAGAAGATATTGTCTTATTTTCAGGAGGCGTACTAAAATTGTCAATTTTGCCTACTACTACTACTACTACTTCATTTTCATCCAGATTTTCTTTATCATTTGAGATTTCATAATTAGATTTTTCTTCATTGTAAATTTCTGTCTTCTTAACAAATGGGTTCTTGGTTAAAATTTCATTAAAGAAATCAACGGTTCCTTCTTCATTATGATTTTGACCATCATACAACTCTTTATAGTAACACTCTTTAACTGTACTGCACATTTTGGAGTCCGTTTTGGTATATTGTTGCAATAGAGTTGTTAATTTGATATCTTCAGCTTCTAACTCTCGACTTGACGTTGTTAACGTTTTTATCTGAGGTGTAACCACATTTCTTGAAGTTTCCGATTTCAATGTATGATTTTGTGGTGGAATAACAGCTGTCGGTAGAGTTGATTGCAAGAGTCTATTTTTATTCCATATGCTGCTGGAATTGTTTGGAATATAGTTCGATGGACGATAGTTATCTAAATGGTTGCCGGACATCGGGTCGATATTGCCAAGCGCTCGATCTAAACTTTCATTTTCGTTCATCTGAAATAAATCAATTCAAAATACTATATTAAAAATAATTCCCAAAACCATATTTATTATTACATGAATACATCGATAATAATGAGGCGCCTAACGCTAAGGTTTCTAAAGTGCGTTAGTAATCTATTGAAACTCGTATACTATATTTTCATTATCAGAATATCAATTGCACTTTAGAGAATTATACATGATATTATTAAAATTCATATTCTAAATTACAATACACTCTTCGAAACTAAATAAGAACTAACCATAAAAGGTTCGTTAAAGCTATAGAGCTAAACAATAAATTTACTAAAAATCGAAAGATTTTTTAGTTAGTTATCGTGGTCTTCACCAGCTCGGAATCACTTAATTGAAGGAAAATATAATTGATTGTCTAATCGAAAAATGAAAAACTTGTTTTCTAATTTGAGACATGGTTAAATATGGCATAAATGGTATAAAAAGGATTTGGACTTTACTGTACGCTGGGATAATGTGTCACAGAACAAGATCCTATCTAATATATAAATAATAAAACATATTGAGAATATTTTTCGGTTTTGAGTTATGTTAGTGTACACTGAAATTTTCCTGTATACAATTCCTTTATAGTGTTCCTTATACACATTTGCTAAGCTTTCCGCAAAAACAATGTGACATACAGCAAATCAAGCCGAACTATTTATTTCAAAAAGTACGAATTAATTTTTAAAAGAATAAAAAAAAAAAAAAAACAAGCGAGGATACGATAAGAACATGTTTCAATATTTTAAAGTAAAAAGAATAATAGAAAGTAGAAAAAAGTAGTCGCCTGGTTAAATGTTTTTTTGTGCGAACAAAATATAAGTAATGGAAAATAATGTTATCCCACGAATTGATAAAATTGTAATTAGAAACTATTTACTGTTGTAAAATATTTTACCTAAAATGAACTACATTTTTTTTTTTGTAAAATGTACTCTACATGTTTTTTTTTACGAATTATATTATATGCAAATTGTTCTGCGATAAGAACCGTACTGAACACAATCAACAAAATACAGGCATATGTATTTTAAAATATAAGTAACAGTTAACTAAGTTAATTAAATCATAATTATGGGTCGTTTTGAAAGTGTTCTTATTGTTCAAATTTTAAGTTTACTTCTGCTATTCTTAACGAAAGGTTCGTCTTAATTTTGCTTAATTATGGGAGACTATTTATTTCAAATAATAACATTACCTCTTTATATAAGGAGGGGAAAGCATTTTACAGGGTACTCCAGTTCTAGGAGACGATTATCCTTTCATGGTATTAATTCGAAAAGAATTTGACAATGGTTCAGCAATGGATTTATGCTCAGGCATTATTATTAACAAGGAATGGATTTTGACATTGGCTACCTGTATTTATGTGTAAGATTTAATATTTCACATATATTTTTTATATTATATTTCACAGTGCAAAAAATACCATTCTACAGATAAAATTGCTTATCATCCATCCATTTCCTAAAGGATAAACTTAAAATGCAATTTTAGTAAAGTTTGGGGCAATACATTCTACAATTTATATATAGCGCATTCACAAGGATAGATAAAATTCGATAGAGCTGTTAAAATTTTTGTTCGTACAATCCTCGGTTAAGTAGACTTTTGTTTTTGAATGATCATGTTTCGCCTATACTCTAATTCATTAGAGGAAACATTAGGAAACGACAAGAATTTTGGTACTTTGATACAAAGAATTTATGCATATTTTTAGACATAAAGAAATGGTGGAAATATATTTCATCCACTGGAACCTTTAACAGTATATTAAGACTAGATGTACCATTAAGATTATAGTTCTTGAAATATTGGCACAAATAAAAGTTAGGGTAAAATAAGTCAGTAGGCTAGTTAAGTCTAGGTGATTTACTTAAAATAATTATTTGCGATACTTCCCGATTTTAATTGGAAGTGATATTGAATTGAAAAATCGTCGCTTCAAACTCCACTATAGTCTGAGCAATTAAAAAAAGAAGGTTTTATGAATTATTTCCTTTCATCTCGAGCATACTGTATTACAGAAAGTATTATTAATGTTCAATTATTATTCATTTAATGTTCAACTATTCGTGTTACTATTTTGTTCTTGTAATCAACAAAAATTGCTCCAGGGCGTGCAGTACAGAAATGTATACATTATAATTTTTTTAGAAACTTTTTAAATAACCCATTAGACGCTACAATATACTTGGGAAATAACAAAAAATCGTTACAAACGAAATATTTAATAAAAAATATTCAGTATCATCCAGGTTATGATTTACAATCATTTCCCATAAACAATTTGGCCTTATTACAACTACAATCTCAACTGGAATATACCGCAACAATAAAAAATATTGAGCTTTATTCTGGATCAATTCAAACTAATGGTAGATGCTGTGTTTCCGGTTGGGGAAGTTTACAAATGGGTAAATAATAATCTTATTTTATGTTCAAAATGGAATACTTTATCTTGCTCCTCTTAACGTTCTTTAAAATGTATTCATCAAGTAAATTAAATACTAGGTGTGTTAAAATATAGTGAACTAGAAAATTTGACGAAAGAAAAATCCATAATTATAAATTTCGTAAATAGTGAAGATGAGATATTGTTTTATTTGCCAAAATTACTAAGAATTATATCAAGCGAAGATATGAAACTCGATATAAAACTATATCGATTAATTATAGATTAATCACACTCAAGTATTAGCTTTAAAAAACACTAAAATTGGAGACAGCATATAAAAACCAATAACATATTTTAGCAAAATATTATTTTTTAATTTCTCCGACCTTTTTAATAAACATGTTGCATTAAATTTACAAATCTGTTTTATGTTTTACAACATTAATTACTTCTTCTATTTTTCAACTTAAATGTACATTTGTCATTATATCAGGACTTTATTTATCCTACTGCGAGGGAAAAACCGTTTTTATAAAAAAATCTACTTCAAAAGTATGTAATGTAAAATATCACCCAAAATTTATAAGCAAAATGAGTATCTCAAAAGCTGCGTCCCTATCTTCAATAGCATAGAAATTGGATGAATAATATAATTATGATTGACTTTTACATTTCCTAATTAAATTATATCCTAACATTTCTATACCTTAGAATAAGAACACCAATGCCACTTTTTAACAGGTAGACATGTTAAAAAAATATCTACTTTTTAACATCAAAACCGTTTAAAAAAATGTATTGACCATTATTAATGGATTGTTGTGAAACGAATACCGATTTTTTATTTTTATTAAACTTCTAGTGCCATTAGTAATGGAAGAATCGCTTCATTATGACAATATGACGGTCTTAGATCAAGCTACCTGTAAATCAGAATGGACACCGTACATTACAGATACGAATCTGTGCACGAAGTATGAAGAGAATCGAGGTTTAGCTTACGGAGATATGGGAGGTGCTCTTGTTATGCAGGGACAGCTCATAGGGGTAGCGGGCTTTGCCGATGTATCTGGAATGCAACTGCCCGATGTGTACTGGAGAATAGAAGCTTACAAGGATTGGATAGAAAACACTGTCGCATGTTTTTAATTGAAACTATGTCGTATAGGCTGTGTAATGCAATTAATGGCTCAGTTAAGTTAATGGTCCAATCATCATCATCATCCTCATGTAGCACCACAGTTCGAATGCTTCTATTCTACGTTTCTCTTCTGTACCTATAGTCCACGCCTCACACCAGCACAATGCTACACTCCACACATATGCCTTCAGTAATCTTTTTCTAATACCCAAGTCAATATTTAATCTTAAAATCTGCACGTTCTCTACGAATACCTTCCTACCATGTGCTATCCTACATTTTATATCTACCTTACTTCGATTATCCTTTGTAATCCTATTTTCTAAATAATAAAATTCTGACACTTCTTCTATTCTATCTCCTATTCTTATTCTAATTTTTCGCTTGCATTCCTTCTTTTCACACCTCATCACTTTGGTTTTGCCTATATTTATTTTCATGTTATAATCGCTAGTGATTATTTCCTACATACCATTTAATACATGTTCTAAATTCTGCTCCTTTTCTTCCAAGATAGCTATATCGTCGGCGAACCTCAACATATATATTTCCTCTCCCTGAATTTTCACACCTACACTATACAATTTTTTTACCTTATTTATTGCATGTTCTATATACAAGTGAATAACAATGGCGAAAGTGTACATCCCTGCCTGACACCCTTTCCTATTCTCGCTACCTCTTCTTCCCCCTCAATTCTAACTAAAGCCGTTTGATGTTTGTATAGATTGAATATAATTCTCCTATCCTTATAATATATATCCGTTTCTTTTAAAATCCTAAACATTATGTCCCAATCTACATTATCGAATGCCTTTTCTAAATCTACGAAAGCTATGTAAGTTGTCTTTCCTGCTTCTTTTTTTTACTACCGTTCTTAGTGCTAAAATAGCCTCCCTTGTCCCCCGGTTCTTCCTAACACCAAACTGATCTTATCTTAGCCTTTCTTCTACTTTATTTTCTAATCTTCCATAAATATTTTTTAACAATATCTTCGATGCATGCGATAGTAGGCTAATGGTCCTATAGTTCTTACACAAATTATCTTCTACCTTATTCGGCATTGTCACTATTCTACTGCGCTCAAAATCCTGTGGTACCTCTCCATGCTCCAGCCTGTATAATCGATCTTACATCTTTTCCCCTGCGTGTTTTATTAAATCTACTGGTATCATATCTACTCCTGCAGCTTTTAGTTTCTTAAATCATACAATGCTCTATCAAACTCTGACCTAAGAATGCTAGGACCTAACTCATCATGATCCAACTGTTCTACACTTTCTAGCTCGTCCATGTCCTGCCTACCTTTATATAAATCTTCAAGATACTCCTTCCATCTTCTAGCTTTTTCCTTATTATCTGTGAGTTCCTTACCCTGCTTATCACATATAATGTTACCCTTTGGTTTTACTTTAGAAAAATGTGACTTAATTTTCCTGTAGCCCAAATCTACTTTACCTCTTCTCATATCCTCCTCAATATCCTCACAATTTCCTTTTATCCACTCTTCTTTCGCTAGCTTGCATTTCCTATTAATTAAGTTCCTTAGTTCCTTATATTTTTTCTGTCCTGCTTCTGTATTTCCTATTTTAATTTTCCTTCTTGCTTCTATCATTTCAACTATTTCTTCCGTGATCCATTCCTTCCTACCTGCCCTTTTCTTTGTGCCTAATACTTCATTTGCTGCTGTAGTTAACCCATTTCTGATTTCCCTCCATTCGCAATCTATGTCGCTCCTAGATGTTCCATTAGCCATGATTTCTACTTTCTGCTTGTACTTTTCACATACATCAGCTAATTTTAACCTATCGACATCTACTCTGATCTGTTTAGACTTCTGACCTTAGATATTTTTATTAAAATAATATTTAAGAATATCAAAAAGAGAAATTAAGCCGCGTTCTATAATAATGAAAACTATGAAGACTATATTATAAAAGTATTCATGTGATATTTAAAAATTTAGATTAATTAATACTATTGATAATTTGTCAGCTGGTCATGGTCATAGGAGATTGATTTCCTATATTCGATTAATACAAAACCTACTATATGAATTAAAAGAATATGTGTATGATGTTTAAGATATATAAAAAAAAACAAAAGGCCATTATTAATTGGTAATTAATTGGAAATTATTGGTAATTATTATTGGTAATTAATAATACAATCTAAACTAAATTGGAACAATTTTTCGAAATGTTTCGCGCTAAAAGTCGTGTAAAAGCATCTTAAGTTTATGTTAATCAAAGCGAAGGCAAATTGATTGAGAATTAATATATTACAATGTATATATAAGAACCTTTATTTGAAAATTCTGCATATTTAAAGAAAGATATTATTTTCCTTCTGAACTGTGGTTGTAATTCTCGGATTATGTTTGTATCGACTATCTTTGTATATGAACTCGTCTGTCAAAGGGAAAAAGTTATTAAATGTTAAGCTGGGCAAAAGCTGATCGTTCAATGTCATATTTATCTGCATTGCTATTCGGATAGAAGCTTGGGGTAGTCAATATGCGACATGGAGGGGTTGTTGGGCGCCAACTAGGTCGTAATGGAAACGTATCTAATATATTAAAACCCAAATTTATTTTTATTTTTGAGACGCCTCAGGGTAAACTTCGATTATTTTGTATGGCTTCAAATTTGCTTTAATGGGTGCAAGTTTTACTGTTTTCCAATTCGGTTTTGCTTGTGAGGGGCGAACATTTAATATTTTTTCACCCATAAAGATCAATATATTTTTCTCGTTCTTCTTCCCAAATTACATAAGAAAAACCTAATATAAATTTACATATTTTAATTTTACATAAAATAAGAAAGGTACAGAAATGGAAGTACGAGATGATATTTAGAATTATGATGTAGAAACACTACACATATTAGTAAATTCTTCTTAATGTTACCAGAATTTCTTTAATAGGTCGAAGTAAATTACAAATACATCTACTCAATTCATTTCTTACTTCGATTTTTATACTGTTCTATAATTAAGAAAAGACATATTTCATTTATATGAGCATGCAGTATAAAACACAAGAAAAATACATGGAGCCTTATGAGCGATAAATTAGGTACTGTTCAATATTTACCTTAAATATTTAACACATTAAATTAATACGTTATCGGGGCAGCAAATTTTGTAAGTAATATCTTTGCCTTACTTCGTAGACCTAGGTCCTAGACCATGCTCTTGCATGCTCAAATAATATGTACAAACAGGTGTGCGTAAACGGTTATACAGAAGTTCTTGAAATATTTCATTTAAAAAATATGTCGTATAAAATCTTAACTTTAATTGCACAACTGAACACTGCCATATTTCAAAATAAAATTACTTACCTCTACATGTCCAACCGTTTCTGTAGTTATCATACAATTTGCATTATCTTCATGAAAGTCCTCCAACGGTCTCCTTCGCCTCTCCACAGGGTCGTACACAATTTGGTGCTTAAATGCTCCATTAGCAATTTTCACCTGCTTTATGTACTCCTCATTCACATCTAAACTGCTCATATTCAGGTACTGTCCCATCTTTGGCAACTTGAAATCCAAATCTTCGAGATTATCTGTGATAGAAGCAAATTTCCACGCTTTCGCCAATCCAATTCCGGGTAGCGATTTGATATAATCACAGCCAGATAATATGCAAGCAATACGGAACTTGTCGAAATTATAATCGTTGCAGCGAATTTTTTTAGTGCACAGAGCTCTCTGTAGAAGGGATTTGTCGTAAAAACGGCCTTCGCCGGTGAGTTGCAGTTTGAATAGGATCTTTTCGCAACCAAAAACGATCAGATCGGAGTCTTCAGTTATGACAAAGTGTGCGAAGCCTGCACGGGTAAGGTAGGCAAGTTGAGCATCCGCTTCGTAAGGGGCTACGATGCTATCAATACCTTGTTTACGGGCGGCTTGGATAAAGAGAAGTGCCATCTTATGCGTGACATTTATGGCGCGACCCTAGCGGAAACCAGATATATTCTATTTTTTAAATTATCACTACGGTGTTAAATTATAATATAGAATATCACCCAAATACCGTAACAAGCATTAAGTAGCTAGATGTAATAGCTACTTAATGCTTGTTATAATTTTAATTATAATATTCTATATTATAATTTAACCATAGCGCTTGAAATGTACATCTAGCTACTTAAGGCTTGTTACGGTATTTGGGTGATATTCTATATTATAAGATATATTCTATATATTTATTAAAAAACTAGCACGAATACACATATAGTAATCTTGTATGTTTTTGGAAAGCTTAAAGCTGTAATAATACGAAAAAAATTTAAATACTTGTTAAATATAGGTTGCGGGTTTGAATCCCGCCACGATAGAGAATTTTTAAATCATTTCTAATCGCGCTCATAGGTAACCAATTACACCTGTAATTGGGACTTCCGTCCTTTTGGTGTTTGGTCAATAATAATTCAAAAATGTTAATTAAGCCTTTGTTATAATTGTCTAGAGAATAGAGATATGTGAAAATCTTAAGATTAGATTTAAGAAATATTTATTTCATATTTGGCATAAATAGAAAAGGTAAAAACACCATTGTCGAATTGTGGTTAAACATAGTTTAAATTCTGCTCAACCAATTGAATGTTTATAAAGTCCTCTTACTTATAATATAGAATATCACCCAAATACCGTAAGCATTAAGTAGCTGGATGTACATTTCAAGCGCTATGCGCCCATCTTCAGTAGCACAAGATAAAACTAAATAATACCTGTCACGAATCGTGATTGATATACATTAATTAAAATAAGACTGATTTTGTTATGAATATGTTAGTGAAAGACAAACCATGATTACATAGATGGTACTATCAATAAAAATATATAAAAATATATTTAAATATAATATTAAAATTATAGTCCGCTTACTTATTTAAAATATTTAACAGAAGATCAGAAAGGTTTAATATCTTAGTTCTATGTAGAATCCTTACAATGGCATTAAATGCTTGTACAGCATATCACACATGCTCCATCTTCAGCATTGCTTTTAATGCTATAGCAATCCTGGTGTGCTGCTGAAGATGGGGGTATGATCTTCGAAACGCACATCTAGCTAAATGCTTTGAATTACGATGTTTGGGTATTATTTTATACAACTTTAGTTTATAATTAATACAAGAGAAGTCGCTACAAGATGTGATTTTGCTGTATATTCGTTTTCTTTGCGTTAGTTTATTTTTTCTTCGTACTAATTCGGGAAAAAACAATGTAATTTATTTAAATTTTAGGCGATATATTTATGAATATTTTTACCTTTCCTATTGTCAATTTTTGAATGCAATAATATTTTGAATTTAATTTTTTTTTGGTATCCTATGACAATAGTCCTTCTTGTAGAGTATGCATTGAAGTGCAACTAAGTGCAACAACTTACCATGGCTTGGTAAGCATCTGCAGTTTTACCAGCAGATAATAAATCAATAGCCTGTTTTCGAGCGGCCTCGCGAATATCTCTACGTTGTCGTTCAGTATCCCGTTTTACATCCAAAGCTGCTCCATCAAACACAAGCAACGGCCGCACTCCGTGTTTTCGCAGCAAGTCCATATATCGCATACAATGTACTAAAAGAAATATAAATGTTATTACTCTCGGTATAGTGGTATGACTTCAGGTAATACATTAGGACTTCTAACTTACAAATAAACACATTGGTATCTTCTCCCTCGAAGAGCTGTTTAGCGCAAGAAAAGGCACTTCTGTGTAGTAAGACATATGCATCAATTGCGGCTGTTTGCCCTTTGAATTCCCTTATTGACACTGTCTTGATAGCACCCTGTTGAGCATCCGTAATGAATGGCAGTAATCCAGTAATACCCATGATGACGGAAATGGGAAAAACGTCTTAACAACTGCATTCGGATTAATTTGAAAATTACTTCAAAATCACAAAAAGGGGTTATGTTTTAACATGTTAACATTGAAATTGAGCGGGAAAACTGCAGTGTAGCTGTCAGTTTTTTTTTCTGTAATTGAAATGACTCGAAAAAAAGCAAATAAGAATACAATTGGATGTGGCAAAAGCTTTTGATACTGGTTCCCATAGTATACTAATAAATAAACTAGAACATATAGGCGTTAGAGGAACACCATTGTTAATACTAAAAAATTACCTAACCAATAGAAAACAATTAGTAAAAATTAGTGACATTACTAGTCATTTTCAAATATCCGAGTACGGTGTACCCCAAGGCACCGTACTTGGTCAAATTTTATTTCTTATTTACATAAATGACCTCCTGTTAATGAACTCAACTAATTGGGAAGCGGTATCCTACACTACCATTTTATGTCAGGGTGACACATAGGAAATTGCCAAAAATAAAACTGAAGAGGCCTTTAAGTGTCTTCAGACTTGGCTTTTTAATAATAAATTATCAATAAATGTCAGCAAAACTAAATTCATTACCTTTTCTCCCACTAGTAAAAATATCCCTACTCACATGAATAAACTTTGCTGCGATGATAATGATAGCATTTCTAGAGTGAAATGCTATCATTATCATTACCACCAATAAGCATAAACTGATATGCTCCAATTTCTTGTGCTGGCTGTTATCAATTGTTGCTGGTACAATCCATATTCTCAACTTTCATACAGTTCTATCATTCAGGAGTATGTCAAATAATCTTTTGCGGATTCAGTGCAAATATCTTGCTTCGCATCCTAAAATAAACATAAGACCACTTATTCTTTGTAATACGCGTATGCCTTATTCTTCATTTATTAAGTTATTTAAAAAAGAGTGAGGTGTTGTAGACTAGTTGTTTGGGTAAAGGTAACCGTGCATGTAAATTAACAATGAATAGGACTTCTTCCGTTGGATTCACAGTTTTGTTCTTAATTAGGAAAACTAACTGTCTCATCTCAAAAATGACTTGTCTTATGTGTACAGAAATTAAAATTACATAAAGATTATATTAAATTTACAAACATAAATTTTATTTTTGTTGTTAGGATTTGAGAATAGCACTTTTTTTTTTTTTATAAGAATTTTATTTAATTTTTTTATTTACAACATATTTGTATTTAAACATATGAAAGGTAACTCCTGCTAAACAATCTTAAGCAAGGTCTGAATCGGACAGTTGATTTATGTATATAGTTCTATAATTATATCTAGTCTTATTAAAATGTTATATGTTATACTATATCTAAGTTGTACTAATAAATATGAGTGTTTTATATATTTGTTCAGTATCATATGGCTAGGCTACGAGAGCGTATTTTTCTTTAGCCAATTTCTTCACAAGTCCTTTAAATTTCTCTAAAGTTCGTGTAGTTCTTATGCCGTTCGGTAGTTTATTGAACTGTTGTGATGCCTTGAAGATGAAGTTATTATGTCCTTTGTTGTTTCGTACTGTGCGCATATGGATTCGGTTCCTGTTTCTGGTCCTGAAGTTGTGAATGTCTGTGCTTGTTTCGAGTTTAAGATTAGTCTTTATTTGTTTGTTCAGTATTTTTTATATGACTTTACAATTTTCCACGAAACTTATTTGATTGATGTTAAGGACCTTTAGGTCTATATACTTCGTGTATAGACCTGAATTAAAAATATGCTCGGCAGCAGCACTTTTATCTTTTCTATTTAATCTGAAATGAGCTACATCTAGTTTCAATTGGTCTATCAAAATTTAATACGTACTAATTTTCGACTGTGAAAGAAGATAAAGTAAAATTTTCAATAGCAACGTATAATAGCAACATTGGGATTTACACGTGCTCTAAGTTTCCCATACCACGCAACGTTACGTATACTAAATCGTGTTTGGTCATTTATATGATTTTATACAAAATAACAGGTGTACCAAGAATAGCGGTGGTATCTGTTTTGGCGTTTATGCACAATGATTGTTATAAATATAAATGACGGCTATTTGTTGGCACATGTCTGCAGTTTAGAGGATAACGTTAATACATCCCGTACGTCGGAATCATTCGGCTCGGGTTCAACGAAAATCCGAATGTAAAAACAAATTTAACCTCCACTAGTTACTTCATTGTATGTAAACATCACGCGTACGTCACAACACCACGTGGTAAATACTGAGGTGTGCTTATTTGAAACGCATGTTTATTTTACTAAGAAGCAATTTTTCTAATATAGCTAAATCGCTAGTATGGGCTTGACCAAGCAATATTTACGCTACGTGCCAGCAGGCAACTTTAACGTAATCGCCAGTGCCGACTGCAATATCATCTTCATAACACTAGATGGTCAAGAAGGTCGTTTTGTAGCTGTAGGAGGTTGCGAACATATAATAATTTGGGACTTACGATTGGGAGAAAAAGCTCAACTGTTACCTGGCGAAAAAGCTACTGTTTCATATTTGTGCGGTAGCCCTAATAAACAACATTTAGCTGCTGGATATGCAGATGGGAATATTCAAGTATACGATCTCAAAACAACTGAGATAGTAAGCATATTCTCTGGTCATAAGAGTGAAATAACGTTCCTTGTTTATGATGCATTTGGTCATAAATTAGCTTCAGGATCTAAAGATACCGATATCATTGTATGGGATACAATATCAGACTCTGGATTGCATCGTTTATCTTCTCATCGTGGTCCTATTACTTGTATAGCATTCCTCACTGACCATAATACGTTAATATCGTCTTCTAAAGACGGGAAAATAAAGTTCTGGGATTTGGGTACTCAGCATTGCTATCGGACTGTTTTGGGTCATAGAAGTGAAGTTTGGAGTATGTGTTTAGTTAAAGATGAAAAATATCTTATTACTGGATGCGGAGATGCTGAATTAAGAGTTTGGAGATTGGGAATTCGAGGGGAAGACCAAGACAGTGGAAGTAATAAAGTAGAAAAGTTGGCGGGGAAGTTAGAACTGGCAGGGATTGATGGAGATGGTGGGGAAAGTGAAGACTACCATGAGGTAAGGATTCCAGAGGGAATTTCAGTTTTACCAATATTTTTATGTTTATAATTGCAGTCACGATGAAGAGGTCTAATGTGTAACAAGATTTACATCTTAATTATCACGATTAAGTATAAACGGCATTGATTATAACGCTATTCTATTATTACTAAGCATAAACATCAGGCGACATAAAATGCATTTGGTGTAATCCCCGTAGAGCATAAAGCCGCTCATTATAGTTGGGTTGTATATTAAAGCCATTTATATCTGATAATTGTCAATGCGCATAACGCTGCACGTTATACTTGCATTTGATACTTACTCATTTTATGAGTAAGTATCATTGATACTCTTCAGTGATATAGAGTGGCATTTTGCTTTGTGGTGATTATGCGCAATGTATTTTATGTTACGTAGATTTTAATATGCTTAGCCTTATACGTCGTATGATCAGTACGATATTATACATAGTGCTTTTATAGTAAATGTATTAAAGAAAGTGTAGTTATTGTTGTCATTTGTCCATTATATGTTACAATTAATCTATTAATAAGAACATTATCATCTTAATATAAAATAATGTGCAATCTGACGTTTAGAATGGGGTACAGTGCGTTAAAGTTGGCTCCTTACTACGGGCCGGTAGAGGGCGTGTGGTTTCCATGTGTAGCGACGTTAGTGGTCAAGTCATTGCCTGCCACGGAACTGACAACGGTGTAGAGCTCTTTCATTTTCTTTCCAATGAACAAGTACAAACGAGATACAAAAAGCGGATGAATAAAGCGAGGAAACAAGAAATTAAAAATAGGTAGTACATTCTATGTTATAATAAACCATATTTTAATCTACTTACATGTATCAGGAAAATCTCAAAATTAATATTTAATGTGTAAAATATATTGTAATGTAAAAATCGTACAATCATGTAGAGAGAATAGAGTAAATTAAATGGAGAGTCCCAATACCACCATTATTTAAATAATCGACATGTAGTAGACTTACATTGAAATGAAGTTAAAGAATAAATACGCAGATTCAGTAAACTTCAAAATAAACAACTTTTTTAATATTAGTATTAAACAATTTTTACTAAGGCGTATACTATGAAACAATTATAAAACAGAAGCATTCTTCTAACATCAACATTTTTATAATATAGAATATCACCCAAATACCGTAACAAGCATTAAGTAGTTAGATGTACATTTCAAGCTATTTTCAAGATAGTATATCAATCACGATTCGTGACAGAGGTATTTTATTTAGTTTTATCTTGTGCTACTGAAGATGGGCGCATAGCGCTTGAAATGTACATCTAGCTACTTAATGCTTGTTACGGTATTTGGGTAATATTCTATATTATAATTTAACACCGTAGTGATAATTTTTAAAATCAACATTTTTATTTATTATGGCAATGGTGGATGAGACATTTACTCTCTATATATATATAATCGCTTTTTAGCACTAAAATGGAAGAAGACTGCAATAGGGATTCAAACCATCCTAAACCTACCTCAACTATAAACACGCAACTCGCCCTTCGCGATCTTGTTCAACGTCTTCCAACCGTTTCCCTTCCCACAAATCCCCATGTTTCTTCACGCCCTCGTTCTATTCATTTGGTACTTGGTTCTGGAGGAGAGCTTCGATTATGTACCGTACTATCGAATAACGTTGCCTACCTCCACCAATTAAGATTACATACGAATGATAACAGCAAAGAAGCGAGCACGGCCATGTGCCTGAGAACGTTAGCTGGACTACACGGGCATCAGAGTGAAGTTAGGTCAGTGGCCTTTAGCGGTGACTGTCTGGCGCTGGTTAGTGGCGCCGCGGAGGGGGTGAAACTGTGGAATAGAGCAACTCAAGCCGGTCTGAGGAGTATCGGTACAGGGTTAGTTATAGTGCAATTATATAAAAATAATAATAAAAAGTGTACTATTTTAAAAATTATCACTACATCGTACGTCTAGCTACTTAATGCTTGTTACGGTATTTGGGTGATATTCTATATTAAAAAGTGTACTAGATCTTTTTTTGCTATGTTTACCAATGAGACTATGCAAACAATATCAATAGCAAATATGTAGTAAGTTATTTATTTGCAACTTCTACAAAAATATATATTATATCTTTACGTGAGATGATTATAAACTTCACTCTCATTTTTTATACTAGTATTAAGATGATTTGGAAGTAAAGAATTAAGAGTTCTAATCATGCAACACGTTAATTGAAATAATAAATTTTGCTTAATGGTTCATATTTAATGTTATCAGTATGTATTGCATAACAGCGCTTGCATCGAGATAAATACACTGCTTTTGAGGGTACAATGATCAGTAGATCTTCGAACTCTTATGATAATAGATATCTAAAAGATATTTAGATATTGTCTAAAGATATTGTCTAAAGATATTTAGACAATCAAAATAAATTTTAAAATTCGTCAAAAGCGAAATATGATAGAAAAATGAAAATATTCTCATATTAAATAACATGACCATATTATTGTATGGAATATTACCCAAATACCAAATAGAAAGCATATAATAGCTAGATGTGCATTTCAGAGGCGATGTCCCCATCTTCAGTAGCATAAGATAAAACTAAATAAAATACCTCCATCACTAACCGTGATTGCAATTGGATTACAGCAGTTTCTCAATTCCTGACATATATAATATAACTTTTAAATTACTGAATAATGGAAAATATGACCAGCGTATTCAAGTAATAACAATAATTCAGGGGTAGCCATTTTTCAACAGTTTATAGGTCATATTATATACGTCAGAGATTGGAAAACTTCTGTGATGTTGCCTATTCAATGAATTGTATAGCAATCACGGTTAGTGACAGAGATGTTTTATTTAGTTCTTATCTTTTGCTACTGAAGATGGGGGCACAGCCTTTGAAATGCGCATCTAGCTATTAAGTGCTTTTAGTTGAGATATTTGGGTGATATTCTATACAATTATTTAACACCGTAGTGATAAGTTTATAATCACTACATTAATTTAATCTCCCGTAATTTTAATATAAGATATGACGTCTATTGTTATGAGATGATACTTTTGCGTACTAATGAAATAGTTGAACATTGAAAACATTATCTTTGGACAGGGTATTCAGTGTATTCGAGCAAGATATGAAAACGTAAAATTATTTTTATCCCTTTTTCTGTACAAATATATCTTGCCATACAAGAAATCCCATTAAAAATTAGGCAGTTTTATTTTCGGTATTAACATTTAACATTACAAATGTTTATGAACTAGAACGTACAATTATATTTTGTTATTTGATGTTATTCGCGATATTTTAAGAAATAATCTTACTGTCATCTGACGAGTGTGCACAAAGAAGTAAATATGTGCAAATGTATAATTATTTCACCTTTAAATAAATAATTTCAAATTCTTCCATTCTCTAGACATGCAATTTATGAAATTATACATTTTTATTCTGTGAAGTGAATTGAACGTATAAGTTGGTCATTGGTATGGCGGTAAAACCCACATATCTGTGTATTTAAAGAATTAAAAAAATAAGATGGAAATATTTGATAATTTTGAATGGATGATGCAGAACCATTATTGTCTATAAAATAGGTTTACTAATTAAATTGTATTTTATGTTAAATAATTTGCGTTTAGTGTCACAAGCATATTGCAGTGGTCTCTTTGCATTTGAACATATAAACACAGGCTAAATCGAGTTTTTAAAAATGTTCTAAATATTCGAAAATATTTTTAATCGGTGTGCTATTGATTTATGTAGGTTTTTTGATAATTTTATACGACTTTTAGGTATGTTTTGAGCACAATATTCGTGCCAGGAGATCGACATATTTTAGCAGGATTAAAAGATGGCAAGCTATTGATTATAGATGTTGCTGCTGGCTATATAATAGAAGAAATTTCAGCACATACTTTGGAATTATGGAGCATATGTTTACTACCAGATCAAGTAATTTGATAATTCATAACTTTCCAATATACAAAACTTTTGCATTTATAGCGAGGTTGTGTTACCGGTGGCGGCGATAGCACTGTTAAGTTTTGGCAGTTTGAACTTGTTACTGACAAAGAAAGTGAAAGTAAAGCCAAAGTTTTATCTTTGGTTCACACCAGAACATTGAAATTGGAAGAGCCTGTATTATGTGTCAAAATATCGCCAAGTGGCAAGTTTATTGCAGTAGCATTATTGGATTCTACTGTGAAAATATTCTTCGTGGACACATTTAAAGTAATACGGAGTTATAATATGACCGCTATGAATAATTTGTCAATTGCCTTCAATTTCTTATCAATCTGCGATATATTTCATAAAAATCAACACAATTGTAACAAAAATGCTAAATTATTTTGAACTAACGTTTAAAGAATTAATTGTTCAACTCTTTAATACTAAACCCGCCTCTTGTGAAATTCTCATTAGAATTATAAATAAATATATTGTAGGTATAACGTATGCCTATATTTATAAAGTTCATTGCTACACGGTAATACACTTTTGGCATGTTCCATATTTTTTCTTCTCAATTTTGAAATGCTATTATAGATGGTTGACCTCTTGCTGCAATGATCGTTTTAAACATAATATAATTATCTGACGGAACATCCTCTACTTTTTTGAGCAATTAGCACCTTTGAAACGTTTTTAAATATTTATTTTATAGCCTAACTTACAACAAACGTATTAAAATGATTTTTTATTTTTTTTTACAGTTTTACTTATCGCTTTATGGTCATAAATTGCCAGTGGTCACAATGGATATTTCTTATGATTCTACTTTAATAGTCACGGGATCAGCTGATAGAAATGTTAAAATTTGGGGTATGGACTTTGGAGATTGTCACCGTAGTCTTTTCGCTCATGAAGATACAGTTACTTGCGTTCAGTTCGTCCCCAGAACTCATTACTTCTTTACTTGCGGCAAAGACGGGAAATTGAGAGAATGGGATGCGGATAACTTCAACAAAATTATTGAACTACATGTAAGTCATATTGAAATGTCTCATATTAGTTACTTATTATCTAATTGAACCCTTATCGATAATATCGATTTGAAAATATCCAGTTATACGCAGGTTTATGTGCTTCTTTTACATATTTTATTAAGCGTGCATACATAGAAAATATTATTTTAGGGTCATGTCGGTGAATGCTACAATTTATGTGTTAGCTCAAATGGACAATACGTAGTTACTTGTGGATCGGACCGAGTTTTGCGCTTGTATGAGAAAACGGATCAAGTGGTTGTCGTGGAAGACGAACGAGAGGAGGAGAGGGCCGAAGCGGAGGACGAGATTTTGGCAACGGGAGATCAAGCAACACTTGTTCCCAGCCAACCTGGTCTCAAATTACCTTCAAAGAAAACGGTTGGAAGTGAAAAAGCGGTAATTAAAAAATTTCTAATTTAAGTTAAAGAGTCCGCAATCCTAAAGATTGGTTGGAAACAGCACGCCATGCCGATCTATCCTGAGCTAATCCCTTCATCTCCCTATAGCTATTCATCTCAACGTCTTCAACTATCTGACTCACATACTCCAATCTAGGCCTACCTACCCCTCTCTTTCCCTCCACTCTACCTTCTATGATCAATTGCATAATCCCCCCATGCCTAAGAATATGCCCTACTAATCTGTCTCTCCTACGCTGTAACACTCTCCAAATACTTCTCTTCTCCCCTACTAACTCTAGTACAGCTTCATTTGTTACTTTATCTTCCCAACCAATCCTCATCATCCTCCTATAACACCACATTTCGAATGCTTGTAATCTACGCTTCTCTTCCTTTCCTATAGTCCACGCCTCACACCCGTACAGTGCTACACTCCAAACATATACCTTCAGTAATCTTTTTCTAATACCCAAGTCAATATTTGATCTTAAAATCTGTTCCTTTTCTACGAATGCCTTCCTACACTGTGCTATCCTACACTTTATATCTACCTTGCTTCGATTATCTTTTGTGATTCTACTGCCTAAATAACAAAAATCTGACACTTCTTCGATTCTATTATCTCCTATTGAGATCCTCATTTTTCTACTGCATTCCTTTTTGTCACACCTCATCACTTTAGTTTTACCTATATTTATTTTCATGTTAAAATCCCTAGTCAATACTGCCTGCATACCATTCAATACCCTTTCTAAATTCTTTTCGCTTTCTTCCAATATAGCTATATCGTCTGCGAATCTCAGCATATATATTTTCTCTCCCTGTACATTCACACCTACACTATACTCTTCTTTTACTTTGTTTATTGCATCTTCTATATATAGATTAAATAATAACGGTGAGAGTGTACATCCCTGCCGAACTCCCTTCCTTATTTTTGCTACCTCTTCTTCCCCCTCAATTCTAACTAAGGCAGTTTGGTGTTTATATAAATTAAAAATTATTCTCCTATCCTTATAATCTATACCCGTTTCTTTTAAAATTCTAAACATTATGTCCCAATCTACATTATCAAATGCCTTTTCTAAGTCTACAAAAGTTATGCAAGTTACCTTTCCTACCCTCTTTCTTTTTTCTACTACCGTTCTTAGTGCTAGAATCGCCTCTCTCGTCCCTCTGTTTTTCCTAAAACCAAACTGATCTTCTCCTAGCCTTTCCTCTACTTTATTTTCTAATCTCCTATAAATAATCTTTAACAATATCTTCGATGCATGTGATAGTAGGCTAATGGTCCTATAGTCCTCACACAAATTAGCTCCTATTTTCTTCGGCATTGTTACTATTCTACTACGCTGAAAATCCTGTGGTACTTCTCCCTTCTCATATATTTTACAAACTAACCTGTATAATCGCTCCTGCATTTTTTCCCCTGCGTGTTTTATTAATTCGGCTGGTATCATATCAATCCCCGCTGCTTTGTTATTCCGTAAATCATTTAATGCTCTATGAAACTCTGACCTAAGTATGCTAGGACCTAAGTCATCCTCATCTATCTGTTCCACATTTTCTAGCTCCTCCATGTCCTGCCTACCTTTATATAAATCTTCAAGATACTCCTTCCATCTTCTAGCTTTTTCCTTATTTTCTGTGAGTTCCTTACCCTGCTTATCACATATAATGTTACCCTTTGGTTTTACTTTAGAAAAATGTGACTTAATTTTCCTGTAGCCCAAATCTACTTTACCTCTTCTCATATCCTCCTCAATGTCCTCACAGTTTCCTTTTATCCACTCTTCTTTCGCTAGCTTGCATTTCCTATTAATTAAGTTCCTTAGTTCCTTATATTTTTTCTGTCCTGCTTCTGTGTTTCCTATTTTAATTTTCCTTCTTGCTTCTATCATTTCCACTATTTCTTCCGTGATCCATTCCCTCCTACCTGTCCTTTTCTTTGTGCCTAATACTTCATTTGCTGCTGTAGTTAACCCATTTCTGATTTCCCTCCATTCGCAATCTATGTCGCTCCTTGATGTTCCATTAGCCATGATTTCTACTTTCTGCTTGTACTTTTCATATACATCAGCTAATTTTAACCTATCGACATCTACTCTGACCTGTTTGGACTTCTGTAATTTCTTGAATTTGACCTCTGAGTCCAGGACTACTAAATTATGGTCACTATCAATATCTGCTCCAGGGTAACTCTTACAATTCTTAATCTGGTTCCTAAACCTCTCTTTAACCAGTATGTAATCTATCTGATACCTCCCTATATCTCCTGGCATTTTCCACGTATATATCCTGCGCTTGTGATTCTGAAAAAGCGTGTTTGCTACCACTAGCTTATTCCTAATACAAAACTCTACCAATCTATCCCCTCTATCATTACGTGTTCCTATTCCATATTCTCCTACTATTGGAACTTCCTTTCCCTTACCTACTACGGCATTTCTAATTTATATTCATTCAATTCGTTAAGATTTCGTTAAGTCCAAATTTCGTGAAGATTTTTTAAGAAGTCAAAAGTTTTCGTATCAAGGTCACCACTCCAATACATTCATTACTGCTTGCCTATATAAGTATAGATAGTTGGTTTTACTTAAAAATTGAATAGAAGGGGCTATGCATTACGATTGCGCTGCTCTTGGAATATCGGAAGTATCTATTAAAGCTGTTTTTCCTTTAATTGATTTACAATTATATATAATTGTATAGCAATCACGGTTTTTTATTTTTTATTTTATTTTTTATCTTGTGCTACTGAAGATTTTAGGTATTTGGGTGATATTCTACCCAATTATTTCATACCGCAGTGACAATTTTTTAAGCAGTTTTCCTTTGTTTTTGTAGGCAGAAAATATTTTAGAATGTCTTGAGGTATCTCAGCAATACAGAGAACAGTTGCAGGAACATGCAGCTTTGCAATCCGCTTCGGGTCAAATTGTTGCACCTCCACAACTACCATTAATTATGGAAGCGTATAAAGTTACAACATTGGATGACTACTTACTAGAAATTTTAAAAAATATAAGATCCAGGTAATGGTCTAAATTTTAACTAATGCTCTAAGTGTGATAAGACTAATAATATTTTTATCATTGGAAGTGATTTAGAAGAAGCGCTCTTGCTACTTCCATTTACGACAGTCTGCGACTTAATGCAACAACTAATTCCCATATCGAACAGATCTGATTATACGGAATTAGTATGTAAAGTGGTTACATTTTTATTAAAAATTCACCATGGACCTATTGTGTCAAATCAAGCAGTTTTATCTACGTTAAAAACGCTGCAAAAGAACATCATGGGAAAAGTTGAAGAACTTCGGGTAACATATTTAAAATGCGATCTCGTGTTTAAAATAGACAATTATAAAATACAATTTTTATCGCTTTTGTAGGATATTATTGCCTATAATTATTATGGGTTGCAGTATTTACAAAGAGAAATTGAATCCCGAGAAGGAATACAATTATTTAGAGACGCCACTCAAGAAAGAAAAAAGGGTGAAAAGAAACGGAAACAGCGCGAAAAATTAAAAAGATCTATTATGGTTTTGACATAGTCACAAGTTTTTATAAGATAATTAAAAAACGACTATAAATCGATGTTTAATAAAGAAACATTCATAAATTACACTTTTATTACGTTTCCCTTTATAAGAAACGAACAGATTAAAAACCATTTATAATTCATACATTTTTTTGGTATTCTAATTAGATTTTTTACGTTTTCTTGGCGCGAACATAAATAATCGGTCCGTCGGTAGCTAGCTAGGACTTGTTAAAGTTATAACCCGTGCAAGAGGTGAAGTAAGGAGTTTTTAAGGATAAACTTGTATAAAGTAGCAAAGAGTAATATTTATTTATAAGCACAGTATTTGATCTTCCGGTACAATTAATATAAAAGCTAATTTGACGGCTCCAAATATGATAATTTAATATATATATTTAGTGTATTACGGTTTGTCTTCGAAAATAATAAAAAGTCCATTAAGCTGTGTGAAAATGGTCGCAAGAGAAGAGTGCCTTCCCTTGCCTTCTGAACGAAGCCAAGAATATCTGCAATTAATTTGATTCATACACTTTTATACATACATCTTCTACTACAAAATAAAATACGTAATAGTAATCCTTGGTAATAGTCTACATCGCCTCTTCAAATTTTAAATGCGGTCCATAATTTAGTAGTTTTTTTTTTATGTAAAAAAATCAATGAAAAATATGCTAATCTGTAATACAAAATTGAAGATTTACAAATTAATCCATTTATAAAAACAAGCAACTCAATTAATTATAGCTAATAGCATAGAAGCATATGGCACAAGTAAAGCACAATTTGTTTTACTTGAAGTCCAATTGAAATATATATTCATCTATTATTTATAAAGTCTTTGCAGATCGCATAAATCATCATTTGGTTCAATGTATTCGTTCGAGATTTTGTATTGTTCATGCAAAAAAAAACTAGTTTTCATTTTCTGTTTTGGCAGTGAGTGCCATGAGAGTGAAGTTGACATCATCTTTTTCTAGTGCTATAAACTCCTTGCTACAGACCCGAACCGCGTCCTCCAACAGAGTATTGGCTGTTGTAGCGCCATGGTTGATGGGGAACGCTTTACGACCATCTAGCTCGTATAGGCAACCGTTGCGATGAACAAAAGCAACGAAATGATGGTTCACCTCATTTGGAGCCACCATCTAAGGATTAAATAAATGAAAAGTAATCAAATCTTTTAATTGTTACTCATAAGGACAGAGTGCAGAACATATTTCCAATGGTATATATAATACATAGTAGTGGAATCTTCACGTAAAAAAATTCATCACCTGAAAATCGGCGCTAAATTTTGCTGGCCATATACAAATATCGTTGCCAAGCATAAAATTGCAACGGTTCTTAGACAAACTAATGATGTGTTGCCTGATCGTAATTTGGCAAGCAAACATAGTGCACTCGCATATGTGTGTAAAAACTGCAATGTGGCAGGCCAGTTGCGAGCGCCGCCAGTCAGGTTTTTCAAATTAAATTGATACGACTTTGACGAATACAAAAACTGAGATTACGATTGGGAGAAACATTTTTTTAACAAAAAGTTAAATGATAAATATTTTAAAATTGCGTAACTTACACTGTAATTTTGCAATTTGTAATATTAAATTGATGAATTCAATTTATTTGCAACCTTAAATAATGGCTGGGGGAATGGTGCTGCAACAGGAACTGTAATGTAAATTATACTATTATAATAGTAATAGAATTTCAAATGGAGACATTTATTTCATCTTTATACCAGTTGGCGAAGGGATTGTAACGACTATAATTAGCAATTTAATATCGAATGCAATGGAAGAAGATGGAATAAGCGTAAAACTAACAAAATTGTCTTGTGCATACATTATTTCCTATCTAAAACATATATTTACTGTTCTCTGACCGGTAGTTTTGATCCTAATACAAGAAAAGTAGATTCTACAACACCCATAAATAAAATTCATAAAATAATCTAACAATATTAGTACTACTCGACTATTCAAAGGCCTTTGATACAATTAATCATAATGTGCTGTTTTGGATGAATAGAAGCACAATTTCAAGATCTTGGAATACAGTTGCTTTTCTCAATAGTTATTTTGCTCAACGAAAACAAATCGTAAAATTAAATGAAAAACGATCCGATTACATCGAGGTTACCAATGGAGTGCTGCAATGTTCGATTCTAGGGCCGATTCTATACGATTTATACGAGTCAATTCCACAAAGCAGTGACGAACTATAGGTTACATATGCACGCGGACGACAAGCAGTTATATAATTCAACAAAAATCTAAGCTTTTGCAATTGAAATTAATTTACACAAGCCGACACTTTATAAATAGGAAAACAAAAACGATATTATATAAATCTCTTGTCTTGTCAACTTCTGTGATTCTGTCTATGGACCTTGCAGAACGCAAGAATATTCATATAAAATACAGAAGGTACAGGATGCGTGTCTAAAATTAATATTCGGCATCAGAAACCGCGAACATATATCATTTAAATTACATGGCTAATCATGCGAAACCGTAGATTTTTACATATATCCAGTCAGTTTAATAAAATAGTACTGCATAAATGCCCCGAGTTATTTCAGTTCAAAAATAACTTTTCGCTCCGATGTTCATACTATTAACATTATATTTAAAGGCCGCTTGTCATAAGACATCATTTTTCAAAAGGTCAGGTCAAGTTAGCTCATTTAATGGTCGCTTGTCATAAGACATCAATTTTCAAAAGATCCTTCGGATATCAGATTGTCAAAATCTACAATAAAATACCTAACAATATGAAAGTATTGTCTGATCATCAGTTTAAATCTAGTTTTAAAAACAAATATTTTTCTTGCAATGCAACGAATAATGGTAGGTAAGTATGCTCTAAATATATAATATTAGTTATGTATCGTTTTGTTTTACAATAAATTAATTAGGTTGCATAATTAGTGTTCATAATAATTTTAGAATATATTGATTGTTATTTAATTTTATCGACTTTATGGATTATGGAAGTACAGGCGTTCTTTGGAAAAAAGTTGTTCTGAATATATGCCTTTTTCCCCAAAATTAGTACATTAGTACATAATATTTGTAAAACGAAAATATATTCAATATGGAAAATAAATGATTTATTATTATTATAAAAAATGCATCGAATACCGCAAAAAGCATGCATGAAAATTGATATATAATTATTTCAAATTATTTAAAACATAATATTTTAAATTATAACTAGAAGTTAAAGAACTGGCTGGAGAGTATAGGACGTTTATATTTAATAACAAATTTCTTTTTAAAAAATGAATGAAAAATGAAACATTTGCGACCATTTAAGCAATGCTTATTTTACCTAGTATCAAAAATTGTTGAAACTAATTAAGTCACAAATGCGTTTTCCAATCAAAATCTTCCAAATGTCGAACAATTCAAATAATTTATTTTGATATTATATGTTATGTATAAATGTACAAAAGTGCAAAAAATATCAATATTACAATATTGTATTGAATAGAAGAAAAAAAACTGAATTCGATATATCAGTTACATATAATTTAAAATATTGTTCTTTATTTAAAGTTTACGTAAACTAATTCGCACAGTACAAAGAAAATGATATATCATCGTGTACGAATTAAAAATTAAAGAAATATCGGAAATAATATAGAAATACTGCCAATTAATAACGTTCCTTTCAATTTCAGTGGATCTCAATTTTAGTTATAATATTAAAATCCAATGAGCTGCCGATATAAATAAAATAGATTATAAAAATATAATAATGTATGAATGAATTATTAAAAAGTGCTCCCATTTTGAACATAGTTAGTTAGTTAAAGAGTCCGCAATCCTAAAGATTGGTTGGAAACAGCACGCCATGCCGATCTATCCTGAGCTAATCCCTTCATCTCCCTATAGCTATTCATCTCAACGTCTTCAACTATCTGACTCACATACTCCAATCTAGGCCTACCTACCCCTCTCTTTCCCTCCACTCTACCTTCTATGATCAATTGCATAATCCCCCCAAGCCTAAGAATATGCCCTACTAATCTGTCTCTCCTACGCTGTAACACTCTCCAGATACTTCTCTTCTCCCCTACTAACTCTAGTACAGCTTCATTTGTTACTTTATCTTCCCAACCAATCCTCATCATCCTCCTATAACACCACATTTCAAGTGCTTCTAATCTACGCTTCTCTTCCTTTCCTATAGTCCACGCCTCACACCCGTACAGTGCTACACTCCAAACATATACCTTCAGTAATCTTTTTCTAATACCCAAGTCAATATTTGATCTTAAAATCTGTTCTTTTTCTACGAATGCCTTCCTACCCTGTGCTATCCTACACTTTATATCTACCTTGCTTCGATTATCTTTTGTGATTCTACTGCCTAAATAACAAAAATCTGACACTTCTTCGATTCTATTATCTCCTATTGTGATCCTCATTTTTCTACTACATTCCTTTTTGTCACACCTCATCACTTTAGTTTTACCTATATTTATTTTCATGTTAAAATCCCTAGTCAATACTGCCTGCATACCATTCAATACCCTTTCTAAATTCTTTTCGCTTTCTTCCAATATAGCTATATCGTCGGCGAATCTCAGCATATATATTTTCGCTCCCTGTACATTCACACCTACACTATACTCTTCTTTTACTTTGTTTATTGCATCTTCTATATATAGATTAAATAATAACGGTGAGAGTGTACATCCCTGCCGAACTCCCTTCCCTATTTTTGCTACCTCTTCTTCCCCCTCAATTCTAACTAAGGCAGTTTGGTGTTTATATAAATTAAATATATTTAATTTATATAAATTTATTTAAATTAAATTTAACATAGTATTATTCACGAATTATAGGTATAGTAAATAACTTAAATAAGAATATTGTAAACTTACTTTAGACTGTCCCTCTTGGGCCAATTCTTCATGAGTCTCTACGATCTTACCACAGGTTTTCTGTAATAATTCCCCACGTTCTTCAGCAGTCATGTTAACACTCTTGTCCAACATTTCCTTAAAAGGACCATCTTCCAGGTGTAGTCTGAAATTTAAAAGGAAATAGATACGGAAACGAACATAGCATACGATTAATACTTACAGCTCTTGGTTATTAGCCACACTATGGATCAATGCTACAGTACCGCATGCATTAGAAACAATTTGTTTCAGGTAATAAACGCTATTGTCTACAACTTGCCCTTCATTCTTAAGTCTCTCCTCTTGAGCGGATGAGTAATCATAAAACTGACAAATTACAGCGAGAAATATTTCAATTTAGTTAAACGCATAACAAAAAATGAATTTCATCTAAACACACACCTTCTGGCTACAAGGGAACAACAGAATTACAGCCAATACCGGCTTTGGAACCCAATCCAAAACATCGGGTTCCAGTCCATAAACATCCACCATATTCCATTTTTTCGGTACTCCAAGTAGGTTTAGGAACTAACAGATCCGATTTATTAATCAAATATAATATATTATTACTTGTAATATAACTAGTAGCGTTTTATTGTGATTACCTTGTTCATAACCTGCAAATAATATTTTTTAAATATACATTTTTCTTGAAAATACATTAGATGCAACATAAGAAACAGTAATACGTACATCGGGATTGGATTCTAAAGGCAACCAAGCCATTTTTGAACTGTTAGAAGCAAAATGCGAATTTTCCAACAATTTTTTTAGGAACAAAGTGATACCTGTCCTTCGTTTGTCGGCTTTTAATTGTATAGGCTTATGCCGTTGCTTGTCACTTACTTACATCCGTTGTACTGTCATTAGAAATAGACGTGTATTTATATGGGTAGCATAGGCAACCGAATTAACATGAACGCAATCCTTATACACGACTACCCATCTTATTACATTATCACTTTCGTCACATACGCTCTACCATAACAAATAAAATTATCCTAGAATCACAAATGAAGTTGTCAAATACTTATGCATTTATTACTATTATTTATCCGTAATAACGAATAAGAATCAATTTATTAAAAATAGAACAAAAACGGGATTTCCTCACAATCATCATGAATTTTAAGTTATAATAGAAAATAATATACCTTTTATATCAAGTTATTTAATATGATTTTGCTTTATAAATTAATATACAGAAATAAATTACAAAACAAATTTTCGCCTGCTAGTTTCAACCTGTCTCCTTCGGTTTTCAATTATCCATTCATATTGGCCATGTTTGCTATCAAAGGTACCTTTTTGCAAAGAACGCAATTTCAAAGTGAAACGTGGTCCCAATTCTTTTAATTTGCTCTTAGTTCCATCTTCATTAAAAGTATATCTAAAAATAAAAAAGTGAATGCACAATTATTCACTTGTATCCAAACGGAAACATGTTTTAACCAAGATAATAAAAATTTCAAAAATCTTTCTATCGTAATTAATTACTTGAAATGACGAAAGAAAATAAAGTCTCGTTGATTATGAAACGTGACGACACGACGACCTTCAAACTCAGGACTGTAATGGAAAAGAGCGGCTAATTGTCTTCCAACGCTCATGCCTAATCTCGTAGTAAATTGTTGAAGAGCTACTTCGGGTCTGTGAACTGTAATATCCCTGAAAAAATGAACATGTTTCTATAAAAAATGCTGGAGTAACCAGTTGGATTGTTAATAGGTACAGTATAAAAATTTCTTATGGATTATATATTTATTAGGCTAAGGTAGGCACCCACTAGATCAAAATACATAAACAGTACAAACCATATAATCCATTACAATTGTTTAACAGATCACCGACTTACAATGTTTTATACGAGAAATCAAGTCAATACTTCTAAATCATGCTTTTCACAGTATAATTGAATTTGAACTTTATCTAGCTAAGCTATAAAATTATTAATTTGCTGCTAATTGAATTAACCTCTCTGTAATTAGTTTGCAATTGCGTATAAACATTTAACTCAAAATCAAATCAAGAAAATATATCACTATGTTCATAACAGTGATATATTTTCTTGATTTGATTTGCTTATGACCTTTAATCATTCATTTAAATTTTAATTAACTATTTTATGCCAAAATCCTACTTACCATCCTATATATAATCTTATTTTAATTTAATATGAATATGTATAACAATTATAAATAATATAGTGACAAAAAGGAATGCAGTAGAAAAATGAGGATCTCAATAGGAGATAATAGAATCGAAGAAGTGTCAGATTTTTGTTATTTAGGCAGTAGAATCACAAAAGATAATCGAAGCAAGGTAGATATAAAGTGTAGGATAGCACAGGGTAGGAAGGCATTCGTAGAAAAAGAACAGATTTTAAGATCAAATATTGACTTGGGTATTAGAAAAAGATTACTGAAGGTATATGTTTGGAGTGTAGCACTGTACGGGTGTGAGGCGTGGACTATAGGAAAGGAAGAGAAGCGTAGATTAGAAGCACTTGAAATGTGGTGTTATAGGAGGATGATGAGGATTGGTTGGGAAGATAAAGTAACAAATGAAGCTGTACTAGAGTTAGTAGGGGAGAAGAGAAGTATTTGGAGAGTGTTACAGCGTAGGAGAGACAGATTAGTAGGGCATATCCTTAGACATGGGGGGATTATGCAATTGATCATAGAAGGTAGAGTGGAGGGAAAGAGAGGGGTAGGTAGGCCTAGATTGGAGTATGTGAGTCAGATAGTTGAAGACGTTGAGATGAATAGCTATAGGGAGATGAAGGGTTAGCTCAGGATAGATCGGCATGGCGTGCTGTTTCCAACCAATCTTTAGGATTGCGGACTCTTTAACTAATGTATAACAATAATTAGTAAACTAAGTCCCCCTACAAAACTATAATTAGTGACATATGTTACTGTGATGTTTATGAATTATTGTCACTATGTGATTCGTATCTAAAACATTCTGCATACGTAGTTCTCTCCATAACCATGAAGAGAACTACTATGTATATTATTTACATTTACTATTTATATTATTGTGTACCCAAATCTGGACTTTTAAACAATAAAACTGTATATATCTATCTATATTATAAAGTATCAAGTTTTTATATACTATAGTGGAAAATTATTAGAAATTAAAATACGGTAACTAGTAGATTAAATTTTAAAAATTATCACTACGGTGTTAAATTATATCATATATCATATATGATAGTATATCAATCACGATTCGTGACAGAGATATTTTATTTAGTTTTATCTTGTGCTACTGAAGATGGGCGCAGAGCGCTTGAAATGTACATCTAGCTACTTAATGCTTCTTACGGTATTTGGGTGATATTCTATATTATAGTAGATTAAATGTTATTATATTTTTCGTAAATTTTACCGATAGTTTTTCCTCATTTCTGGCGTTAATTTCACGTTACTTAGTTTGAAATGTGCGGTTGGTCCATTGGGCAAATGAATGACTAGCATTCCATTAGGTTCTTTTCGATTTTCGTTGACTACAATAAGATCAGTATAACCGTGTTCTGCAGCGCTTTTAACCATTTTCTTTATCCCAGAACTGAAGGAAATAATTAAATTAAAGAACGATTTAGATATGATTTCAATTAAAAGATTTTACTATATACGGAGAAATAGGTATTTTCAAAAAAAATAATAACTTACCGATTACGAAATAGAAAGCGCGAGTTCGGTATAATTCTGGTCAATTCCTTGCCGAAAAGCCTTGTTTTAGAACATGGATTGTCGCTGAATGTAACGAGAGTTTTCGGCTCATAAGATTGATTAAAATAATCACTAAATTCGTCCGCGCTTAAATCTTCTCTAATGATTTCATTATCTTCAGTGTTTAAATCACCTACATGGGTTTCATCTTTTTCCCTAAGTGAGTCTAATGTGTGTGGTACTTTCTTGGGAGCATCTGACTTTTTGCGTTTATATTTTTCTTGCTTCTTTGCTTTTTTCGCTTCCTTTTTAAACTTTTGAAACTTCAGATTCCGCACTATTTTATTTTTGATATGTTGAAACTTGTTTTTATGTGGAAAGATAACTTCACCGGAAGTTGAAGGTGTTTCGTGCTCATCGATAGGTTGTTCTGAGAATGTAGAGTCATTATTAGCTACATTTTCTTCCATATTAAGTGAAAATTCAGGGCACATGGGAGCGCGTTGCATTGGTTTATTTTTAAAGAAGTCAGGTTATTTGTATTCATTATTTTATGAAGCACGATGTCAACGTCATTTATTCTTTTTTTATTTTAGACCAGGCAACTGAAAGAACTGAGAAGTAATTATGGTAACGGTAAAATGATAGACTAATAGAAATAATTTATCAATGACCATAGGATCATATTGAATGGTCAATTTGTTTGATAGGACGTACTTATTTATACTATATTATCAATGATATAAACATGCATGCAAATGCAAGTAGTTGTCAAAAGTCAATAAATGGCGGGTACGATTTTGGTTGAGAATAGCGGGATAGGGAAAGGTAAATAAATACAGTCAACTAAAACCATACGATAAAAACCTAGGGTTGGCTTATAATTTTGCATTTAACTTAAATATTCTAACAGGTAAATAATTGATAAAAAATTAAATTAAGTAAAATTTACAAAAATATCCATATGTCAGTGTAATCATAGGTATTAAATACCTAACCTGGGATCCATAGCTGAATGGAAAACTGACAACCTCAATACCCTTGGAGAGTAGGCTACTTGGTATACACAGCTGTATCGCGGAACATGCACTAAATCATTAACCCTATTCTCAGCTGATCGTACCTAATGGTGGGATAGAGATGATAAAAATATTTAAAATGTCATAGAAGAAAAAACAAAATGTACGTAAATTAAAACACGTATTGCTAACACCGCGTACATAATAACATATATAATTTGAAGTTGAGAGAGTGCCAACAAATTTCAAACATTGACGACTTAGTTTCACGTCGCGCAAAAAACGGAAGAAAAATGGTTGGATCAGTGGGACATGTAGTTATTGGTAAGCCAAAATTTGCAGAAGTTACACATATTTTCAAGAATTAAATTTCAGGGGGAGGAACTGGATTTATTGGAACACATTTGTGTAAAGTTTTGAAAGCAAAAAAATACAACTATACCATTATATCTCGGATGCCGGGACCTCAAAGAATGACCTGGCATGATTTAAAAGAGAAGGGTTTACCCGTAGGAACTACAGCTGTCGTAAATTTAGCTGGACAAAATGTTTTAGGTGTGTGTAATTAATAACTGTTTAACTTAAATTGAAGAAAGCAATCTTAGATATTAGGCGCCGTTGGACAGAAGGATTTAAGCAGAACGTTTGGAATTCGCGCATAAATACAACCTGCGCTTTGGCAAATGCTATAGTAAAGGCAAAAGATGAACCTAATGCTTTCGTTGCAATTAGCGGTGTCGGTATTTATGAGCCCCATGAATGTAGAGAGTATACGGAAGAATCTAGGGGAAAAGAATTCGACTTCATATCTAAATTGTGCATTGAATGGGAAAATGCTAGTAAACTACCTACTACTTGCACATGTCGACGAGTTGTACTTAGAACTGGTGTTGTCTTAGGTAAAAAGCACATGAACACTCTTAACTATTAACTTGTTATAATGTAGAATATCACCCAAATACCGTATCAAGCATTAAGTAGCTAGATGTACATTTCAAGCGCTATGCGCCCATCTTCAGTAGCACAAGCTAAAACTAAATAAAATACCTCTGTCACGAATCGTGATTGATATACTATCATTTAGTTTTATCTTGTGCTACTGAAGATGGACGCATAGCGCTTGAAATGTACATCTAGCTACTTAATGCTTATTACGGTATTTGGGTGATATTATATATTATAATTTAACACCGTAGTGATAATTTTTAAAATATTAACTTGTTAGTACAATAATTAATATCACTTGTATTTCAAGAATTAAAAACACCGTGGTATAGTCGTTACGACTGACACCACGGATGTTGTGGGTTCGAATTCCACACCGGTCAGGATATTTTCTGAAAGGGAAAATTCCTTCCAGGACCACGGATGTTGTGAATTGTTCAAATTTGTTTATATAACACAAATTGATTGTTTAATCACAGAATTATTGGAATTATTCCGACACAACTAGGTTGATGGATTGAATAAATTCTGTTCCATAGCATTTCAAAAATATATATTAATATTAATAATTTGGTGCATATTATTCTCGATTTTATTAGACCAGTTCAAATGTATTAAAATAGCGAATGGAGGGAGGAATTGAGTTATAACATAATTAATATGTTATTTAAATCATAATAATGCCAATCTAAACATAACTAGGAGCAGTCATTCTACAACCATATACAACTGGCAATGAATGCCGGGCAAATAGAATGCTGGCTACGAAATATTCATATTGGACCAAAATGATGCGTAATGCACCATGCATATTAGTGCAATATAGTTGCTTATTTTGCCAATTTTGATCTTTTAATTTTTTTATAAATTAAGTACTGATAATATAATAAGGTGTGATTAATAGTTGTTATTCATCTTAATATTACTATAATTTTGTTCTTTTATATATATATTACTGGATATATACTTTAATATTTTAATTTAAGGCACCGTTAAAAATAATGCCAATATATTTTTATGCTAACGGCAAATATATTATTTAAGGTAGAGATGGTGGAATGGTAAAGCAATTATACTTGCCATATTTCTTGGGACTGGGAGGGCCTATTCTTCCTGGTAATCAATTTTTGCCCTGGATCCACATCAATGATTTGGCGCGGCTAATTTTATTTGCAATCGAAAATAAAGTTACAGAAGTTATGAATGCAGTTTCTCCGCAAACAATCACTAACAGAGAATTTAGCCAGGTATATTAAAAGTGTGGGTATGATTCTGACGAAGAATAGATTTTCCAGTGAGAATCGTACCGAAATCTGATTTAAATTAAACTAAATATTAAATACATCTATATCAGGCTTTTGGTAAAGCTTTGGGGAGGCCTGCGATATTTCCAGTACCAAAATTTGTCATGAACATGCTGTATAATGAGGAACGCGCCAAAATGGTTACAACGGGTCAAAAGGTATTACCGAAAATGCATTGACAATATATTATAAAACTAATAATAAACTATGAACTATTTTTAGGTAGTTCCGAAAAGAACTCAACTCCTAGGATTTCAATACACTCTTCCAGATATAGAAAGTGCCTGTAAATCTCTGTTTATAGTAGTCAGAAAATCTATTGCTTAGAATGATTAATACTTCTTTGTTTCTTTAGTCACTTTTATTTAATGTATTGTAGCCGTCGTTATGATTAGTAAATTATTATAATTATCATATATGCATTATTTATTAGAAGACGGTAAATATAACATTTTATTTATTTTTATTAGAAACGTTTTATTAAAAATAATACAAGTATAAATAACTTTGACTCTTGCAATTTATAGAATGACTTGCATATACGATTAGTAATGTTTAAAAATTCACCCAATCATTTACATGTAATGCAGCACAAAAAAACGGAGTAAAGGCTCTTACAGACGTTACAATAATGTGCCAAATGTATAAAAAATGGTATAGAATAGCACCCAAATACCGTAAATCAAAGCATTTAATAGCTATATGCGCATTTCGAAGGCTATGCCCCCATCTTCAGTAGCACAAGAAATTTGCTATGTCATTAACTGTGATTTTTCGATTTAATTCAATTTATTAATGAAAAATCAACGATTTCGTAAAGTGATCTTTTAATTGAAATGAAGACAAACTGGGAAAGGCGTTTCTAAAATAATAAAGAATGTTAAATTAAATTTTAACCTTTTTACATTACTAATGTAAAATAGGTGAATTCATTTAAATCATCATCATTAAATTGTTTTGATTACGATATTTTCCTAATCGCAGCGGCTACAATTTTGTTCGGTATTACCAACTGCGATATTCCATCAGGACCTCTCCATTTCGGCCTATCTAGGTTTTCCTTCAGCCCATAACTTGCGACTTCTAATTTTAGATAGAGCGTCTATCTAGTTGCACATACTACATACCTATCACCTGTATCACAGACTCACTGCTGTTGTGATGATGGACCTGGAAGGACCTGTAACATGCAGTTTCAAGCATATGGCTATTTTCTCCTGGAATAGTATTGGTTAAATTACTTGGCATGAGTCATAGCTCTTGATGTGTTGTTATGTTGGTTTAGGCGTGATATATGCTTTATGTTTAAAACGATCCACTACGTAATGTGTACTCATTGTCCATCCTAAGTTATGGTTCTAATGGAGCCATTTATAAGTTATACGGAAACCGCAAGTATATTAACAAAGAATGGATTTGATAAACCCTATCATTGTAACAATACCGCGGATAAACGTACGACGTAGTCCGTGGCGGCTCGTGCCATTTCAATCTCGGGGGGCGCATTTCTTAAAAAAATAACATAATAGTGAGAAATCTTACCTAAAATGGATGCAAAATGATTAAATTCAATCATTTCTTGAAAGTGAATTCCACTCTTCTATCTTTCATTGATATAAACTTTTTCGTTAAAATTATAAATATCTCGCACCACATTTTTATTAATACACATCATCGCAAACGCGTTTAAACGATCATCACCCATAGCATTTCGCAAAAAAGTCTTGATTCTTTTAAGTGTTGAAAAACAACGCTCTGATTCAGCAGTGGTCATCGGGATTGTTAAAATAATTTTAAGTATTTTCATAGTTTCCGGGAAAGTTTCACTGAAATTATTTTGTAGCAATAATGAAAGAAAATTTGTGGCTCCAATTATTTGATAAAAATCTGGACGCGAGTAAATGACTTCTAATTCTGTTTTTAATCTGGTTTTATTCAAAAATGGATATGCATGACACACGGTTTCCAAAAGGTCCACTGGAAATTGTTTAGAAAATGTTGGCATCGATTTCGTGTTAAATAACTCAGCGGCTTGTAGATGGCCACGATATGAGAATCTGTCCTTCATCTGTGTTATAATTTTTTTTTGTAAATGTCTCGTGTAAAACGCCGCGTAAATGTTCGGTTTTGAGCACTCCTTGCACAAGTTTGCGATAAATTTAAATCAGGCAATGGCCTACCTAATTCTTTAATTTTTACTTTGTCCACAAGAGAAAGTCTACAAAACTCTATTTTCAATAAAGAACTAACACTATTAATTTTTATTAAATTATTTCTATTAAATATATTCTTGGAGAAACACGTGGCAAAATCGTACATACCTACATATCGTATATACACAGAACAAATGCTACTGTCTAATCTGGCTATTCTATATCAATTTATATACGTATATATATACTCTCTGTATATATATACTACTCTCTGTTCTCTCTGAAATTCTCTAGGACATTAAAGAAGCGCGACATCCAATAGATGATATACTACATCGGTCGCCTACACTCTATGATACACTCATCTTATTGCATATATACTGTATATATGTATTTAACTTGTACTGGCAATGGATAACTGCTGGGAATCTGTGACATATATTAGATAATGAAGCAAGTATGGAACCGAAGAAATAGAAGACATACGGCATACAGTCGCTCTCACCGATTGCTTGCAATAGAGTGAGATGAGTGCATATGCATTTAACCTGTACTGTGTAGCTGGGTGGCGCTGAACACGCAGCGGCACCACGCGAACGATAGATACAGCATCGGTCGCTACTATGACTTGCAACGAATACCACAACGAACGTCACACCGTGTTGTGTTGATTGTTATCGCGGTGCAAGCTTTATCTTTTAGGAAAAAGAATGCCGAGATAAAATATCGCAATACAATTATATATCTACGGTGATGCGCTCAATGTTCAGGAGGGGCGCGCGGCCCTGCAGCCTGCATAAGGAACCGCTACTGGACGTAGTAAAACAGCTTTTAACTGTTTCGTCCGTCATTACAACAAAGAATATGAAGACAACTGAAGGTTCAAAGATATTCATCCTTGAAGTAACTTTTCTAAAAAAAAGTATTTATACAAAATGTTGAATTTGCAAAATGAAAACTTTTATACACCACAAAACTTTTGAAAAAAAAATACTTCACATCAAGATAAAAGAAAGTGTACCTATACAAGATTTTTGGAAGGATACACAAATTGCTCAAAAATATTTTTTTTTCAATTTCCGATTCTTATGTTTTGTCCTATTGAATATTAACACGTCTTAGGGTATATAATATAAACAGAACGATGGTATTATATCACCATTGAATATTTACGAGGATACGCATATATTTTATTATTTACTCTCACGTTTCTTGCATTGCTTTTGATACAGTCACCAGTTATTGTGCCGTTAAAAATAATACAGCCGTATGTACCTGCGTAAAAGTTTATTATGTGATCCTAAACAGCAGAAGCCATAGCAAGTGACTAAGTAGTGAGGAATTCATTAAACAGTCATCAATGTAGTACATGTTTTAAGGGTGCTCGTCCATCGGATCAAAATTCTTCATCTGCAACACCGAAAAATATAGTTTCAAGTTATTTATTATTTATTTCATTATTGATGTAAGTTTAGATTTGGAGGATATTATGGGATTTAAAAAGAATGTAGTATGTATTTTCTACGCAACTCATTTTCATGAACTCCGATGTTAAAGTCTAGCCCTAAAGAATTTAAACAAAAAGTAAAGACTGTCTTTTAAAAACAGAAGCTGCTAATGGCCCTAAAAGTCTTTGTGGTTGTAAATCTAAAGCCACAATAGTCTAATATAAAAGAAATTTTTACAATAGAGAAATATAATCAACATAGGAAATTATATAGAAAGGGCAGACACCTGTGTAGGGCAACGCAAATGGAGATGGTGAATGTATATTATATACTTAAGAAAATAAATGTATTTTTGCTTTGTGTCGTCAGTGGTCATTCAATCTTCAGTACATCTTGTTTGTTAAGAAACTTGCAGATGTTTTCTGCAAGCGTTTGCTTCTACAATTTGATTAATACATTGATTTTTTGAAATGTACTCATTTTTCATACCATTAGATACTTTACCCAATAGCTCTTTTGTATAAATAAATCAAAATCGTTCAAAGAACTCTGTGATTCTGTTAAACTTGAAAAGCTTATTGAAACCAAGGTTTCTTAGTATTTCACTGTATTATTTATTATATTCTATATATGAAAGCTTATATACCCTTCAGATATTCCCTATCCGTATTAATTTTGTATAGGGAGTGGCAACAATTATCGATCATTCGTTTTATATTTATTCGTATATAAGAAATAATTATTAATATATAAATTTTTTAAACAATGCGAAGCTTAAGTGGATATGTGAATTGTTAATCACCTGATTTTGTGTGTGTTTGTTTTATCAAAACCAGCCGATAAACTATCCAAACTTCATTAACGCTGCCTGTGTGTCGTAACTTTTCAACAAATCGATATTTATTACGAAACCGACAAACAATTCCCAGAATTCCTCCTAGCCGAACTATAGTTCGGTTCTGTCCTCCTTGTCGCCTCTAGAGGATCGCATGATCCAGTATAATATATCTTCAGCTTTATCCCACTATTGGCGGGTTTCATGTACGTAGGCAGTTTGGCACCCCAACGTCTGTCCTGGCGCAGAGAATATCCACCGCCCCTTTCAGAAATATCACGTAATTGAATTTACTATTTGTCAAAATTTTGTTACACGAAGGATTTATTTCTACAAACTCTGCCTATGGATAATATTGTATTATATAAAAACATAAGAAAAATGCTTTTCCTACACGACATTATGAAAAATATATGGAAAGTGTGATTTATTTATTATATTTGGTATTGTTTGTATTTTCGCAGTAAATGAAATTAAAGTAAACATACAATTTCTTCAATTAAAAATCTACATGAGCGCACGGCTTATTCAGCTAGAAACATGGAGCAAGTATAATAAGTAGTGCTGGGAATGGTTCCGGTAAACCGGTGCACCGGTTTATTTTTTGTCGAAAACCGGCAACCAAGACAATCTCGGTTCACCGATTTTCGGTGAAACCGTTTTTCGGTGAAAACCGAAATTAGTAGATTTAAATAGTAGATATTAAATATTAAATAATATGATAGTATTAAGTATTTTAAGCCATTTGAACTTAAAACAATCTTAAAAAACTTAATCTTAAAATCCTAAAATAATCTTATGCAAAGATTTAATCTTAAGGTATATTTCCAAAGCAAAGATTCTGATCTAAAGTGAAAAACGAAACAAAATATGCTATTATTAAATTGAAAAATATATAATTTCAAGCTCATTACACTGGTGTTGGTATCAGAATAAAAAATATATTAAAAAACAGTTGACCACAGCAAAATGATAATGCATATAGAGTTATAGAGAGTAATTTTACATAAGTTTACATTCAGTTATTTTCTAAGCATGTAGCATTTTATTAAAAATGCAATTTATTAATCCCTTGCAGACGAAATCGCAGTAACAAAATAAACACGTAGATAAGATATGATTCCACAATTAGACAGTATTGATACGTCGAGCAATGAGTATATTTTGCACTGTGCTTTGTGCATTAAGCTGCATCTTGATATAACAATTCATTATCTATGGGATTCAGTGGCGTATCAACTATTTAAGAGTTGTTAGCAAAAATTGTATTGTCCACCTAAATGCGTCGCAATGAAAATCGACAGGTATATACCTGTGTTCTTTTTCGATAATTTTTCGATAATTTTGATGAAAATCGACCTCTGTTCTTTTTCGATAATTTTTCGATAATTTTGATGAAAATTTTGATGAAAATCGACAGGTATGTACCTCTCTTCTTTTTCGATAATTTTTCGATAAATTTATTGAAAATCGACAGGTATATACCTCTCTTCTTTTTCGATAATTTTTTGATAATTTTGATAAACAGCTTACCTAATAGATTTTTGCTTATTTTATTTTATATAAAATTTATTGGGATAAAATTAATAACACAAATACGTAAAGTGACCATACGTCCAGCTTTTAGCGGGACAATCCCGATTTTCGGTAATTTGTCCCGCTTAAAGATAAAAATCATTATTTCCATGCTTACTACAAAAGTTTACCATTATAACCCGTATAAAAAAAATTCTGCGGAACGGCTCGACAGATTTCAATGATTTTGGTGTTATATTAAAGCGATTATGTCTATTTTTGCCCATTTTGTTCAAAATTTAAGTGTATTTGCTAAATTGGTCGGAAATTGAAAATTAAGAATTACTATTTTCGTCTACATTCATATACACTTGTATATCTTAGTCAAAGCTTAGTGGCCATGTACAATCGAGTCAAAGAAATAGTCAATAATTGTGGCTTAAAGTGTCGGACTTAAAATTATTCCAGGCGAGATCTGGCGATCCTATATATATCTATATAATTTATTTTTACATACATTTCTTATATTTAAATTTTTTTAATATTTTATTTTGATTTTTGTCAAATATTTTATAGCAAATTATGTTGGATTTATGAATTACAAAATAAATACACAATAGCGTCCTCAAACAATCGGTCAATAATTGTATTTTCTTTTTTCAGTTCTTAAACTATACATTTATGTCTGATTTGCCATATTCTTGGCACTAGGTGTACTACTGTATAGATAAAATTCTGATAATGAACACGCGTTTGTCGATAACGAATACTCTATTAGAGCGAGAACTTTCTCAGAAAACGGCGAAAGTCTCGCTTCAACCAACGCAATCAACTTTTTCGAGTTTATATTTTTCACTTCAACTTACCGTTCAGGGTGACATTGAAACTGCCCATATAAAATAGCATGTGCAAAGATGGGATTGCATTCACGTAACCATGTAGTTAGACTTGAATTTCTCGCCGCGTTCGTCGAGAATAAATAGTGTGTAATCTGTGTGTGTGTTAATCGTCGTTGTCGCACACATATCTAATATTGAAATATGTAGATGGCGATACCAACACGATCAGCAACTGTAAATTAATACGCGATGTTAACTACGTGTTCAATTTCAAAGTCAGCATTTAGAAACATTTTTATATGGACTGTCTGTGCTAAGATTATAAATTTTTATTAAACGTGAAAAAATGATTGAATGGGACATTTTCTAATGGGAAATGATAATTTTGATGAAAATCGACAGGTCTTTTTCGATAATTTTTCGATAATTTTGATGAAAATGTTCATGAAAATCGACAGGTATGTACCTGTCTTCTTTTTCTATATTTTTTCGATAATTTTGATGAAAATCGACAGGAATACACCTTTGTACTTTTTCGTTAATTTTGATAAAAATCGACAGGTATAACCTTCTTTGTAAATAATTTAAAAATTTCGGCAGGTATATATATATACCTTGTTTGTAAATAATTAAAATAAATAATAAAAGCGTAATAGCATTGTATACAAGTAATTGAATAAGTACATTAGTAGAAGACGCGGTTTTCACCGGAAACCGGTTTTCACCGAAAATTGGTGAAAACGGTAAGTCGGTGAACCGGTGAAAAATCGCTTGCACCGGTTTCCGGTTTGATTTGCAAATATTCCCAGCACTAATAATAAGTCTATGGCACGTCAGAGCCAGAGATGGAACGTGCAAAAATACTTCTTTGGCTTGTTACCGATTTTGAGGTGATGTGAGATTATACGCTTGTGAGTGTTTACTTTATTAATTGTTGAAATGCGCAAGCAAAAATTTGTTAGTTTTGCTAATTCCTTCAACTGTTAGACAAGGTACCATTGAAACTGCTCATATAAATTAGCATGTGCAGATAAGAGGTTGCATTTACGTAACAATGTATGTTAAGCCTGAACTGAACGCTCTGTGCGTTTGAGGTCGCGAAATATTTCTAAATTCAATCGAAGTGAATATGAAAAAGTGTGTAATCTGTGTGTATGTTCATTGTCGTTGTCACGCACACATAATACTAGAATTTGTATACGCCGATACCTCCTTGGTTAGAGTTAACTATTACGTCTTCAAATTACTCCGCGCTATTAATTGCCTCTTCAATTTAAACAGTTACAGATTTTCAAAGTCAGCATTTAGAAAAATTTTCATATGGTCTGCCCATGTTAAAATTTTCAATTTTTATTTTTCGTGGAAAATTAATTGAATTTTCTAATCGGAAATGATTTGAGGATTCTACATCTGCCACTAGTTAAATATATATAAAAACCGTAAAATGTATAATGAATGTAAAATAATATTGAACAAAATCGTGGCAAAGATTTTATAAAAAATTAATAAATAATCCGAACCGTTTAATATATTAATTTTTACATTTTACCACCCCATCCCCCGAATTATGTTATACTTCAGTTATATCCTCCGAATTAAATCGATTTTTTGTTTAGTACTTTATAAAAATTTGTCGGACACATCAGCAATTCTATTACTAAAATTATTTGTTTATTTCTGGCAGGTGCACATAAAATGCTTCGCCACCACGGTCTAGAGAAATAAGCCATCCTGAATAGCAACAATGCAGCCGCCGCGGCGGCTGTGACGTCACAGTGGCGTCAGCGTCGCGTGATGTCCATGTGCGATCTCTCTCCAGCCAGTAGCTAAAATCACGGTTATATAATACATAGGTCCTATATCTATATTTATATAGTGGGCCCTTATTCTATAAGAAGAGAGTATTGGCAGTAATGGTTAATTAAAATTAATTGTCTATAAGTATGTAGAAAATTGTAAAAAAAATTGTAGGTCATTTTACACGAATACTGTTTGCGCCTGCGGCGCAATTTACATCGACAATTTGGTGTAAGTTTAATCTTAGATAAAAATCCGCGATATGCCAGTGAAATAATAAATTCTGAAGAACTATATCGCATCTATATACGATATAAGAAACCCAATTTTACTTAACAATAAAATACAATTAAAAATAAATATATTTAAATCTCGATCCGGTTTTTTCGACAGTTGCTTCGAGGAAACTATTGGCTTAATCTTAAACACTTGCGTTTTATCTTAGATGGTTTCATTTATATTAGCCAGTTTTGTTCAGGAATTGAGCTTGTTTGGCACATTGGTCAGAATTAAAAAAAATATTTGATATATTTTCATGTAAGCCTATATTTGATATAATACAGTTTTATGGGATAAGGTCCCTAATTGGGATTAGGTCCGGGTTCCTGGAACCGCGCATATACACGAATACTTTCGTATTTTGCCACTGAATTAATGCAAGACATCTAGTCGCCAGATAAAAAGGTCTTGCTGGTAAATATGCCCGGGTTAAGCCAGTTGGTGTCGTCTGGCTGCCTAATTTATATATTTTCCATGTTTAAAAATTCAAAACAACATTTTTGTCTTTTAGGTTAACAAAGGTTAAGTGGAAGAGTGCAATTATAAAAGTTATGATTTTTTTTCGACATCTTATCGAAGATTTTAAAATCTAAGAAATATAACGTTCAAAAAGTCCATCTTTTAGGAACATTCTGTACAAATATTGTACAAAACAAATCAAAATTAAGCAGATGTTAAATACGCTGCCGAACCCCTGCTTTTCGATTGCAAGGGTTTACTAGCATTAGCCCAACTATTAAACGAAAGCAAATTAAGGTATGCTATTTTTACTGATTATAGAAAAGATGTCTAGCTATGGAACAGTCGAACTTTTTTCTTATTTTTTCAAAAGCTTTCTCGATAAAACAACGTCTGAAAAATCGTCTTGTTTTAATGAAATTTATAAAAAAAAATTTCAACATGTATTTGAAAATTTAAAAATATAAGAAATATACCGTTCAAAAGCTTCATTATATAGGAACATTCTCTAAAAATATTGTACAAAAATAATCAAAATTGGGGAAATGCTATATATACTGCCGAACCCCTACTTTTTGTATGATGAAATGCTAGCTTTAAAATCAAGTACAAGTATTTGTAATGGAGAAAATATGAAGGATATATAAATAAAATATATATATAAGATATATAAATATATAAATATATTTTACTCAGTTCACAAATTACTTCTAAGTAATTTGTGAACTGAGTAAAACTTTTTTCTAAAAAAACGGCGAGCTTACGAGTAATTTCGCATATATAGGAAAAATTCGATCCAAAAATGAAGGAGTAATTCGTTAAATAAATTTCACTGTTTTTCTTATGGCATATAAAGGCACTCCATGCCCTTGAAGCCAACAAATAATTTTACAGTAAATACAAATAATATTTTTACCTTATGTTTATAATGTAAAGAGGGGTGTGATTGCAATTTTGCAATTCTTCTCAATATTTTATATAAAAACAAAATTTAACTTGAATCCCTTATGTAAATATGTATAAACATTATCGCATATTATTTTAATTCATAATTAATATATTTTTACCAAATTTGAATATCAAATTTGATGTATCAAATTTTCTTTATTGCTTTGCTTTCTATTTGTATAATTCAAACTCATGTCGATAGTATTTTTTTTTAAATTTTACTTGTTATTTTAAATAAAATGATTAAACAAAAACAAACGGCGTTAAATGTACCCACTTAATTTCCATCTTCACATTGAAATTTTCTAATATAACAAAAAGGGTCGCTTAAACTTAATTACATTGAAAACAGTAGAAAGACGAGCTACATGGGCTCTATGTGTCTTCTGTAGACTTGCGGTGCATGTAGCGTAAAATATTATTTTAATTTATACACATTCGCACCCCATGGCATTTCTCCCTGCACATGCAGGAATTACACCGGGTGAGTTATGGAAAAATATAAAAAAATACCATTCGAAAAGAGTTCTTTCATTCTATCCGGTGAGTATACGGAAATTCTACAAGTTTTAATAATAAATAATTTAGAAACTCATCGATAGTTGAAGGTTTGTTATGATTGTAATAATTTTATTACAACTTTGTATGCGCGACAGAATGCACTTTTTGACATATATTAACAAAATTCCTCTTTGAAAAATTCAAAAACGTAACTCGAACTATTTATATCCTCAGTATAATACAAATTCGGTTGTAAGTTGTAAATTTCACGTGTGTTTCGATTTATGTCAAATTAAATAGCGCAGATAAATAAATAATATTTATTTTTACCGAATTGGGGTAAAATAATTTTTTTTTGTTACGCGCAATATGTTCGATTAAAATACGTTTGTCTAGGGACTTATAGGGACTAATTAATTTGGGAAGAATCAGCTTTTTCAGTTTATTGGAAAATTAAAAAAAATACCAACATATAAAAAATCAATATAATACAAGATACGTTTCATTTCATCAAATAATAACGTAATAAGATATTTAAACTTACAAAAAATTAAATAAAGATAACCGATGATCTGTAGATTCACACTAATGATGTTTTTTTTATTGCAGATGTGACATTTTTAATTTTAAGAAGGATCTTTTTCGATACTCTTATTATTAGTGTAAATACACCCCTATGTTATTTATTTCTACTTCCTTATTTTTTTCTTGTGTACATACATATGTAGTGCAATATATAATAATTAATATTTTTCTAATTTGTACGAAAAGTCGCCACTTTACAATGCGTTTTGTATAAATCACAAATAACAGCGACCACTCTGTGTATTAAATATACCCTGCTATTTGGAATCCTGCCGATGGCGTGTTGGCGTCCTATTCCTGCAGTTCACATCGTTCTTCGTTCACCCTCTACATTTCGTCCTGCTGCAAAGAGTGGAACAAGAACGCTTCGTCCTTTGCTATTGCAACAGTACATGTGTTAGAAAAAGAGCGTCGATCATATGAGCATTTATCCTTTAGCTATATAGCAGCATTTACAGTAGCGGATTAAGTTAGTTATAGTGAAATACTTCATTTGGGCTTTTCAATAAGCGGTATTTATAAAATATGCATTTTCGGTAATTTTTTTTTATGTTTTATGAAGTACATTTTAAAATAAATCACGCAAAATTTTCATTATTAAAAAAAAGTTTAAAGCTAATCATATTGTGCAGGTGATAGAAGTTCTTATCTTTGACCACCTTTCCAAAAAGAACGATTTGAAATCTTGTTTGCCTCCAAATCCAATGATGAGAAGATTTATGGTCGATGGCAAAATTGTCATCAGTAGAATAATTGGTATTTGGATTTAACAACAAGAAAATTTTGTTTTTCTTAAAACACATTTTTGGCTATAAGTTTTTGAATAGTGGATTTCCAAGAGCAGTTCTAAAAAAACAATTACTTAAAAATACAAACGTTTTATTAAAGATATTGGTTATGTATTTTATTGCATTGGGGGTTTATTTAAGATTAATTGCTCTTCACATTACTGCGTATTCATTAATGATTATGGTATTATCGAAAAAAATGTGCAGAAGTTTTTAACTAAATATATACAAGCATATATATATTTTTTAGAATAATTAACATTTTCAATCAACTCTTCCGTTCTCTATAATTCATAAATATTCATAAATGACTTCCATATTTCTAATATACATTTATCCTTACGTGTAAATGCCACTTCTACGAATGACTTACCACGAGAATGTTTTCTTTTCCTCAATTCACTCTAAGTTTGTAATAATCATTTTATCTGTTCATATAAACATACAATTCTGAAAAATTCACATTTATCTCATATATTATTGCAGACTTTATTGTTGTACAATTTTTTACATATAAATACCACGGTATAAAGACTAAATTAATCAAGTCTACAATAGTATCTAATATTGATAGAAAAAATGTTTTGAAAGCTTTCAAACATTCAAAATTCCATGTATTAGAATTTTCTAAAATTCAGAATGAAACTGAAATTGTAAAATTGGAAATTAAAAAAACCAAATTTTCAAAAATTTAATAAAAAATGTGGTAACATCGTTATGCCGGCACTGCGACGGTAGCGGGTTCGAATCCGACTCCCAAAGCAATATTTTCGGAAAAGAAAAATTCCTTTTGTACTATGGATATTGTGAATTGTCCAAATTATTGTATTATAAAACAATTTGTCGCGTAGTGGTAAGCACAATCCCAATCCGCTCATATATAATTTTTTTATTCTGGCTTTCTGTAAACAAACTTAATTTAACTTAATTTAGTTTCGGAGTATCTATAATCGTATTGGCGAACAAAAAAATCACATTAAAAGTGCCGAGGGTGTATAAATTTTAATACTGTTGATATCCTTAGACCATAGACCAACCCTGCATTCACCACTCGAAGGATTATTACCAAGGGGACATCAGCGAGCGTCTGTCTCCACGCGGCAACATATATCGCAATATCGCAGCGCTCTTTCCGTTATCCGGACCTCAGGCAGCAGGCAGTGGCTGTCCCTCCACCAGTAGATTGGAACGGTACCTCGCGCGCTGAAGGTGTGCTGGTGCGAGTTTCGTACTTGGCCGTACCTGCGTTAATCAACTCTCGCGTATATATCTCGCTTTCTATAGATCGAAACTACATCGCGGAGGTGAATGGGCTCTCGCTCATGTGTTTTGTGCTTAGTATATTATCGCAGTCGCCATTTTGACCAATATATACTCCCGCGGTTGGTTATCTCTTCGCTCAGTTACCTGTGCAATATATTCGATAAAGTTTACATCGACTGATGCGCGATAGTGTTTTTAAGTTATCTCCACATCAACGATGTATTAGCTCGAGCCAGTTTTGTTCGAATAAATAGTACCATTATTGTAAATTATACCCCGACCTGTTACCTGTCCTTATATTTAAAAAAATGTATAGGTGCTGCGTTCCGAGTTGGTGAGGTGCTCTTCTTTGTTGTATCTGTGCGTGTATACCTGCGATATAGTACCTGCGTGGTACCTGCGATATAGTACCGTGAACTTAGCCTAATAACAGGGCTATTATGTTTTAGTGCTTTTGTTGTGTTACGTTGCAACATGTGCACTATGTATCATCTCGTCTTTTTTTGCCTCTTCCTCCGCTACGTGAAGGTAAATTTACCTTTATCGGTCTGAACCTGTTTTCGTTCCAGTGGATTAGTTCTTGTGTCTGCGTTTGTTGGTGGTCGTGATGCACGAAGTGCATCAGATAAAACACCAACAAGAGCAGCAACGACAACGGTGACTTCCTTTGCCGTTCGTTTCTTTCTATTGGATTATAACTCGGAGAAGTTAAAAAAAGGTATGTTAGCTTTTAAATTTGTTTTAGCTGGGACATTTGTGACGACAGTATTTTTAAAGTGAATGGGCTTAAAGTATTTTTGAGCTTTTATCATTTAACTAATCAAATAATAATTTATTATAAAGACTTGGTCAATTGGCAATGGTCAATTTAGACATCAGGTACCATTTGGTTGTTACTATCTTTTGTTGCGATTAGCTTTAAAATATTAGTTCTAATTACGTTTTAAATGTAGAATTGTTAACTACCTGTACCTTCTTTATTTCCATACCTTCTTCTAATGGTCTACCACATTTGAACACGTAATTATTTCCGTAAAGGCAAAATATATAAATGACTGTTATGAGATCCTTTGGGATTAAATTTCATAATCTCATATTTCAATTTCTTCAAAAAAATCACAGCTTGATAAGTTGAAACTATCAGGAAAGCCAAGTTATGTTTGACCACGAAATTCCAATTTTAAAAATGATAATCTGATTCTGATTGTACGCAAAAACAATTTTCAAAATCATTTTTCTTTGTTCCATATAACTTGGCATCTACAATGTAAATTTTCTATCGATAATATTGAACTTCTAACGATGTTTTGAAAAAATTTAATAGAAACGGAATTTTTTGTATCTATGCACTACCGCGAATAATGTATTGGTATGTACTATAAATGTAGGTGTACGTGAATATCAGCGATATTGTAAAAGGACGATAAAAAACACAGATAAAGCCACATTCCTCGCGATAGATTTGCATAAGGTATTTACCTGCAGGCGTATTATTTACCTTCGCTGTTGTTTCTACAATATTTACATTTAACATTCTTCGTTATAAAATGATATGGGGATCATATAAATTCCATAAATAACTGCTTACATAATTCTTACCCATTTGTAAAGGAATTCAAGAAAAAGTAATGGAAGAATGGTGGTGTTTCAGGTAGATGCAAAATCGCTGAATCGCCTCCACAACTACTTTCATTTACGTACAATTTGAAGAATTAAAAAAACCTAGGCATTAGCGTCATATTTATTATCTCTAAGCCATAACTTCATTTCTACTAATTTTAACATTTTTAACATCTCTTCTATTCCGATTTTCTCATAAAAAAAGACAACAATTTGTCGCTTTTGTCATATTCGTTATCTTATTGTACCCTTGCGAATAACTAAGCAGATCATACGAACAGAAGAGAACTAATTAATTTATTGTAATCGGTAAATTAATTAATTCTCTTCTACTTACTCACAATCATTTGATTTAGGGGTAACGAGGTGCAACCCAATCTTTCTTTGTTTATTTATGGAAAAGAAAATTCTTCTTGTACAGTGGATGTCTTAAACAATTGAGTATGTTAGCAAATCGTTGAAATATAACAAGTTACTACATAAAGAGAATAGTTGATGGTGATTAATTAAAAGCAAAATCCAAGATGTTGTATTTAACCGTTTGATGAATAACTGTGTAAAGCATTAAAAGATGTTTAGAAATAAATTAAATCAAAACATCAAAAACAGGTTTTTTTGGGGTAGATTAATTAATACATTTCAGGGGTATGGTAAATATCTCTTTTCCATTAATGATTCAACTTCCTTGCAATTTTTCGATTCCATTAATATTTTACTTTCAATTCCAGCTATTTGTTTGTTTTTGGAACGAAGCAAATTGTTTTCACCAGAATATTAGCTTCGTATTTTGTAACTGTGTTACCTGTCAGTTGTGTTACCTGCAGATTTTGGGGTGAGATTGTAGGAAAGTTCTCCTTTCCTCGAATATGAACCATGCGCGCATGCATACATTGTATAGAAAATGAGAATTACTTAGAACCGTGCAAATTATTTGAATATCGCGTTACTTGGAACCGTATGTTTGGAAAAATGTTCATTTGTTGCTTTTTCATGACGATGGATCGCTTTTTGAGGTAAAGCAGGAAAAAATCACTTTGACCGCGAAGATTTTGACAATAGATTTGTTAACTTTTTGGCTAAGGACTCGGCTTTTCATATATACACGTTTGAACGAATTTTGTGAAAGAAAAACTAAGGACATGGTAAGGTTCGTTCGCAGTTATGATGGTTTTTTCGATGCTTTTATTTTTTCTATTCATATTTAGTCAAGATTACGAGTCTAAAGAAATATCTTGCATATTCTCAATCTTATTTTATATATTTATGATAGAATTATTCTAAAATTATTTGTATTTATGAGATACGAGTTTTATTAATACAATTTTTTTTTCTGCTGTTTTTTTAGTTAAATACTCAACTAAATATGCTGAAAATATTGTTAGAAAAGCATTCTTATCATGTAATTTAAAAAGGACGTTGAATGTTTCGATATTTTATTTAAAGCGAAAAATCTGCTTGTACATTTGATTCTAAACAAATTTTGAATAGAGATTTATCTTTTCTCAAGGAAAAAAAAACCACCATGTCCAACATGGTTTTTGTTTTTACTTATTTACCAAAGCAACTTTAATGATTCGATTTTTTCGGACGTAATGGGAATTGGGTGAGGTAAATTTATTTACAAAAATATTATACTAAAAAAAATTGAGTTATTTATATTGTAATTTATAACTATTATTTATACAATGAATGCCAAGATAATAATTTAAAAAGTGTATGAAATGACGAGTTTTCCAATATGCCGATCTACTAGATTACTAGATCACAAGAAATATCTTCATTTTACTTATGATTTGGAAAAATGGTGAATGGGTGAAAAGGCGTCTAAGCTTGGGTAATTTGCAATATAATATAATGCATTGAAAATAACGTTGCAGTTCGAATTTAAAAGGTATTTAAAAAAATTAAAAATACGAAAATTGTTTTAAATTATTCATAAATCGGGAAATTGAATTCGAAACTCGAAATTGGTATCAAATGATGGAATTTTAACATCAAAGTACCCCTGAAAATACCAAAAAGACACAAAAAGGCGAACACATTTCACTATACGTTTTATATCAATAAAAATGCCTTTAGATGAATTTAGAATCATTCATTCAATATGTTTCTGAAATACAAGTTAATGAGTTTTTCTGAAAATTAAAAAAATATCGTAATTAAATTTGCCATGTATATCACATATGCGTGCGTTTCCCCGAAAAAATATTAAAGAAAAAATATAAATAATGGGGAATGTTGAATGCCATTAAAATTTTAATTATTATTCTGCGCACAATTTGAAATAACACAAAACAAGTCAAATTATTAATTATCATCAGCTTAGAGAGAGATAAATCAATAAATCTGAATAAGTCATAAGTAAATTTGTATGAAATTCCTTATACAAAGTGAAACAGCTGAAATTTAATTTTATGGTCTAAATCATTTCTGCATTCTTTATTGCAATTTCAACGGAGTGAAAAAATACTTCATTTATAATTTATCATTTAATAAAACGAAAAATCGAATCTACAATTGCTTTGGACGAAACTCGTACTTGTGCTGACATGTTGTCCTGACCTGTTCCATTTCGCGGCCCTCCACAATAACAAGTGGGAGTTGGGACTTGAGAGTATTGATTTTTCCATGTATTCAGGCACCGGATTATAAGCCCTAGGACTATAGGAACAAAGACCTTAAACTACTTTAGCTGTAGCATGGAGAGATAAAACATTTGGGCCAACTTGACCTTTAACCGATGAGCCGTTTTGGGCATTATTGCGCAATTATAATATTGCACTTCCTTATCAGCAGCCTTGTCAACATTTGGGGTTTTTTTTTTAGTTCCTTGTGCGCTCCTTTGTACTAAAACTCTGCCAAGATAAGACACGTGTATATTTTTCGATTTGTTTGTGCACTTTTTTCATGGTATTAAAAGGACGTTCGTAAGTAGCGATGTGTAGTTCACTCGCGAACCGTTCACTCTGAACGGTTCAATCAAATGACTGTGACGATGTTTTGCAACGACCTATAGGTCACTATAACCTAGTTCGTGAACTATGAACTACATGGTCAACGATATACTTGTACAAGGTCCTGAACCCGTCGTGTACTATTAATCACAACGACTCGTAAACGATGCAGTATAGTATACATTACATATACAGTACTAACATTTATTTAGTGATAAAGTGTGTTGGTGCACGGAACGAAATTATATTTCCTTAAATATGTGGTTTGTGTAAATTATAAGCATTGTTGTTTTGTCTGCCTCATTCTTAATTCAAAATAAGTATTGTAATATATCCATTTAGTTATTTTTTACTATTTAATATTTTTATATTGAGAAAAAACGGTATTATTTTCAGTATGCGCATGTATTTTATATAGGTCGTGAACTAGTTCATTTCAAAAAGATGTTAGTAGTTCACGACGTATAGTTCGTGAACGGTACATTGAAATGAACTACGAACTAGGTCCTCAAAGTGACATATAGTTTGCCATCGCTATTCGTAAGGAAGTCAAATTAAGCGGACAAGCGGATTTTTTTTTTGCTATTATTTAAATTTTTACGTATTTGTGCTAAAATGTACCAATTCCTTAACGAATGTGCAATGGAGAGAGATTCGTGAACGCAGTTTTATTCCGTGAAAATGTTTTAGAATGGAATGGTAAATGCAATAAATGATTGCGTATAAGTAGAGTGGTTTTTCCAGCAATTCATAACTTTGTAAATGTCAGGGGTCAAAGTGGTTGATAATATCAAAGAGAACAAATTTCGTGGGATAGTCTCATTTACATGTTCAAATATGTATTAATAATATTTTCAATGTGCTATGAAATTGGAAAATTTCAAACTTCTGTCCATCGTGGAAAATATCTATTATTGCATTATGGAGGGTACTATTTTGTAAGAAAAAATATTTTTTATCGTTCACACGGGAACGAATTTAATATCCATACAACAGTAATACATTCTTTTTTATTTTTCCAATATTTTAATTCTTAAATAAAAAAATAGGTTTCTTAAATACTATTAAAAGACTAAAAGCTAAATGCGATTTTTTAAATCAAAGCCGCCATCTTAAATCTGCATAACGGTTTTATAAACGTCTTAATCAGTGGCTTCCCAACTCTCTTCATTTAAAAATAAGAGCATTGTTTATTTTTTAAGTTCGCTTATCTTTTGTATTAGTCTGTTCGTTTTTTATTGCAGCATGCATACTCCAGAGGGAACGTTGGAACGTGGGTACCACCACCACCACCAGCAGGTCCCGCCACCGTATAGTGAACACCACGTTTATGACACCGCTGGCCCTCATCGTGTCATTTCCTTGCCGGCAGACGTAGAACAATACTGTGACAAGTAAGTGTAACATACCAAGTGAATAAAAAGCGTTGAAGGAATTGTTATGTAACAGTTTATTGAGCCCATACATATTCGTTAGTTAGTTAAAGAGTCCGCAATCCTAAAGATTGGTTGGAAACAGCACGCCATGCCGATCTATCTTGAGCTAATCCCTTCATCTCCCTATAGCTATTCATCTCAACGTCTTCAACTATCTGACTCACATACTCCAATTTAGGCCTACCTACCCCTCTCTTTCCCTCCACTCTACCTTCTATGATCAATTGCATAATCCCCCCATGCCTAAGAATATGCCCTACTAATCTGTCTCTCCTACGCTGTAACACTCTCCAGATACTTCTCTTCTCCCCTACTAACTCTAGCACAGCTTCATTTGTTACTTTATCTTCCCAACCAATCCTCATCATCCTCCTATAACACCACATTTCAAGTGCTTCTAATCTACGCTTCTCTTCCTTTCCTATAGTCCACGCCTCACACCCGTACAGTGCTACACTCCAAACATATACCTTCAGTAGTCTTTTTCTAATACCCAAGTCAATATTTGATCTTAAAATCTGTTCTTTTTCTACGAATGCCTTCCTACCCTGTGCTATCCTACACTTTATATCTACCTTGCTTCGATTATCTTTTGTGATTCTACTGCCTAAATAACAAAAATCTGACACTTCTTCGATTCTATTATCTCCTATTGAGATCCTCATTTTTCTACTGCATTCCTTTTTGTCACACCTCATCACTTTAGTTTTACCTATATTTATTTTCATGTTAAAATCCCTAGTCAATACTGCCTGCATACCATTCAATACCCTTTCTAAATTCTTTTCGCTTTCTTCCAATATAGCTATATCGTCGGCGAATCTCAACATATATATTTTCTCTCCTTGTACATTCACACCTACACTATACTCTTCTTTTACTTTGTTTATTGCATCTTCTATATATAGATTAAATAATAACGGTTAAAGTGTACATCCCTGCCGAACTCCCTTCCCTATTTTTGCTACCTCTTCTTCCCCCTCAATTCTAACTAAGGCAGTTTGGTGTTTATATAAATTAAATATTATTTTCCTATCCTTATAATCTATACCCGTTTCTTTTAAAATTCTAAACATTATGTCCCAATCTACATTATCAAATGCCTTTTCTAAATCTACAAAAACTATGCAAGTTACCTTTCCTACCCTCATTCTTTTTTCTACTACCGTTCTTAGTGCTAAAATCGCCTCTCTCGTCCCTCTGTTTTTCCTAAAACCAAACTGATCTTCTCCTAGCCTTTCCTCTACTTTATTTTCTAATCTCCTATAAATAATCTTTAACAATATCTTCGATGCATGTGATAGTAGGCTAATGGTCCTATAGTTCTCACACAAATTAGCTCCTATTTTCTTCGGCATTGTTACTATTCTACTACGTTGAAAATCCTGTGGTACTTCTCCCTTCTCATATATTTTACAAACTAACCTGTATAATCGCTCCTGCATTTTTTCCCCTGCGTGTTTTATTAATTCGGCTGGTATCATATCAATCCCCGCTGCTTTGTTATTCCGTAAATCATTTAATGCTTTATGAAACTCTGACCTAAGTATGCTAGGACCTAAGTCATCCTCATCTATCTGTTCCACACTTTCTAGCTCCTCCATGTCCTGCCTACCTTTATATAAATCTTCAAGATACTCCTTCCATCTTCTAGCTTTTTCCTTATTTTCTGTGAGTTCCTTACCCTGCTTATCACATATAATGTTACCCTTTGGTTTTACTTTAGAAAAATGTGACTTAATTTTCCTGTAGCCCAAATCTACTTTACCTCTTCTCATATCCTCCTCAATATCCTCACAGTTTCCTTTTATCCACTCTTCTTTCGCTAGCTTGCATTTCCTATTAATTAAGTTCCTTAGTTCCTTATATTTTTTCTGTCCTGCTTCTGTGTTTCCTATTTTAATTTTCCTTCTTGCTTCAATCATTTCCACTATTTATTCCGTGATCCATTCCCTCCTACCTGCCCTTTTCTTTGTGCCTAATACTTCATTTGCTGCTGTAGTTAACCCATTTCTGATTTACCTCCATTCGCAATCTATGTCGTTCCTTGATGTTCCATTAGCCATGATTTCTACTTTCTGCTTGTACTTTTCACATACATCAGCTAATTTTAACCTATCGACATCTACTCTGACCTGTTTAGACTTCTGTAATTTCTTGAATTTGACCTCTGAGTCCAGGACTACTAAATTATGGTCACTATCAATATCTGCTCCAGGGTAACTCTTACAATTCTTAATCTGGTTCCTAAACCTCTCTTTAACCAGTATGTAATCTATCTGATACCTCCGTATATCTCCTGGCATTTTCCACGTATATATCCTGCGCTTGTGATTCTGAAAAAGCGTGTTTGCTACCACTAGCTTATTCCTAATACAAAACTCTACCAATCTATCCCCTCTATCATTACGTGTTCCTATTCCATATTCGTAAAGAACAATTAATATTAACACTAGATGGATTATGATATATTGAACGTGGGTACTTGATAGTAAATCTACCGCCTTAAAAACTGTTTGAATAATTTTTTTTTTTATTCAAAATGCTGAATAACTATACAAGTTTAAAAGACAATTCCGATTCAAACGTTTAATTAAAATATCTAACTATTCCTGATACATTAATAATCTGACAAATGCAGAATTACACCTAAATGAAGAGATTTGCCGAGATTAAAGTTAACAACCTGTTGATTATTCAACTGAAGATAAAACATAATCATTAAAAAATGGCCAATATAGCTTAAACCGCAAACAAATTAAAGAACTGAACATAAATTTAGTATACAAATATAAACATACCAAGAGACAGACATTAAATATAATAAATTGTTTACTTTAAGTTTAAATTTGTATAAACTGATTATTAAATTAATCCTTCAAATTAAAAACTAAGTCAGAGGTTAAGATAATTTCAAATAATTTTATTTACATTGATTCAGTATTATAAAATCAATTTGTTGATTTTCCTTGCCATGCAATGTTTTTAAAACTTTTTTTGTTGTTCATTGCCTATAATTAGGTTTAGAGTACAAAAATCTTACGTTGGATAGAAAAATCGAAAAATAGATTATGTTATTTAAGAAAAGTTGTGAAGGCGTATAACAATATTGAATCTAGTGAGGAGAATATTTAAACCAAAAACATATTTTACATAATTTAAAAATATATATTGATATCAATGCGAATGAAGATTAATTTTATACTCGCAATAAGTATTAATATGTAAAAAAAAAAATTGTTAGAATTCCTCTTATCTAATTGTCTATTATTATTTTTTGTTACTGCAGAAATATGATTAGTTTTTTATTACCAATACTGTATTGATATCTCTTCATGCAAGTAGTACCCTAGGGTTGATCAATTAGGACATATATTATATGTAGAATTTTTTAATTGTCCGCATTTTAGTACCCTTACGCCACTGCACCATTAATGTAAACAAATAGTTTTAAATAGATATTAATTAATAATAAAAATATTATTAATTAAAATTAATATTAATATTATATTGGGTGATATTTTATATGAATAAAAATATAGCTTTATTTGGATTCTAATTGGATCCTAACTTCCTTCATGTAAAGATTTATTTCATCATCAATACAATGTAGTTTTGATGTGAAGAAACTATAAATTGCAAATGCCATAATATAATTGGCATGTATACTCAAGATCGTGATGTAATTGACTATTCTCTTGCATCTATTTAATTTCTCCCAAGTTTTCTGAGCAGTTATTAAAACTTGCATTTGTACAATCTATTATTATTATTACGAGTATTATTTACTACTTTTGAAATATTAGTATTAGTGTTATTACTTTATTTAGTTACAAGTACAATATAAAATATTTTTGTTTTATATTTCTTTTGGTTGTAGGTAAGAAATTAAATTTAGTATGTTCTGCATGCGCGATGCATTTTTTTTTTGGTATTTATATTGAAAAAAATATATTGATTTGATGATGAAAAAAATGAAAACAAAAACTATTCGTTAAGGCTGCGTTAAAGGTGCAGAAACAAATTTGAGAGAACGACTTAGTTTTTTTTAATAATAGTCGGCAGTTGTATTGCCAATATGTATCTAGGAACTTTAGGGCTCACTTAAAAAAATATTTGTTTCGATTGATTATTATTATTATTTATTTTTTTCTGAAAAATCGCGTTATCTTAACTTTGAAGCAACAAGATAGATCGTTTTTGTAGCATATGTTTTAAATGTTTTGGCAATATTTTGTAAAATAAAAATATTGCTATTATAAGCTTAAATAGATTCTAAAATAAGCCAGTAATATTTTAAACTAAAAATTATATCCTGATTCATTGGATATGTTACAATGGCAGTTTATAATATATAATTTTCGACGAAACTGCAACAAAATATTGTTAATTTTACATTTTAGATATATATTATTATCAAGATCTAAGTACAGACATTGACAGTGTGATTTTAAAGAAACCTGCTGCTGTCAAATGCTATCTGTCACCTAAGTAGGCATATTGCACGACCCATACGTTGCTAGCAATAAGAACTACTGTCTTTTTAAACAACTATTTTTAAAAATCATATTTGCATGCTATTTTTATTTTGTTCTTAAAGAATATTGTCGAATATCCTTTTGTGTGATAAGTAGGCAAGACAGTATGATTTTAAAGAAACCTGCTGCTGTCAAATGTTGTCTGTTGCCTAAGTAGGCATATTGCACGACCCATACGTTGATAGCAATAAGAACTACTGACCTATTTTAAACTACTGATTTTTAAAATCGTCTGCTTGCTATTTTTATTTTGTTCTTAAAGAATATTGTCGAATATCCTTTTATGTGACATTTCTCGCTAAAGTAGGCAAGACAGTGTGATTTTAAAGAAACCTGCTGCTGTCAAATGTTATCTGTCGCCTAAGTAGGCATATTGCACGACCCATACGTTGATAGCAATAAGAACTACTGACCTATTTTAAACTACTGATTTTTAAAATCGTCTGCTTGCTATTTTTATTTTGTTCTTAAAGAATATTGTCGAATATCCTTTTATGTGACATTTCTCGCTAAAGTAGGCAAGACAGTGTGATTTTAAAGAAACCTGCTGCTGTCAAATGTTATCTGTCGCCTAAGTAGGCATATTGCACGACCCATACGTTGATAGCAATAAGAACTACTGACCTTTTTTAAAATCGTCTGCTTGCTATTTTTATTTTGTTCTTAAAGAATATTGTCGAATATCCTTTTATGTGACATTTCTCGCTAAAGTAGGCAAGACAGTGTGATTTTAAAGAAACCTGCTGCTGTCAAATGTTATCTGTCGCCTAAGTAGGCATATTGCACGACCCATACGTTGATAGCAATAAGAACTACTGACCTATTTTAAACTACTGATTTTTAAAATCGTCTTTGCTTGCTATTTTTATTTTGTTCTTAAAGAATATTGTCGAATATCCTTTTATGTGACATTTCTCGCTAAAGTAGGCATATTGCACATACCATACGTTCGTTTATAACGCATAAGAATTACTGACCTGGCTAATGTAAACATTACGTATCAGTGCGATCTTCCAGAAATAATAAAATATTAAAATAATTGTTTAACTAACACATATTTACAAAAATATAGCGGAATAATATTTGAAACGGATTTATTGTACATTAAATTACGAGAGTGCCGTAATACTAGAAATCTAAAATTACATATTGACGACACAAGTTAAATGTTGCAATTGCGTATGAAACAATTGTTTCATAAAAAAACGTTCGATGACATAGAATACTACTTTGAAAAAAAAAAAGTTATGTATGGTGCCGAACTAAATATAAGGGTAACAATGATATTTACATGTCCTTGATCCTTGAACAACTCCTTTTCACGACTTCAAGGAATATAATAAAACCTCGAGGAAGATCTTAAAACAAATTGACGAGTTTTTTGATAGCTAGCATTAATATTATAACTATACGTGATTTTAGTTTATTTGTACGCGCTCTGATCTTTTGCAAATTTTTGGAAATACTTGACGGATATTGACCTTTGAACCGACATTAAAAATTATGCTATCCGAAATATTTTAAGAGGTGTGAATTAAGGTAATTTGTATTCGCATAGTCATTGTCAAATTTTTATTTGATTATTAATATTATAACGCGCGTAATGAACTATGGGCGATTCAATGAAAGTTAGCCGATGATTTGCAATTATGTTCCATTCCAATATATGAAAAGTAAGCGGATATCAGCGAACGAGATTCTATAAATAAGCCTTATATATTTATCTACGGAACAAAAGGTCTGATTTTTTTTTTGCAACTCATGTTATCTATTTGCTCGCTATCAATATTGGCTCGTGATAAGCGATAAAAATAATATTATTTAAATTATAGTGGGAAACATAAATTTTATTTACAGTGGAATCAAGATTATATTGTGCAATAATATTAAAGTAAATAGTAAGAAGTACGCTAGCGAATGCAATTTTTTTTTATATATATTTTTTGCTACAAGCAAAAGACTAATATTCAAAAGGCGTTTTTTACGCGATTTTTATTTACTTAACTGATCATTTAGTTAATGTACTTGCATTCGGGTGTATATTTAATTTTAAACAATTGAAATTCCATTCTCATCCTTTTTATAAGTATTTCCGTCAAGTCCAATTTTTCTATTTTGTAAAATTTTGATGAAATTTAGCGGGTTCTTATAAAGTATATGCAAAACTCCGAACTATATAATAGCGATGTGTAGTTCACTCGCGAACCGTTCACTCTGAACGGTTCAATCAAATGACTGTGACGATGTTTTGCAACGACCTATAGGTCACTATGACCTAGTTCGTGAACTATGAACTACAACGTATTGATGTACTTGTACTAGGCTATGAACCCGTCGTGTACTAAACCGTTCATGAATCACAACGGCTCATAAACGATGCAGTATAGTATACATTACATATACAGTACCAATAGCAGTACTAACATTTATGTGATAAAGTGTGTTGGTAAACGGAACGAAATTATATTTGCTTATATATGCGTTTTGTGTAAATTATAAACATTGTTGTTTTTTCTGCCTCATTCTTAACTCAAAATAAGTATTGTAATATTTACATTTAGTTATTTTTTACTATTTATTATTTTTATATTGAGAAAAAACGGGATTATTTTCAGTATGTGCATGTATTTCATATAGTTCGTGAACTAGTTCATTTCAAAAAGATGTTAGTAGTTCACGACCTATAGTTCGTGAACGGTACATTGAAATGAACTATGAACTACGAACTAGGTCCTCAAAGTGACCTATAGTTTGCCATCGCTACTATATAAAGATTTGATAAAAAAATGATTGATAAATGTCAATTTAAAATATCCAGATACACCTCTTTGATTTTGTATTTTAGCAATTTATATATGTTATATTCGATTATATGTATTATTAATATATAATATATTTAGTATATTATATATTAATGGCGTTATATAAAAATAAAATATTTTTTGATATTTGAATTAGAGCTATAAAATATTTTTTGAATATAAGAAACAGATGCTAATATATTATATATAATTTGTAATGTAATTATCGGACTTGTGATAAATTCATTGCACGCTTTAGCATAAATAATGTAGATTAATAAAAACAAGCCAATTAATTAGTCGTTAAAATTTTTGATAGTGCAAAAAAGTGCATTTCTATTTACGATAAAGCAACGTTTAATGCAAGCAATGCGACCAGTTTAAAAAAGAGATTATTATTAGAACGACCGAAGAAAGAATCAAGATGCGAAAATTATAAATATATCATTATATAATTAATATTAACACAACAGTTTTCATTTAATAGATTTTGTGCTATCAAAAATTCTTCTTATTTTAAAAATTCATTTAAAAAAAAACTAGTTATAAGTAAATTTATAAGCCTCATAAGTCACTTGGCCGAGGATGGTAAATTCCTATAAATATGGGTCAGTAGAAGAAACCGAAAATGTATTTGGTCAAATTCCTACAAACGCCTGTTGTCTATCGCCTTCCTCTTGCACGAAGCATTTATTTCTTGCACATGTAACTTTGTTTCCTCATTGGGTGATCATGCAATAAAATGCAGGCTTCTGCATTCTGAATTTCTGTACTTGCACCATCTGGGGCATTGTTAATTGGATAATTGTCACGATCGTTAAATATATGGGAACCTATATCTATGTCTTCTTCTTCAATGTTTGATTTTAATTGGAAATATAGGAATTTACATGTACCTTTGTAGGAATTTGACCATCATTAACTCGACTACCTGAAAATTATAGGAATATGTATACACCCCACTTGAATGAAAAGTTATGTTTCGACAAGAGATTATGAATATAAGGAAAGTATGTGGGTTCAAAAAATAAAAATATGATTAAATTAGCGAAATTAAATCATTTTTTGTAATACCAGAACACATTTAGGCCGTCTAATTATAAACATTACAAAAACTTACCGACTTTTCTCTTCGATGATTAAATGATTTTAATATGTTAAATTGTTATAATTTATCGAGTTCTTTCCTAGGGTAGGTAATTACCACTCAATACTATCCCCTTGTGTCCGATTGACTAATTAAAAGACTGTGTTTTGGAGGAATATCTGGAATTGGAAATTTTATAAAACGTTCGAGATTTCACAAAGTCTGAAAGTCATTACATATAGTTAATTTGATTAATACAGTAAGTTTTATAAACGCTTTAAAAGAATGCCTTTGTTTTATTTTTGTACTTCGAGAGTTATGTATAAAAAGTCGCCAGCGGCATATAAAAGATTTTAATCAATTTTTTTATTAAAAAAATCTTATATTAGACAAATAAATATAGATAAAAATTTCGTAACCAAAAAGATATTTTAAAAATGATCACTACGGTGTTAAATATTAATATAGAATATCACCCAAATATCGTAACTCAACGCATTAAGTAGCTAGATGTACATTTCGAAGGCTATGCCCCCATCTTCACTAGCACAAGATAAAACTAAATAAAATACCTCTGTCACGAATTGTGATTGATTTATTACTTCTAATAGTCTTGCTAATTTTCTAGAAAATCCAAAAGATTTGATTGACTTCAATAAAAAATCGAGTATTTGCGAAATATCTTGTTCTAGTTGTCCTAAAGTATTTATAGAAGACAAACACGTAGACCAATTGGAACTAGATTTAAGGAGCATTTAGCTCCTTTCAGTTTAAATAGAAACGATAAAAGTGCTGTAGCCGAGCATATTTTTGACTAACTCAGGTCATCCTATTCAAATTACTTAAAAGTGTTTTGAATTATTCCTCGTTAAAAGCTTATGAAAGTATATACATGCATAAATCTAAATCAAGTTTAATGAACTTTATTTTGTTTATTTATTTTTGGTTATTTTAGCTTTCGCAAACAAATATTTTCGTTAATTGTTAATTTATATTGTTCTAAAAGATTTATAGGTCATATTATATGCCATTTTTGAAGTACTTCTATCATGTCGACTTATTTATTTAATAGTATATCAAACACGATTCCCGACAGAGGTATTTTATTTAGTTTTATCTTGTGCTACTGAAGATGGGGGCATAGCCTTCGAAATGTACATCTAGCTACTTAATGCTTGTTACGGTATTTGGGTGATATTCTAAATTAAAAAGATATTTGTCATAAACTCATTTAGTGATACCGTGGCCCCGCCACTGCAAATAATATTTTAAATCCGGCAACCGCTTTCACTTTCATTATCAAGGTTTATGTAAACCCATATTGAATCTATTAGAATTCAAGAATTTACTTCTGCAACGCATATATTATCGCCTCGCCAGACAGAACACCCGGTTGTTCCTTATCAACAATTGTGAATGCATCTTGTGGACCGCGGCCTTTGAAAACGAAGGCCCAGTCCCCTTATCTGCACACTTTCATAAAACGCGTAGTTATCGCAATTGTTCGTCCAACTATAGCTGTTGCGTTAAAATATTACAAGTTCCGTCAACCGATACTTCGCTTTGAGCGTGATTTTTGTTTCGTGTCGTTGTTTATTTCTTGTATTTTAAATCGAGGAATGCGATGTATGTAGTAGATAGATAAGCAGTTAAATTATTTGATTTCAGTTCAAAGGTCGAGCGTGTAATTTTAATACCACATTTAAGTGGCCGTTAACGCAGTGGCGAAATATTTAGTTATTGAACGTGAAGTGGTAATAGAATTATTTCTTTCCTCGTGTACGATATTTTAATAAAGTTTCAACTTATTTTTATATGTGAGATAGATTGAATTTCGGTCGTTATGAAGATGTTGAAATAATGGAATAAATAATGTTAAGTGACTTGCGAAAAATTGCGACGCAATCTTTCATTTCCTCGCTGAAACATACAATTCGAAAATCGCAGAATCTAATTAGACAGCATTTTTCTTTGAATCTGTGTGGATCTAAAATTTCATTTTTGGATCAGTTGGATCAAGAGAAATGGAGAAATAAAAGAATTGCCTAATTCTTTAACTGGATGAATAATTCAATGTTATTGTTAACAATCCTTTTAACTATGCAAGTTATTTAATCATATTAAATGGTATAATGAAAATTAACATAACAGAAAAGTCTATAGGCGTTAATGTAATTTTTTTTTTATAGAAAAATTGATAAATTAGTTCATTATATTATTTAACTAAGTGTTGTGTGCATAAAGTAGTACTTTATTGATCGACCTCGAAATATATAATAAAATAAAATATCCAATGCTTAATAGGATTTGTACACTTTTCGTGTTTATTTCTTTTGACGTAATTCTTCGAAATCTCATTACTTAGCTGTTGGTATCTTTATTAAAAACTTATAACATTTATTTTTCTCATCATTGATATATAATTATATATTTTATTTATGCTTTGGCATTTAATATTTAAGTATTAAACATCGCGCGCGATAAATCCCAGATTTCTCGTAATTAAATTTAAACAATTTAAAATTTAAAAGTGCAAAATCTAAAGTTACTATTGAACAAAAGGAAGATTGTTGTTTCTCTTGATGGTCATCAATGCTAAGACGTTCCGGTGACTGAAGAACCAAAAAAAAATCGCCGAAAGGAAAGTGTTGTTTTGTGTTTATCCTGTTTTGTGAGATATGATTGGTGATGGTGCGGGAGTTCAGGTACAGGTGGGAAACGAATGTGAAGAACTTCACGGAACGGATTAAGAACACGTTCATTATACTGGGCATTAGTACTGTCAGTATGGTGATCCTCAAATTGGAGCATGTTAAGAAGAAACAGCTGATATTGCTGAATGTTTCGGGGGAGGACGAAATCAAAATCAAACGGTTAGTTATTGTGGCAACACTTGAATTATATTTGTGGCAATATGGATAATACAATCATGTTTTTCTATTATTAACACAACGAAAGCATTTGCCAGAAAATTTATAATCCTAGGCAGGATTATTTATCGTCAATAAAACGTTTTATCGTTTGTATTTTTCGTATTCCAAATTTCATCTTGAAAATAATATAATGTAAATGTAAATATTAAAAATTTACATAATGATAGGAGAAAGGCACAAAATTAAGGTTATATATGAAGGCTACAAATGTTCATTAAAATTATTTTTACTTTTACCATAATTTCCTTTATAAGTTGGAAAGATTAAAAGCGGCGTCTCCAAATTAGGGACCAACTTCCGCCCCATCCGGTAGGAACATTCTTTAAAAATATTTTTACAAAAATGATCAAAACTGAAGAAATGCTGGACACCCTGCTTTTTGCGGGGATGGTAAGTTCCTAAAAATATGGGGTCTGGTAGAAGAAACCGAAAATGTGTATGGTCAAATTCTTATAAACACCTGTTGTCCATCGCATTCCTCTTGCACATGTAACTTTGTTTCCTCGTGGGATGATCATGCAATAAAATGCAGGCTTCTGCATTCTGAATTTCTGTACTTTCACCAACTGGGTCATTGTTAATTGGGTAATTGTCACGATCGTTAAATATATGGGAACCTATATCTATGTCTTCTTCTTCAATGTTTGATTTCAATTGGAAACATTTCTTTATAGGAATTTATATGTGGCTTTGTAGGAATTTTACCATCATTAACTCGACTACCTGAAAATTATAGGAATATGTATACACCCCTTCCTCAATGTTTAATTTCAATTGGAAATATTTCTTTTGAATATCAGTAACGATGGATTAATGAGCGTATCTTCTTGGAGACCGAACCTTATAGGAATTTACATGTACCTTTGTAGAAAATTTACCATCATTAACTCGACTACCTGTAAATTATAGGAATATGTATACACCCCTTCTTCAATGTTTGATTTCAATTGGAAATATTTCTTTGAATATCAGTAACGAGGGATTAATGAGCGTATCTTCTTGGAGACCGAATCTTATAGGAATTTACATGTACTTTGGTAGGAATTTGACCATCATTAACTCGACTACCTGAAATTTATAGGAATATATATACACCCCTTCTTCAATGTTTGATTTCAATTGGAAATATTTCTTTGAATATCAGTAACGAGGGATTAATGAGCGTATCTTCTTGGAGACCGAACCTTATAGGAATTTACACGTACTTTGGTAGGAATTTGACCATCATTAACTCGACTATCTGAAAATTATAGGAATATGTATACACCCCTTCTTCCTCAATGTTTAATTTCAATTGGAAATATTTCTTTTGAATATCAGTAACGAGAGATTAAGGACCTTATTTTCTTGGAGACCGAACCTTATAGGATTTTACATGTATATTTGTAGGAATTTGACCATTATTAAATCGACTGCCTGAAAATTATAGGAATATATATACACCCTCTTTTTGTATAAGACGCTAGCCCTTAATTTATATGCTTTTGTTCTATCATAATGTAACATTTTTATTATTTGTACGAGCTTTTCTTGGACGTTGTTTGGAATATAAATCATAAGAAAAATACATCGAATTTTAATCGCCATAAATTAAATATATCGTTTCCTCTAAACTTCAAGTTTTTTGTTTTATGTATTTTTATCTTTGCAACGATTAAGACCTGTTTCGGTTCATCGTATGATTATCATTTGCAACAATTTAGCAACATCGAGATTTCTTATCATAGTTTTATCATTTTTATTCGAAATGGGTTTGAAACTTGTTTACCAATAAGTTAATCAATTCATTTAAACTGTTGATCATATTTTGCGTTTGGAAATGACAACATTGTAAATATTTTTAGATTTGACTTTAGATTTGTTAACATCAAATGAATTTTAAAATTCTCTGAGCAAATGATTAAGTTTGTATGTATATATATTATAATATAATGTAACCGTTGCATATAAAGAACAAAACATAGGAATTTTTTTTTTAATTTCCAGAACTACGTAAAATGACTATAAATCGTCCTAGAAACAAATTTTAGAGATTTGCAGTTCAATTAGAAAAAATGAAGAAATTGTCGAAAAAGTGCAAAGTATTTAGGCTCTTTTGTTACATGCTAACATAGAGATTTAATTTATATTCGGCAGAAAAATATCAGGGCGCAATTTACTTTGTTGAGTTAAGTAATGCAATATTAATAAAAACAAAATTAATGTAAAAAATATTATATTAAAAATGATTAAAGAATTAAAATTCCAAAAATTGAACAAATTCAACGACAGAAAATTAAGATTTTTGAAATTTATCGCACTGGATTTTTTATATCAATTTTCACATTGGTAAACCATTAATAAAACATTTAATTTCTTTGCAAGGAACTGTAAATATTTAAGGTTTTTAAAAATTCGGATTTGTTGATCGTTTATTAGAATATGTAGATTTTCCATACGAGACTATCTTCTGAAAATAGTTTTAAAATATTATCGCAGTGGAAACGTTATAAAATAATAAACTTGATCGAGTTCATAGGAATTCGATTGATTTCGTTGGTTATTTATGACGTAGAGAAATATTAAACAAAACTGTTGAAAAGGACACTTTCATTTTACGGCTCTAATCGCTAGTTTTCACGTTAATCAATATTAACCAAATAACGTTCAAAATATCCATTTAAAAAAATATTTTTACAATATCGTGGTAATGTAGTTTTTATGACGCATTCGTACAATTTTTGAGATTTTTTCTAGAAAATGTCTGCACATATTGCACAATTTTTGTGCAATATGTCAAACGAATTATCATGAAATAAGTATTTAAAATAAATATATTTAATTTTTCCAAATGAAAGTAGAATTTGACAAAATGTTTTTATTTACATTTAAGTAATGTAGACTTTGAAAACGAAAATTTGACGTTGCTGCTATGAAATTGTAAATCTATGATGGCCGCCTTAATTTTCGAATATTTATATTTAACGACCATAGTAACTGTCCAATTGGAACACTATTAAATTAACATTATGCCATATATTGATATATTTTTACACTAGTTCGTTATCAAATAAATGTCCAATGAGAACTTAAACATAAAATAAACATACAATGAATCGTTAAAAGAACGTTATGAGCTTTTAAAGAACATACTATTTACTTTTGATCTTTTATTATTGTTCAATTCAGTTAATCTTGGTTGTATATATAGACTTACGTATGCGAGGAAGAATATTCTGATATCTAGTTGAACATCTTGAAAATTACACTGTGTATACCCAAAAGAAGAATATTTTACAATACTTATGATTTTTTATGTCCGAGAAGTTCCTTAATATCAATTAGAATACCATTTAAATTGCGAATCAAAGATTGATTACAAAAATTTATTCGTTCTAGCACGAAATAAAGGTTCTATTTGATATTTTCGAATGGATAAAAAAAAAATTGAGGTGAACATGCATGAGAAATTATGGATATCAGAAAGTCTGGTATTTATTACAGATTATTATATAATCACTAGTTGCAGATTTAGATTTTTTTCACGTAAAATAAAATTTTTAGTATGGGCAGTCCATATAAAAATATTTCTAAATACTGACTTTGAAAATCGGTAACTTTCGAAATTGAAGAGGCAATTAACATTAATTTGAAGACACTGACCGAGAAGGCATCGGCGTCTGCAAATTCTAGTATTACCTATGCGTGAGATAGCGACGATGGACATACACACAGATTACACACCTTTTCAACATTCGCTTCGATCGAGTTTAGAACAATTTTGCGATTCGCAAACGCACAGAGCGCTCAGTTCAGGCTTAGCATACATTGTTACGTAAACGCAATCTCTTATCTGCACATGCTATGGTACCTTGTCCAACAATTGAAGCGAGAGTTACCTTCGCTTCGACAGCAAATCAAGAACACCCGCAGCATCCCTCGAGTATTGTTATCATCAAATCCTATTCGTGCTTTTATTAACAGAATTTTCGGTAATACAACACCAAAATCGCACCAGCCGTTTCCGCAACACGACTGTCGAAAGGAAACGCTGTGGCAATTTAAATATATAAATCATTGTATAATTAGTAAGATTGGTATATTGTTTTGATCAATTCTCCAACCAAATGTCTTCCCTCTTACAGTTTGCTCAACATCGACGATCAGTTAAAAGAGCTCAGCTTGAGTACGTCCGAACCAGCGGCAGTTGGAGCAGATGCCTATGACATATATGACAGTCAATCACCCTCGTCACCAATGCCGGGCGATGATCGTTTGGTGGGCGATCCGGTCGGTCCAGTGGCAGCGCCACTTCCGTACAAGCTCACCCAGGGCAGCCCAGACACCCCATCGCCCCAGCAGCAACAGTCACCGTTACCACCGGCTGGGAAGACCAGCTGGGTCGATGGTATCTTTGGGTGTTTACGGCCCGTGCTGGCCATTATCAACAAGGGGGGCGCCAATGAGATCAAGGGCAATCACCAAGGTGAGGATTGAACTGTGATTATTTAAGTAAATCGTGGGTAGTATTTATTGTGATAAATATAATGATAGATGATGATAACTATTGAATTATTATGATATATTTTCATGATTTCACTTCTATTTCACTTCATTAATTAGTAAAAAATAAAGGATTACCAACAAAAATTATGATGTACATTTTTTTATTATAAAACTTAAAGGACAAATAAATTTTTAAATAAATCCTAGTGCTAAACATATTGAATATATTAGGTAGATTTTTCATTTAACAATTGTCATTAATTTAACATTCGTACGAACGAATTGCATATTCGTTTTCAAATTCAAGGATTCACCTCAAGACATTTTACCACAAATTAAGTAATGATTGCAATTTTAATAATAAAAAAGTAAATATTAATATTTTAACTTTACTTTAATCAAATTTAAATATACCTACATAATATCATTGGATTCTATTTTGTTGTAAATATGTAGTTTTGAAATATTTCACAGAACTCACAACTTGACAGGCTAATATTTTTTAAGATTAATTTATAATTGCGATAAAATGTTCCGCCGTTATGAAGCATTCAGTAGAGATAGTTTTTATAGTTTTTGATTGTGTACCTTTCAAATTTAGGATTTGGTAGTACCTTATCAGTATAATATGTATCCTATTAATCTTCTCGTAATGTTAAATTGAAATCAAATACATTTATTTACAATTTACTGAACAAATCGCAATTAAATTGGAAATATTATATGCATTTTACGACAATCGGTGTTTTTATAATATTAATAAAAATGTGCAGCTGTTGTTTATTTTGATTGCAAGGTATATCTTCGTTACGTTGGAAAGCAATATGTCAATTATATCAACATTTACATTGTTTTGTTTCGTTAGTTTTTAAACTACGGTTTATGTTCGCACATTAAAAATAAAGCGTAAAAATGTCTAAGATAGTTTGAACATTCAAAATAATAAAATGGGTAAATAAAATTCCTCAATGTAATTTTCAAGTGTTTTATATTTATATTTGTTGATGAAAAGAAAATGAAATATTTAAATATTTTCTCGGTGTATTTAATAAAAGTAAAAACCTAAATTACTAATATCGTTAATATAGAGGTAAAACTGACCAAGTTAAAGTTTTGATTATATCTATTTTACGTATTGAAACATCTATTATATATATTTTACGTATTTTACATAAATTTTTCATTTTATTAGTAAATAGCAAATCAAATTAAGTTTTTTTTCTCTTTCGCTGCACCAAAGAGTTCTGAAGATTAAATATACATAACTATTTCAATACGTCTTAAAGATTTGATCAAAACTTGATCGTTTATAAGATTATATATCCGATAAATTTGATTTTTCACATTGGTAATTATTAAAAACCATTTAAAAATTGATAAAACAATCTTTAATCATTGGAATTAATAGCCGAGTGTATAAATTAAAATATTTTTCATTTTAATATATATTTTTCTTCTTTTCAACCAAATTATAAATTAAGTAAATTAACAGTTAATTATATAAACTTAATAATAACTTTAAGTGACAGATACTTTAAAAAATATCAATATTTGATTCTGTACCATTTTTTTTCATTGTATTGTATGCCATTTTTGAAGTATTTCTGTCATGTTGATTTATTTATTTAATAGTGTATCATTTTATTTTATTATATTTTATTTAGTTTTGTTATCTTGTGCTACTGAAGATGGGGGCATAGCCTTCGAAATGTACATCTAGCTACTTAATGCTTTAAGTTACGGCATTTGGGTGATATTCTATACTATAAGTCATATAGTTTATAGAAATTAGTAAAATATGAAATATATTCAAGATGCATTTTTTTCCGATTTGATTATTACGATATTAACAACGAAAATATGATCGTCATTCATACGGAAAATAATGTCTTAGAAAGTTATTGAATATCGTAACCACGAATACTTAATTTGAAAACTACTTTCTAGAAGAAACGTGTAAATATTCTATAGTTACGTTAATGAGTATGGTATTTCAATTTATATATTATTGTAAGATTGAACACTTATGTTGAATAAACATAAAAATAAACAATTCCGAAAAATCTCAAAGTTGTCTAAAATATACAATATTGTAGCCATTAAAATGATCTAATTATCTTTCAATAGTGGTTTATTGGATGTGTTTATTTTTGTGTAAGATTTTGCTTGACCATAATCACGATTAACTGCCCGTACTAAATAAAAAAAAAATGTCAGTAACTAGAAGCGTATAAATTCAAGTCGTATTTGTTTGCAAGTCAATTGGATTTATGAATTCAAACGATGGATTTTTTTTTTAAACATTATATTTCCGTTTCCTTCCGACAATTTTATATTATCTGTAGACATTATTACACGTCCGATGGTCACATATTACCTGTTATCTCTTTTACAGATGATTGGGAGATTCCCTTCGAGTCCATCACTGACCTAACGTACATTGGCTGCGGTGGCCAGGGTGTCGTCTTTAGCGGCCGTCTGGGTGGTCAACTAGTAGCCGTGAAGAAAGTGGATAGTTTGAAGGAGACGGACAGCCGTATTTTGCGTAAACTCAACCATCAGAATATTGTGCGATTTCGTGGCGTGTGCACACAACCGCCTTGTTACAGTATCGTGATGGAGTTTTGCGATAACGGCCCTCTCTATGACATGCTCAAGGAACGGTCCGAGCTGTTAACACCGAAACGGGTGGTGGCCTGGGCGAAAGACATTGCTTGTGGGATGAACTACCTGCACCAGCATAAAATTATACACAGGGATCTGAAGAGTCCGAAGTAAGTTGTACTTTTCAAATTCTTATTACGTTTGCACTGTATCGAGGAAACTTGTGAGATACGATTAATTATTGATGGTAAATGTTAACGGTTTATAACTAACAATTAAATTGTGTATATTTTTATTATGAATATCTGTGATATTCTATACTATTAAGAATTATAGTCTTTATTAATATAAATTATAAATATAGCTAAAGATTATTTATAGGAGATTAGAAAATAAAGTAGAGGAAAGGCTAGGAGAAGATCAGTTTGGTTTTAGGAAAAACAGAGGGACGAGGGAGGCGATTTTAGCACTAAGAAAAGTAGTAGAAAAAAGAATGAGGGTAGGAAAGGTAACTTGCATAGCTTTTGTAGATTTAGAAAAGGCATTTGATAATGTAGATTGGGACATAATGTTTAGAATTTTAAAAGAAACGGGTATAGATTATAAGGATAGGAGAATAATTTTTAATTTATATAAACACCAAACTGCCTTAGTTAGAATTGAGGGGGAAGAAGAGGTAGCAAAAATAGGGAAGGGAGTTCGGCAGGGATGTACACTTTCACCGTTATTATTTAATCTATATATAGAAGATGCAATAAACAAAGTAAAAGAAGAGTATAGTGTAGGTGTGAATGTACAGGGAGAGAAAATATATATGTTGAGATTCGCCGACGATATAGCTATATTGGAAGAAAGCGAAAAGAATTTAGAAAGGGTATTGAATGGTATGCAGGCAGTATTGACTAGGGATTTTAACATGAAAATAAATATAGGTAAAACTAAAGTGATGAGGTGTGACAAAAAGGAATGCAGTAGAAAAATGAGGATCACAATAGGAGATAATAGAATCGAAGAAGTGTCAGATTTTTGTTATTTAGGCAGTAGAATCACAAAAGATAATCGAAGCAAGGTAGATATAAAGTGTAGGATAGCACAGGGTAGGAAGGCATTCGTAGAAAAGGAACAGATTTTAAGATCAAATATTGACTTGGGTATTAGAAAAAGATTACTGAAGGTATATGTTTGGAGTGTAGCACTGTAAGGGTGTGAGGCGTGGACTATAGGAAAGGAAGAGAAGCGTAGATTACAAGCATTCGAAATGTGGTGTTATAGGAGGATGATGAGGATTGGTTGGGAAGATAAAGTAACAAATGAAGCTGTACTAGAGTTAGTAGGGGAGAAGAGAAGTATTTGGAGAGTGTTACAGCGTAGGAGAGACAGATTAGTAGGGCATATCCTTAGGCATGGGGGGATTATGCAATTGATCATAGAAGGTAGAGTGGAGGGAAAGAGAGGGGTAGGTAGGCCTAAATTGGAGTATGTGAGTCAGATAGTTGAAGACGTGGAGATGAATAGCTATAGGGAGATGAAGGGATTAGCTCAGGATAGATCGGCATGGCGTGCTGTTTCCAACCAATCTTTAGGATTGCGGACTCTTTAACTAATTAATATACGTTTATTTTGTTTAACAGAGAATTTCTTAGAAATACGTTTGACTCTTATTGATCAAATATATATTTTCAAGCAATAATTATGACATCTTCCAATAGAATTAACAATCATATTCTCTTCCAGAAATTTATACGTAGACCTATAATTTGTTATATTGTTCGTCGTATCCACAATAGTGATTAAAAAGCAAAACGAACTATTAATTTTTATCGCCCAGAAAGATTCATTTACAGTTGTAATTAAACTAGGCATACGGGTTATCATGAACTTTATTGTCAACTAGATACATTTATTTAAAACAAAGAAAAAAATTATTCTCATGAAATTTGAGATGTATTTTAAGAATAGCAGAAATTGTATTTCATTACATACTATATATTTATTTATATTATGATCTTGGCTGCGTTAAAAAATCTATTAAATTATTCAAGTTCGCGCATCTTATTGTTTTATATAGATGAAGATGTATGAAAAGTTGATAAGCTTCCGAAAGCTTTGTTTATATTAGAAAACATAGTTGCTAACTAAATAACTTTTTGATAAAACACATTTATGTTGATTTTAATATTAATAATGTGTTTAATATATTACGTTGTAGCAAATTGCCATAAGGTATTACAATGTCTTTGTTAGGAATATTTGCTTTTAATTATCACAAAAATGATATCACTACTAATGTAAATATGCGAATCTACAAGAAAAACTTTATATCTGCTAATACATTGCCGCAGTTGCGATACTTCAAATTTATTTAATTTTATAAGTTAAATAAATTGTAGATTATTTCATATCAAATTTTCAAAGTGTATATAAGAAAATGGTAATAACGTTGCCTCAAGGGGCCGCTGTTATTTTTATTGTAATTATTACTATAGTAGTAGAATGGAATTTATTTATAACCCGTGCAAAGATCTGGTTTGTAAAGATAAATGAAGTATTCGTTTCCAATAAAATATTTCCACTATTCTATAATGGCCAAAAACTACGTACTCGTAGTGCTGTAGTTTAAATTATAATTTTTTGTTGAAAGCTTATGTTGAAAAAAACTGTACCAAACTACTTTTAAAGATCAGAAATTTTTATCACAACATTTTCTCCCCCTACATAAATTATATCGAAGACTCTGGCAAACGATGTGTAAATTATTTCAAATAGAATTTCAATGAAATACAATATTTTGTTTCCCTGAACTGTTATTATATAAATTAAAAACCGTATATGAAGATTAAAAATTAAACTGGAATATGAAATGGCAAACCTTAAAATATTTCCTACTTATTTTACCTTTGAACAGATAATTATATTTGCGTATTTTATAAAAAGGAACAAACTACGTATTTGATTGCCTATTAGTATCACATGATAATATATATTTAAATTTTGAATCATTTGTTTTTATAAACATAACTGAAGGTGTATTATTCTATCTATTCATGACATAATTGTTTAAAAATAGTATTTATTAAAATACAGTGGAATGCGATATCAGGTGCGTTATTTATATAATATCAAAACAAGGAATGGACAAAAGATGATTCCTAAGAACGCATATGACTCATTTAATTTACGACCATTTCGGAATCGATTGATTAATGAATTATTTAATAAATGCAGTTTTAAAATACTCGTATTCTCTAAAAATAAAGCGTCGGTCGATTTTTGTCGCGTGTGAGGTTGAAATTTAATAATGCAGAAATATATAATTCCATTGATTGCGGGACTAGTTGAAAGATTGTAAATAAAAATCGATTTTTTTTAAATTCTGGTAGGTTATAGATTTTGCCGTTATGTTGTGATATTCCATATTAGGGAAGAGAAATAAAATTACATTGTACTTTTATTTCGCTTCCCTCGCATTCTTGTTTTTATTTTTATTTTCAAATATTAGTTATTTTATGAATTCTGATTATTAATTATTAGAAATCCTGCCACATTTTATAAATCGCAAATAATAAAGCAATAAAATATTTTCAGAATTTGCCACATTCTTTTGTTGAAAGTCGTCGCATGTAAAAGTATGAATGTGATTTTTCTTTATTGGTTTATCCATTTTTGTAAGCATCTAACAGATTATCGATCTGTTAGCAAAAAAAAACAACTATGGATGAACATAATATCAATTTAGAATTGTTTTATGTTGCTTATAGTGTCTTGATTGGTGATAACTACACTGTGAAAATCAGTGACTTCGGTACGTCACGCATTTGGAACGAGGTGAGCACAAAGATGAGCTTTGCGGGAACGGTGGCGTGGATGGCGCCAGAGGCCATACAGGAGTCCCCTTGTTCTGAGAAGGTAGACGTCTGGTCTTTCGGCGTCGTGCTCTGGGAACTCATCACCTGCGAAATACCTTACAAGGTAACATAAATACATTATATGTACGATGAATTACGATGGAATACACAGAGGTGTATTTAGGCGTTAATTAACTGAATTTATAAATATTTAACACGGCCGGCTTAAAAAAAGCATTACCTCAAGAGTTTTAAACTACCAGATTTAACGGTGTCGTTAGTCATTATTTTTTTGTATATCAATTTGGCGAAAAGATGAATTACCGCACTGTGCGTAAAATGCAAGTCGCAAGATAGTAGTTATGAGCTTTAGAAATCTATTTAGCAATCGTGCTATCGAATATAAATGCAGAAAGATAATAATTAAGGAAATTTTATTTTAAAAAGGTAATCAATGACTCGTATTATGCCGATTTTCTGTTTATTGAGAGGAATAACGGAGTACATGATTTGAATATGTAATCGAAGGAATTTTTTGTGAAGTCACAAAGAAATATATTTCAAATGTGTTTTCCTGATATATCCAACTTTTATATTATGCGAAGGAAACTCGACAAATATTGTTAATATTTGCCAATATTAACAAATATTGTTAATAAAGTTTCCTTTATTTATGCGTAATCAATACCTATCTATGTAGGGGAGGACAATTTACCTTTCAATTAGCTTGCAGGATAGTAAATAAACCGTACGGTTTATTTTTTTGATACTCAAGATTTAGAAACTTCGATGAATATATTATTTGTTATTTGTCAATTCATCATTAATTTATTTATCGGAATATAATAGTTTATAAATTTTGTGTCATTATTAATTTTATATAAATGATAATTGATTTCCATTGCACCTCGAATATATTTAAAATATTTATAGAAAATAATCCGGACTTTATATTATCAAGTATTTATTCGAGCGAGTATATTTACGTCACAAGTGAAATCTTTTTTACATTGATTATCATCAGGACAAGCTCTAATAACGAAATTGTATAATTGCATTAATTTGCCATTGCTTATAATATATAAATGATTATAATCAGAAATGATACCTCGCACTTGTACAGCAATATGTTTATTTCATATTTTTATAACAATATTAATCAAATAGATATATATTTTTTAAATTACATTTTAATTTAGAAAAATTCTTACTATTTTTTTTCGTTCGTATCCATTGTTATTTCATTTTAATATCATATTAGTCTCCGAGTGTTACTCAATTAAAATATTAATGAGATTAGAAATTCATTTAATTCAAATATCACAATTCTATTGGTTCATGAAACAATTTTGATGATTTTTTAAATTTTATTTCAAGAATTTAATAATTTTCAGTAGAAAGTCACATGTACCAACGTATCTAACGTCTAACGAAGTGTATTATATGAATTTAGTAAGCTTTTCACATCTATGGCTCATGGATGAGATCATTGATAAAACACAGCCAAAAAATTGCTTTTACGGTGTTATTACACTTTCAGGACAATTACAAATGATATAGATGTTATCGAAATTTTAAGATATTATAGTTTAAGAATTTAGAAAGGGTATTGAATGGTATGCAGGCAGTATTGACTAGGGATTTTAACATGAAAATAAATATAGGTAAAACTAAAGTGATGAGGTGTGACAAAAAGGAATGCAGTAGAAAAATGAGGATCACAATAGGAGATAATAGAATCGAAGAAATGTCAGATTTTTGTTATTTAGGCAGTAGAATCACAAAAGATAATCGAAGCAAGGTAGATATAAAGTGTAGGATAGCACAGGGTAGGAAGGCATTCGTAGAAAAAGAACAGATTTTAAGATCAAATATTGACTTGGGTATTAGAAAAAGATTACTGAAGGTATATGTTTGGAGTGTAGCACTGTACGGGTGTGAGGCGTGGACTATAGGAAAGGAAGAGAAGCGTAGATTAGAAGCACTTGAAATGTGGTGTTATAGGAGGATGATGAGGATTGGTTGGGAAGATAAAGTAACAAATGAAGCTGTACTAGAGTTAGTAGGGGAGAAGAGAAGTATCTGGAGAGTGTTACAGCGTAGGAGAGACAGATTAGTAGGGCATATTCTTAGGCATGGGGGGATTATGCAATTGATCATAGAAGGTAGAGTGGAGGGAAAGAGAGGGGTAGGTAGGCCTAAATTGGAGTATGTGAGTCAGATAGTTGAAGACGTTGAGATGAATAGCTATAGGGAGATGAAGGGATTAGCTCAGGATAGATCGGCATGGCGTGCTGTTTCCAACCAATCTTTAGGATTGCGGACTCTTTAACTTAATAGTTTAAGGTGATATATTTATATTTTGGGTGATATTCCATACTAATAGAAATTATCGATTATTTTTGTCCATACTATGGTAGTCTGATTATAAATTCAACCCTATTGTCGTTTTTAGAAAAAGTGTTAATAATTAAAGATCAGCAAGACAAAAAAAAATTAAAAAGTAGAAAAAATACGTTATGTCGACAATATTGTTTTTCTCAGTTCTTTCTTTCACTTAAATTGCAAACCATTTCAATTAATTATATTAAAAATGATTTACTGAAACATTAAAAATAAAGATTTTTTCTCCCTGCTTGTTTATTTCTAGGACATGGAGCAGAGTTCCATAATGTACATGGTGGGTTGTGGGAAGCTGCAGCCGCCAATACCAGCCACGTGTCCAGAAGGATACAAACTCATTATGAAAATGTGCTGGAAGCTCAATCCGAAGGAACGACCCAGCTTTAAACTGATATGCAACCACCTAGAAATTGCTTCCGTTGATATTCTGTCTCGGTATGGAGATGATGATTTCTTCAAGACAAAGAATGCTTGGAAAGAAGAAATCCAGTCGCAGATCACGCAGTTCAAAGTAAATAGAATATAATAATATTTTTTTTTTATAGCCTTTAAACCCACTTCATCAAGTTTAAATTTAGCTGAAAAATCATGTAAATATTAGCGTATATCAATTAGCCACTGTAATATATATATATATATATATATATATAGTTCTAGAACTCCATGACCATGCTTCATTATATTGGGTTAGTGTTGCTTATCAGCAACATTATTATTTTGTATTATGTATATATATAACATTATCAGCTAGGATTAAATTCTATAGGTTTTATTTATTAATAAAAATAAATGGCATGTTACCGTTGTAGATTAATTGATTGAGGCGCAGTTCCATGTTTATTTAAAGTAAATTTTATCCAATTACATATATTTTTTGTTAATTAAAAAAATTTCATGTCATATTATACTTTTTAAAAACATGTATGTGAGCTTTGATATTTTAGATTATTTTTGAATATAGAATACTATTCAAATGAATACTACGTAATTGATCATTTATTGCTTATGGATGAATATTTATTACTATATAGATAAAATTATGAAAATAATTCGTAAATTATTCTAGAAGCAGCAGAGTTCAATTATAATTTTTATAATACATAATTTTCTTGGTATATGACAAAGAAAACTTTATTCTATTTTGATTTTTCCAAGGTTCAACTACTGAAACGCAAGAACCAATTCCAATATGAAGAAGAACAGCTGATTCGGCGTCGTGAATTGGAGCTGAAGCACATTAGCGACATCAAGCAGCTGTATGACGTCGAGCTACAGAAGGTGAACCAGCTGCGTATGCAATTGTCCACGGGCCTATTGCACGTGCAACAGCAAAAGCAGGAATTGCGCAAACGTGAGCAACAGTACGGTAAGCGACGCATTATGCAGCCGATCATGAAGCGATTGGAGAAGAGACGGTGCGCTGTGCAGCAAACGGGTGTATATGGTACGAGTAGTACCACGACAAGTCCCACAACAGTCACGAGTCCGGAGGTAGAGGAAATGGGTGTGGATGGTGTGCTGATAGATGGGGTTAGTTTCTACAGTTATATCAAATTTTATTCAAGGCAATCTAGATGCTACTTAATAGCAATCTTACCAGATTTTTAATAATCTCACCTCAAACAATTTCAACCATACTTAATACTCGATTTTCTTTGTATGAAAAAATTTGATATTTAAAATTACGATTTCATTGCAACTATATTACCAACATAATAATATCCCTTGATAGGTCACCCCTATTCGATCACCCCTCTACATCCACCAGCTCAACCCGAACCACCGACCAGTCTCTTCCACCACAAGCGTAAACATTCACCACTACAGCCAGCATCTGCCAACCTCCGCCACTTTACCCACCCTGTCAACACACACCAAAACAGCAGCTCCCCCCCCACCTAGGAAGCGGCATCATCGTACGAACAGCGGCTCGCCGAGGGTTAGTAACCACTCAAGGAATGGAAGTAATGGCAGCCGACAGATGGTGCAGCAGCAGGTGATGGTGAATGCGTGCACACAAACCACGGATAGTGCAGTGGAGGGAAATGATGCAGCAGTCGGACGTGATGAACATGGTAGAGATGTTGGTAAGTAGTAAAAATTCGAACGGTTTCATGACTTCGCTGACAGGAATGAAGATCTGTAATTGACGACTAATTAAGCATCCGCACATCACTATGGACGGTGAATTATTGTAGCAATATGCGTTATTTACTTTTTAGAGCGCGAACAATCTAGAGTACGTGATGAGTTACAAATACGTTTAGCTGGTGGCGGTGGCGTTGTCTTGGGCAGCGGTTTTGGCGGAAGTGGCAGGGGCAAGCGGGTTATACTAGAGGATGTACTATTGTCCGCAGCTACAGCGACTAGTGGCAAACGTTTTGATGGTCAAGAAGTCGATAGCGGTGAATCGGGAGAGAATGGAAATGAAGGTGTACCGTCAGTAAGGTTGCATTATGTGGATGAAGATGGTGAGCTTAAGCTGATAATGTTATATATATTTTTGATCGAAGCCTATGAATTGGCAAGCGAGAATATAACGCACTAAACAATTCAATTCCAGTATTTGTGGCAATTTAATGTAATACAATTACAATCATTTATTCATGTTGGTTTCACTCTTCATGGTATACATGTTTCTTTTAATATTGGTTTTTCTTTCAATGAAAGATCGGTTTTTACTTGATGTAGATGTAAAATAATATTTCCAATTGGCAATAATTGTATATAACGACTCTAATTTAGTTTGACCAAATTAAGTAAAACAACCGAAATCATAATGTAATTTTTTATATAAAAATGTTTTGTATTTATATCATGCTTATCCATCTATAATCGTTATCTAAGATATAATTGTTAATTGTAACTCCTGAAGATGTAATGATAGCATTACGAAACTAGTAGAGTGGACCAATGAAGAAATACATGAAAAGTATTATAAAATAATCTTTCATTGAAAGAGAAACCAATCTTATCATTTATAATATTAAATCAATACTACACATTATTAATTAAATCACATTCAGAACTAGATTCATTACTGTCATTAAAATTAGTGCTGCTAATATCAGTGCTAGTATGAATGAAAGAACCATCTTCTTTCTTCTTAGACATAATATCCTTGTAATCCTTAACAGTAATTTTCTTTGGGATTATGATATCCAAAAATTCGTATTTATTGGATGACCTAACAACGTTCAGAATGTTGTTATATTTAATTACTCTTGACCCTTCATTTTCTAATTGGAAGTTATTGAAGACTTGTCGGGTTAAATGGCGGATGAATAATTCCTAAAGAAAAGAATTATTATGTTTTCTAAATAAAAAGCTCACTATTGTACTTACAGCTGCTTTAGTCATTACTAAATTTGCATCTTTTGATACTCTTTTCGTCGTATCGATGGATTTCATTATCACTCCAACTTTTGAACATCTTAACTTCCCCATATTTCTGAAAAGAAATCAAAACAGCAATACATTATTTTGTTTAATCAAAAATAAAATGTTAGGGAATCTCCGATATGTTAAAAAGTAATAAATAATATCAATCTTATTTCCATTTTAATCATTTTGTTCCTATTTAGGTTTGTGTACAAATTCTCCGGATGTCCTACACCGACGTGGAAGTCACGGTCGAGAGTTTAGTGCGGCCAGTATCAACATCGCAAACGCAGTAAACAGCAATATTATGGATTTTAGCGAAGATCCCATACGAAGAACTATCAACGAAATATTCCAGGTATTATATATAATAGTTTTTTTGTTAATTTGTTATGGCGTTATTAAGGAATGTGCAAAAGGTGTTTTGTTATAATATTTATTCAGAGTATAGTTTAATTTCGCGATGATATATTTTTTCTTCAGTTCTTTTACAACCTTTTGAATACTCACTTCTTTATTTAACGAAGAATATTAGTTGTATAAAATCGTAAGCAGGTCTACTTGAATTTTGTGCATTCTGCAAATATATTCATATTGTCTTTTCCCATAGGCAACTAATGGAAACTTCACCTGCAGCGATCAACGTGAATTGCAAAAGCGTCTTAGGCTTTCCGATAATGGCAACACTCTTTTAGTGGATGATACAGTGGACAGTGTTGCCTCCGTTGTTAATACGCACACTAAGCGTAGACGAAAAGACGTTGACAGCGGCGAAGACGAAGAAGCGGAAGATGAGGGAGAGGACGCGGACGATAACGATGATAGTTACACTGATGAAGAGGCGGCGGAAGAGGAGGAAGAGGATATGGGACACACGTTGCGGAGGAGGAGGTGAGTTAGATGGGACATTTTTTTGGTGGTAATTTATAACTAACTAAATACAGTTGTAGAACTATTTTCACTAGGCGTGCGATACTTCGCAGATACCCGTTCAATTTTACTTTAACATTTTTACTCTCCAAACATTACCCATTTATCTACTGCGATTTAAATCATAAAGAAATCTTTAAAATCTGATTCCACCAAACAATAAAATTACATAGATTTTTATTGATATTAGACCATGTATATTTTCCCATTATTCTAAAAATAGTGTTGAGATTTTTTTTGTAACTATTGAATTTTTATCACAATTAATTTTAGATAATGGTGCTGGTTCACTTTAGATATAGTTTTCACCACCCACGGTTGATATGTTTACTTTTCGAAATATATCATCAATTCCTTTCATCTGTTCATTTAAATTTACATGCTGCTATCAGTAAACACGGAAAAGATTCTCCTTTAAAAGTCAGGTAAATATAGTTGCGGTTGCGTGTTCATCTGTGTACGTAAACATATCATCAAATTTTATCATAAGTATTAGTTTTAAGAATAGGCTCTTCAAATTTTATATATGCCATAGTTTCTAATTGATTGCACCTTGCAATGCAAAAAATATACTTCACTCATAAAACTGTTCGGAATTCAACATAAAAACTTATTGTTAACTTTATATTTTGGAATTTATAGTTCATGTGTTTTTGAATGTATGCTGCATACAAGTATTACTAATAATGTATCAAAGCAAAAAAGGTCATTTTTAGTACGTCTACCTTTTGTCTGCTTATTATAAAAAATGGTATAAAATAGATCATCTTTTTGAAACCACATTCGAAAATTCGAACAGTAATAATCTACATTCATGTTCAATACACTTTCTGAAAATATCACTTGAGAATAGACTATTTTCTTATTTGTGTTTCTATATTTGTTAATTTAATAGTATTGCACGAAGGCCTATTTACCCCAGCAGACGTTCTGCGCGATATAAGTATAATCTATCGCATCAGACACAGCAGCAACATCATCACCATCGACATCAATACAGCGGCCAACAATCCGACGAGGGTAACACGTCCGAATACTCCAACCCGTCCAGCAGTAAAAGCTCTACGTTAGAGTCGATTCCGGACCGGCAAACGTCGCATATCGGTGAGTACAAAAAACATAAATTAAACATAAAACCAGACATAAAGTATTGATTGAGCCGTAACTTTTTAATAGTCCATATTAGAATAGGACAAAAAAAAGTTGATGGTAAAAGCAAAGTTTTTATTTTATTTCCCTATTCTAGAACTAGACAAATTTAACCTACTGTATATTCATAATATAAATCAGTAAATATATTAACAATAACTAAATATCATTTTGTACACCTCTTCATTATCATATTTTCAAATATGACTAGTCCGAAGTTCAAAACTTTGAAGGTCTATAAATAATAGTATTTTTAAAATAGCGTTTAATACTTCTAATAGTCTTGCGAATTTTCTGGGAAATCCCAAAGATTTAATAGATATAAAGAAAAAAATCTGGTATACATGAAATCTCTTGGTCTAGTTGTCCCAAGGTCCCAAACACGCAGACCCATAGAAGTTATATTTAAGGAACATTTAGCTCATTTTAGATTAAATAGAAAAGATAGAAATGCTGGGCCGACCACATCTTCGATTCCGGTCATCCTATTGAAAGTAGTTCACTTAAATTACTTAAATGTGTTAGGAATTATTCCGAACTGAATGCTTATGTGAATATTTATATTCATAGATTAAAATCTAATTTAATGAATTTAGATTCAGGTCCGATATCATCCTGTCTTTAATTTAATTAACAAATCATTTTTTGTTTTTAGTTAGTTTAGTTTAGTAACCCTTGAATTTTGTTATGCGCTTGCGCAGTTGATCATAGTTATTTGCAATTCCTTTTCATAGTTTATAATAAGTACGATAGACGTGGCACGAATGCGGGAAACTGCTGTTACATTGATATTTTGTTCAATTGTATAGCAATCCGGGTGAGTGACAGAGGTATCTTTATTTGTTCTATTATTCTGCTACTGAAGATGGGGGAATAGCCTCCGAAATGCGCACCTAGCTAATAAATGCGATGTGATACGGTTTTTGGGTGATGTTTTATACAAGTTTCTAAGTATTTTTATACTATTTTAGGCAACGTGTCTATGCAGCGATCTAGTATGGGCTCTGACGGAACATCTGATAGCGATGACTCCGAAGACAACAACACGGGTACCACGACTTCGTTACGAAGTCAGTTCAGGTCGAGTGTGGTCAGGTCAGCTGTACCAGTAGTCTGCGTTGCTAGTGGCAGCTCTAACGCCAATGCGAACAATACTGAGAATCCAGTCTGATCTTTTTAATGATTAACGTTATTTAATATAGGTTTTATATGATATAAATATGCGTATTTCTTATAAATTCAGTTGATTGTTTCACAAAGTAAATAAAAAAATCACTGGTATTCTTAAGTTCATTCTCAAGTTAATTGATCTGTTTGTCTGGTTTAGATTTAAGCCGTGTGAATGTTTATTGTATAACTCTTGCTTCCTTTTGCTTTGGTGATTTCTTTATTCTAATCTTACTCGATGTAGACTTATTTATTGTTATTTTTAAGCTAAATATTTTTGTGCAATGTTCGAATCAATTGACGTCCTAGTAATTTTTATCGAGATTATAACGATTTTATTGTGTTTGTTGCTCATTCGTTTAATATATTATTGCGTGATGTGTTCGCGGTGTTTTAAACCGCTTCTATTTTTCGGCGATTGTCTTTAATTTTTATAAAATGCAGTTTGGAAATGCTAACACGCATTAGAGATTAGTTGCATTTAAAGTGATTATAATAAAATGACTTACCAGATATTGAAGCTATTGTGGTATACGACTTGAAAATTAATAATATTTATAAATAATATTAATGGATGCAGGTAGATTAATATTTTTATCGCATTGGTAATAATCTATTTATTAAAGGATATTTTGTTTTAAATCGGGGGTAGGCTTACTCTGTCATCTCTCTTCTGTTTGGTATTTTATGAATTAAAATAATTTGGCGGTTGTTACATGGCAACGTGAATATACGGAAACAGCGATTTGCAAATTTTACGGGGGCGGTAAATTCAAATTAAACCAATGTTTTAAGGATTCTATTTATATATCGAGTTAATATATAATTCAACATCACAATAGAATCTTACAATAAGTTCAATTTTTCAAGTTGCATTCCTTGTTACTAATAACGCGTATAATATACATTTGGAAAGATTAAAACATTTGATATGCGTTGTTAAAACGCTTGTAATGTAGTAAACTAAATAATTTATGTATTCCATCTTGTGAAAATAGTAATAGTGCCTTTGTTCGAACAAATTATTATATGGATTAATGGATTAAATATGATATAATTCGTATCCATCGTTTATCTAAATATAAATTTGTCAAATAAATATGTATAAACACTAAACTGTTGATAATTATTAATAAAAGGCATATAAAATATATTAATATACAATGTATTTAGACAAAGAATTGTATCAAATTTGAGAGAATTTTTGAGGCATGAATAACAAAAATATTTGGAGTAGTTGGAGTTTGCCATTTAAAAAAAAAGTATTCTGAATACAGCTTTTGCAATAATATAAATGAGACAGATATTGTATTTTAGTAAGTCCGTATTTTATATTAATTAATATTTTTGTAAGATAATTTATTCAATACATTCAGATAATTAAAATAATTGTAAACTTAACTTGTATTTGTCAAAAATGTAATTTGAAATAACTTCCAGGATATATGATAAGCTTAGTAGTTTTTTATTGTGTTTTTGATCTTAATGAACTTGTATTTTTTACAAATTGAGATTACTGTATGGATTCACGAAAGAAGCAAATAAGAAATATTGTAATTAAATATAGAATATTTTTTGTACTCTTATATAGCGAATATTATCGTGATTACTTTAAGTTTTGACACTCTTTAATTTTTATATTCTAGACTTTTATATGATCATCTTTATGTTACATTCCAATAAATCGCTTGTATTTATAAATGCGAGATAATGATATTATCCAACATTATAAAATGTGTCTATTTTTTCTTTAAAATAATTATTAAGTGAATGAAATGTTATTAGTACTTACCCAGGTTAAGAAGTAGAATCTAAATTTAAGAATAAATATAATATAAACGGATGAATGATATATTATTATAATTATTTTATTCCTAAAAGGTAACACATGCAACGAGATTCATATTTTATTTAATATACGGATTTGTTCCAGAAATCAAATGCAGATTTTATCCATTCGCCTGCATTTCTTGCAAATGTTTGATTTTGATTTATTTTTATAGCATTATCCTTCTCTATCACCTCATCGTCTTCGGGAAAATAATCATGAGACAAGTTGATATTTTTATTCAAAATGTCCACTAAAATCTGAACAAAAGATAAATAATTTACTACAAGGGAAACTAACAGAATTTCATTAAAAAATGCTAGGAATTTTTATTTCTCATACCTCCTTACTATCAAAAATATTTCTCTTTACCACTAACACGATTAGATTGCAATTCTTATGAATTCTTTTTGCAATATTTTCAATTGTTAATTTCGGCGAAACTCGAATAGTAAATCGTTTTTTTTCTTCGTCCATGATATACGAAATAATTCCTTTAGTTGCTCCCAGCGTTTGATTTATTTTCCAAATATTGTCCTGAATATAATAAATCAAAATGATGTTTGTATAATCTAATAATATGCACGGAGTTATCTAATTTTAATTAATTTATATTTCTATAAATTATTAATCTAAAAATTAATAATTTATCTAAATTTTCGCTCTTATTATTAAAAAAAAAGATATATAATCACAAATTGTAACAAAAAAATTACATCTTTTTATTCATTAATAAATAATAAAGTTAACAACTTATTTGTTGCATTATAAAGAAAGCAATAATTGTTGTTTTTGAATTTATAGGTATTTTACAATAATACAGATGTAACATTACATAAGATAGTTGATATATATATATATATAATATTTCTTTATTGTTCAATTACATCCGTTTTTAAAAATATGTACGAAATTAATAGAACAAAGCGTAACATTTGGAGATTTATTAAATTATTACATTATACCCCGTACAAATAGCAATGTTTTTAACTAGTTAAATAGTTAAATACATATTTTATTTTTACAATAAAAAGTTTTATAAACATTTTTAGAAAAAAAACCGATTTTAATATGTCTATATTAATCTTCTTAATAATAAGATGTTACTATTTTCGATTTGAAAATTACTCTTTGTTATACTTAACATTTGCTAATATTATCAGGGTTTAAAAAAAATCGTATTTTTAGAAATTTTAGAATTTGTATAATATCATTTAATTTTTTATTTAATTTTTTATTTATTTTTTCTAAGAATATTGTAATATTACAATATCCCTATCTCGAATTTTGTCTAAAAAGAAACATGAATGTTGGTTATGTTTGAAAACTTGGTTATGTTGATTAGAAAACGTCATGTGATTTCTGACAATGACAAAATATTCAAGTCATGATGGTTATTGAATGCAGACAAACTGAAAAAAAAAAAACATTAGACTGGACATGCGTGAACAGTACTTGCAAATTGTAAAATTAGATGTTTGAAGGTTTTAAGCAGTGGTGACCGAAAGTTTGACAGTATTTTTTGCGAAGTGATTAGTAAAGTGCTATCAATACTAAATTCAATGTGTATGATGCAATTATTACTACTGCGGTGTTAAAATGCGATACGTTACTCTTTGTACCGTTTCATCTAAACACGCAGTGTCCTTTATTCGAACACATCTTAGAGTTTAACTATTTAAGTACATTCGTGAAACAAGTGCACGTGATAAATATGTATTGTAAAACAATATTTGTTAATTTCGCGAACTAATATAATATTGCATCGTTACTTAATATTGTGCACGAAGCTTGAATGTGGATAATACAAACACGTAAGAATTATTCTTTAAGAATTGGGACTGGATTGATAAATTACATTTTTAATTACATTGATAAATTACATTTTCTGGACCATGAAAATTGCTCAAACAAGATTCCCATCAAATTCTTCCACGAATCTCTTTTTCCTATACAGTTGCAATGTCTATCAATTAATAATAGACGTGCAAGAGTAATTGTATATCATAAATATTCTATATTGAACTGATTGAAAAGTATTTTTGTAGCTTTCAATATGCATTAGTGAATTTGTTTAAAACTTGTGCCAATTAATGTTTAATGAGTAAACAAAATAATTGTCTCTCGTTCTTCTTTTTCAATAGTAAATATAAAACCATAATGATAGAATGTATAGAAATATGTTGAGTTTAACATTATATAGATAAAACATCTTTATTATAGTTATCTATTATGACAGTAGTTCTATAAAGTATATAATGGTTTTATGTCACTTGAAGAACACAAAATTTATTGCAGAATGATTATTGAGAGGCTCCATCTTCCGTTTTCTATAGACTACTATACTATATTTATTTTCGTTAATATTGCCAGATATGCCCGTGTCATTATATTAGACTATATTGCTCGTTAGATAATTATGTGTAAAGATACTTGTGTCAAAATATGTCAAATGATAAGAGTATATTAATAATGTTCCAATTGTCGATGACAACTGGTAACACTGTCAGAAACTTGAGTCGGCCATTTTAGATTTTATATTATGACGTTGATTGACGTTCGCAAAGTTAAAATAGAATACAAACAATAAAACTAAATACACCATACGGATAAATAAGTTAAGTATTAAACGAATTCGTGAAACTTAAATAATAATATCGTGTAAAATTCTTCTTTGCGTAATACTTGATATAAATTTCATCGAATAAATCAATAGAAACAAGAATATTAACAGTTATTTACTCAACTTTGGATATTTAAGAAGGTACTGTAATAAAATCAACATTTTTTGTGTATAAATTATTGTGGTTTTGCGGTTATTGTAAAAACATTTATACATAGATTTCTAATTAAGGAATTTAGAATATTCATTACTTTATTAGTGTATTTCTGAATTATTTTTTATCTTCGAGGTTATCCTATACATTTGTTCACGCAGGTTTTTCTATGGTTTATACAGACGATCGTAAATTGTAACAAATTTACGCATAAAGTTATTTCTTGCGGAAGCAAAACGACCAGATAGAGAGACTATTTAATGTTTATGCACTGTACTTATATACGATATCGACGGTATTTTGTACTCATTATTTGCGTACTGAAATGGTTTTGATCATGCTGTCATGTTCCGAAGGAAGCTGCAAGGCGCCTATAGATATTATATGTGCTGTTGAATCCTAGAAGTAGTAGATAAAATATACGTACAGCAATAAAATATAATATCGCCATAGATAGCAGATATCAGATAGCGTCTACCAATGAACATAGACGGGACGGAATAACGTAACATTTCACATCTTTCTCCTGTCGCGTCATAAAAGGAAAAAGATCACTATCGATATGCGCAGTGGCGGTTCCTTATGCAGGCCGCAGGGCCGCGCGCCCCTCCCGAACATTTAGCGCATCACCGTAGATATATAATTGTATTACGATATTTTATCTCGCCATTATTTTTCCTAAAAGATAAAGCTTGCGCCGCGATAACAATCAACACAACGTTCGTTGTGGTATCCGTTGCAAGTCACAGTATCGATGCTGTATCTGTCTCTATCTATCGTTCGCATGGTATGGCTATAACGCTACTAACTATAGATATACTAACGTACTGGATGCCGCTGCGTGATCAGCGCCACCTAGTACAGGTTAAATGAATATACACTCATCTCACTCTATTGCAAGCAATCGGTGAGAGCGACCGTATGCCGTTTATCTTCTATTCCTTCGGTTCGAACCTTGCTTCATTGTCTAATATATGTCACAGATTCCCAGCGGCTATCCATTGCCAGTACAAGTTAAATACATATATACAGTACATATACAATGAGATGAGTGAATCATAGAGTGCAGGCGACCGATCTATTGGATGTCGCGCTTCTTTAACGGCTTAGACAAGTTCAGAGAGAAGAGAGAGTAGAGTATATATATATATATATATATATATATATATATATATATAAATATATACAGAAAGTATATATGTATGTATATAAATTGATATAGAATAGCCAGATTAGACAGTATCATTTGTTCTGTGCATGATTTTGCCACGTGTTTCTCCAAGAATATATTTAATACAAATAATTTAATAAAAATTAATAGTGTTAGTTCTTTATTGAAAATAGAGTTTTGTAGACTTTCTCTTGTCGACAAAGTAAAAATTAAAGAATTAGGTAGGCCATTGCCTTATTTAAATTTATCGCAAACTTGTGCAAGGAGTGTTCAAAACCGGACATTTACGCGGCGTTTTACAAGAGACATTTACAAAAAATATTATAACACAGATGAAGGACAGATTCTCATATCGTGGCCGTCTACAAGCCGCTGAGTTATTTAACACAAAATCGATGCTAAAATTTTCTAAACAATTTCCAGTGGACCTTTTGGAAACCGTGTGTCATGCATATCCATTTTTGAATAAACCAGATTAAAAACAGAATTAGAAGTCATTTACTCGCGTCCGGATTTTTATCAAATAATTGGAGCCACAAATTTTCTTTCGTTATTGCTACAAAATAATCTCAGTGAAACATTCCCGGAAACTAGAAAAATACTTAAAATTATTTTAACAACCCCGATGACCACTGTTGAATCAGAGCGTTGTTTTTCAACACTTAAAAGATTCAAGACTTTTTTGCGAAATGCTATGGGTAATGATCATTTAAACGCGTTGGCGATGATGTGTATTAATAAAAATGTGGTGCGAGATATTTACAATTTTAACGAAAAAGTTTTGGAAAAGTTTATATCAATGAAAGGTAGAAGAGTGGAATTCACTTTCAAGTAATGATTGAATTTAATCATTTTGCATTCATTTTAGGTAAGATTTCTCACGATTATGTTATTTTTTAAGAAATGCGCCCCCCAGATTGAAATGGCACGAGCCGCCACTGGATATGCGGCTATTTATTGATTGTAACACAAAAGTACAACATTCATAAATGTAGAATATTATTTTATACAGGCCCTCAAAAATATGACTTCACTAAAATCTGATACAATTTTTAAATCTTGTCCCGAAGTCAAATGTTGATATACCATTGCAAATCAATTTTGCAACATATACATACTGAATTTGTTTCTATAATATAACACTACCATCTCTTATAGCAGGCGTGTCAGCTAATTTTCATGAAAGATCTACTTTGCCTTAAAAATCTAATCGCTATATACTATTCAAAAATTAATTCATAAGAGTCTTTTTCTATTAAAACGTTGTTATTAAATTAAAAAACGTATGGACACAACGAGGAGGCACAAATGTAATCTTCCATATTTCACAAGTTTCATCATTTTAGTTCTGCATACATTCGTACTCTCGACACGTTCATAATTCGGAAAACTTCGGCTCTTTACGAAACAGGCCGAATTGCATGCACTTGGCTGCGACATTGTCGCATTTTAATTCTACTTATATATACATATATATGTTTTTAAATTTGTACTTGAACGAAAATACTCGTATATGGATATATTAGTGACGATCGACCAAAAATCGACGTTATTGCCTTATGGCATGACAAGTCTTATTTAAAAGTAGCCAGCTCATACATTTTTTCCCTTTTTCTTTAGCACAATCAAGTTATACAAAGGCACCGTTGCGTCTTCGAAAAGTAAACTTCCTACAGGAAGAATCAAACTCCTGCCTACCGCATCAGCGAGAACCGTTTTACCACAAGCAGGGGTATGTAGTATACTAATTAATTCGAATTAACAATCATCAAATTTTAAGCAAGAAATAAATAAATTTTGAACATTACAATTTCTAGTGATATATACATTAATGATGCTGATAAGTTTTGCTTTTTAGCAATAAACTTACAAGTAATTTACTTCACCTCGACTCGGTGAAGCCACGATAAAAAAAAACTCTAAAAAACGAATGTACATATGAAAAGGCGGGTTCACATTGATTGTGAAAAATTCAGATCAGTTAGATATTTATAGCAATTTGTAACTCATATTTAGATACCACAATGTAAGATGAAAGTTTTTTTTATTGTATATTTTTAATCGAGGAACGACACTAGAACTTCTTCATATAATTTATAGTAGGAGGAACAAAAAAACTAAACAGGTACAATTTATTTGGATTTGAACTTCAAAATTAGTTTCAAATTTTCAATATCTTCCGTCCGTTCTAATTTAAACGATAAATCCTAATCAAGTCAGTAGATATACATAACCGTGTGCAATCGCACCATATTCACTCATGTATAAGGCCGAAAATTCTACAACGCAGACAACCAACAAATACCAATTCAATTAATCCAATTAAGCGGTCCCGAGAATCTACCACGCGTGTAATATATTGCATTTCTTTCTAGACATAGCCTAGATTATTGACAAGAGATAACACCGGTGACAGGGTGTATGATTCAATTAAAATACAAGCCATTTGAATTAATAATTATTAAATTAACTGAAGTAGTTTTGCAAGATTTATTCCGAATTTTTTGCAACTGTTTGGTAATCTTATAGAAACAATTCGTAGTATTGTCTCGAAAATTGACAGACGATAGAATTCATATTTTTATTTAACAATGAAAAACAAACGATTCTTAAAAAAATTAAAGTTACTTACAATTAAACTTAGTTCTCGTCCGTAATGAATTAATATGTTGTAGTTATCGGGTATTATGTCCGATAATACCCGATTCTGTCCGATATACCTCTGTTCTTTTTCGATAATTTTTCGATAATTTTGATGAAAATCGACCTCTGTTATTTTTCGATAATTTTGATGAAAATCGACCTGTGCTCTTTTTCGATAATTTTTCCATAATTTTGATGAACAGCTTACCTAACACATTTTTGCTTATTTTATTTTATATAAAATTTTATTGGGATAAAATTAATAACACAAATAAGTAAAGTGACCATACGTCCCGCTTTTAGCGGGACAATCCCGATTTTCGGTAATTTGTTTCGCTTAAAGATAAAAATCATTATTCCATGCTTACTACAAAAGTTTACCATTTACCCGTATAAAAAAAATTCTGCGGAACGGCTCGACAGATTTCAATGATTTTGGTGTTATATTAAAGCGATTATGTCTATTTTTGCCCATTTCGTTCAAAATTTAAGTGTATTTGCTAAATTGGTCGGAAATTGAAAATTAAGAATTACTATTTTCGTCTACATTCATATACACTTGTATATCTTAGTCAAAGGCATCGCGGCCATTTGTCATGTACAATCGAGTCAAAGAAATAGTCAATAATTGTGGCATAAAGTGTCTGACTTAAAATTATTCTAGGCGAGACCTGGCGATGCTATATATATATTTATAATTATTTTTTAAATACATTTCTTATATTTAATTTTTTTAAATATTTTATTTTGATTTTAGTCAAATAGCAAATTATGTTGAATTTATGAATTACAAAACAAATACACAATAGCGTCCTCAAACAATCGGTCAATAATTGTATTTTCTTTTTTTCAATTTTTAAACTATACATTTATGTCTGATTTGCCATATTCTTGGCAGTAGGTGTACTACTGTATAGATAAAATTCTGATAATAAACACGCGTTTGTCGATAACGAATACTCTATTAGAGCGAGAACTTTCTCAGAAAACGGCGAAAGTCTCGCTTCAACCAACGCAATCAACTTTTTCGAGTTTATATTCTTCACTTCAACTTATCGTTCAGGGTGCCATTGAAACTGCCCATATAAAATAGCATGTGCAATGATGGGATTGCATTCACGTAACCATGTAGTTAGACTTGAATTTCTCGCCGCGTTCATCGAGAATAAATAGTGTGTAATCTGTGTGTGTGTTTATCGTCGTTGTCGCACACACATCTAATATTAAAATATGTAGATGGCGATACCAACACGATCAGCAACTGTAAATTAATACGCGATGTTCATTGCGTGTGCAATTTCAAAGTCAGCATTTAGAAACATTTTTATATGGACTGTCCATGCTAAGGTTATAAATTTTTATTAAATGTGAGAAAATGATTGAATGGGACATTTTCTAATGGGAAATGACAATTTGGATGAAAATCGACCTCTGCTCTTTTTCGATAATTTTTCGATAATTTTGAAGAAAATCGACCTCTGTTCTTTTTCAATAATGTTTCTATAATTTTGATGAAAATCGACCTCTGCTCTTTTTCGATAATTTTTCGATAATTTTGACGAAAATCGACGGGTATATACTTCTGCTCTTTTTCGATAATTTTTCGATAATTTTGATGAAAATTGACAGGTATATACCTCTGTACTTTTTCGATAATTTTGATAAAAATCGACAGGTATAACCTTCTTTGTAAATAATTAAAAAATTTCGACAGGTATATATATACCTTGTTTGTAAATAATTAAAATAAATAATAAAAGCGTAATAGCATTGTATACAAGTAATTGAATAAGTACATTGGTAGGAAACGCGGTTTTCACCGGAAACCGGTTTTCACCGAAAATTGGTGAAAACGGTTAGTCGGTGAACCGGTGAAAAATCGCTTGCACCAGTTTCCGCGGTTTGATTGGCAAATATTCCCAGCACTAGTTAATATGAAGACATTGGGGATAATTGAGCGTGTGAATTATAAAAGAAAATCTGTAGTTATGATATTGTGTATAAAAACTTTAAAGGCTATATTGTGATTTTCTGACATCATTTCACTCACGGTATTCAATTCTTCGATATAAATTTGATATAGTCTATTCTTCGGACTGTTTGACCCTGTGGTGGCGTTAAAGTTGCTCATTGCGGTATATTGTCTGCGCGTGCGTGTACCAAACGCAGGTGGCGCACTTTTACGTAAGAGATCGGCTAGAGCGCCGCAACGTTCTGACAAACGTTCGTTTTGGTTTCTACTTCTGCAAGAAGATAAGCAATGATAGAATTACATTTGTTTATTCGTATTAAACAATATAATAGTATCGTGTCACATTTCGAAATTATCTTCATAAAGCGACACATAAAATCGTAAATTACAATTAGTTACGCGATATAAATGATCGAAATGAAGTAGAATGTGAGGGAAATATTAGTATAAATAAGAGAAATAATATTTATGAAACTTAAATCTAATAATAGTATAGAATATCAATTATTAATTACTATTACAGCTGATTTATATTTAAAGCAGTCAAGAAACACGACAAAAAATTCTTTAAAATATTTTATATATTTCTTAAGCTAGAGGAATTTATGACAGATCAAATTTTATTCAATCATTTAAGTAAATAAATGTTTTAGATAGTTCATAAAATATTACTAGAACATAAACTAGGACAATAATTTCAAGAGAATATAATAATATATGTTCGTCAGACAAATCCCTAAATAAATCAAAAATCTTTGCAATAAATGTCCGCAGCATCGAGTAAAAATAAAAATAAAATATTATGCTTTAATAATATTATCGCAAATCATTTTTTGGTTGCTAAAAGTAACGTTCCTTAAAAAATTCAATTAAAATACATAGGTATAAAAGTAAATTCGAATTTAGGCGCTAGTAACTTTTTTATATTAAATTTCGATAATGAACATATTTGACCTTTACCACTAAAACAGTTCTTATGTCTTTTCACCACAAAATATATTGGAAGCGCCTTAAAAAGCCTAAACTGTAAAACATGCAGATATCCATTATATTTATCATCTGCTTAGTGTTTAAAATAGTTGTCCTAAATTATTATTTTCCGCAGGATTATTGAATACCATTTACCGTCATTATAAACCGTAAAATGTGCCCCTTAATTGACTCTTATATGCATATTAAAGATGCTTTAAAAACGCATTGATCGTAGAATTAGCGACTTCAGCCGCACTATAGTAGCTTACGTAGAGTACTTTTATATTAAACGTTGAAGCGTATTTAAAATTAATCCAAATTTATTAAAAGTAATTGAACTTGAACGCAATTCATTTGTGCTGTTTATGTACGGGGTGAAAAAATTATGCAATGTATACAATTTCATTGAAATTTGTAATATCTAGTAAAAATTTTTGTTATATTTTTAGAGTTCCGAATAATATATTTTTAATGACACCCCAGAGCAGGGATTTCCAACGTTTTTCAAAATATTGAGTTCTTATAAAATATATTTGTAACAGAACCGTTTATAATTTCTATAATATTTCCTAAGATTGGGAATATTTAAAGAAGTTCTTATAAAATAACTTAAAATTGAAGCAGCTAAACGTTTCATGTAATAATTTGAAATTTGAAAGGGAGTATTATTTTTGAAAGCCATAGATTTATTTTTTTAACAACACACTGTACAGTATTTTACTTGGAATAATTTAAAAAAGCTATATTAATTAATAGTAGTATTAACAATGCAGATAATTGTTTTTAGATAAATTACAAAGTGCCTCTGTCGGCTTGAAGGTAACTTTAAATAAAACTTACTTCGAGACTGATTTTTTACTTTACAGTTACATGAAGAGGATTAGTATTTTATATGACTGACATGCACCAAGATCTAGACTATTGGCTCATTATTAATGTGAGATTGCATAATATAAAATTAATCTACAAATGTTAGTTAAAGAGTCCGCAATCCTAAATATTGGTTGGAAACAGCACGCCATGCCGATCTATCCTGAGCTAATCCCTTCATCTCCTTATAGCTATTCATCTCAACGTCTTCAACTATCTGACTCACATACTCCAATCTAGGCCTACCTACCCTTCTCTTTCCCTCCACTCTACCTTCTATGATCAATTGCATAATCCCCCCATGCCTAAGGATATGCCCTACTAATCTGTCTCTCCTACGCTGTAACACTCTCCAAATACTTCTCTTCTCCCCTACTAACTCTAGTACAGCTTCATTTGTTACTTTATCTTCCCAACCAATCCTCATCATCCTCCTATAACACCACATTTCGAATGCTTGTAATCTACGCTTCTCTTCCTTTCCTATAGTCCACGCCTCACACCCGTACAGTGCTACACTCCAAACATATACCTTCAGTAATCTTTTTCTAATACCCAAGTCAATATTTGATCTTAAAATCTGTTCCTTTTCTACGAATGCCTTCCTACCCTGTGCTATCCTACACTTTATATCTACCTTGCTTCGATTATCTTTTGTGATTCTACTGCCTAAATAACAAAAATCTGACATTTCTTCGATTCTATTATCTCCTATTGTGATCCTCATTTTTCTACTGCATTCCTTTTTGTCACACCTCATCACTTTAGTTTTACCTATATTTATTTTCATGTTAAAATCCCTAGTCAATACTGCCTGCATACCATTCAATACCCTTTCTAAATTCTTTTCGCTTTCTTCCAATATAGCTATATCGTCGGCGAATCTCAACATATATATTTTCTCTCCCTGTACATTCACACCTACACTGTACTCTTCTTTTACTTTGTTTATTGCATCTTCTATATATAGATTAAATAATAACGGTGAAAGTGTACATCCCTGCCGAACTCCCTTCCCTATTTTTGCTACCTCTTCTTCCCCCTCAATTCTAACTAAGGCAGTTTGGTGTTTATATAAATTAAAAATTATTCTCCTATCCTTATAATCTATACCCGTTTCTTTTAAAATTCTAAACATTATGTCCCAATCTACATTATCAAATGCCTTTTCTAAATCTACAAAAGCTATGCAAGTTACCTTTCCTACCCTCATTCTTTTTTCTACTACCGTTCTTAGTGCTAAAATCGCCTCCCTAATTCTACAAATGATAAAAGTTAAATGATAAAATTGGGTGTCCAACCGCCACTTGTTCAATTCAATAGTTTATTAAATGTTTTGATCAAATATCAGAAATCCCATATTCTTACCTTATGGATAATGATTCTAAGGATTCAAATATTCCCAATGTGCCGACAAGTTCCTCGTGATTTGCATCATTTGAAATGAAATCTTCTAGAATATCGAGGCAAATATTCAATATCTTAATATTGTCGCATTCGAGTAGTGTGCTCGTGTAAAGAAGTACCGTTTTATCCTAATTTCATTCGAAAGTATTAAAATATTTGTTGATTTTTAAATAAATGTATTCTTTCACTTACTTGTATGATGTGCCAATGATTTTGAACATCTGCCGTTAATCTTTTGTATGATTCTAATGTTCGAATAATTTTTTCTTTTTTTAAATTGTCAAACATTTTAGATGCTTCAAATTTTATTGTTTATGATACTTTCGTTTTTCACTTGCAGTCAATAATTCTGACATATCAAAATGTTTGATTTTTTTATTGATGTTTCATATTTATTTACAAAAATTTTAAATAATACCAAAATTGACTTATTTTGTTCATATGTTAATAAAAAAAACTTAATCTTAGAAAGTAATCATAAAATGAATTATATTTTTAATATCATCAATAATGCAATGAAAAAAATCTGCCTACAGTCCTTGAGCCTGATTTAGGATGATGACTCTTATCGATAATAATTGAATAAAATATATGGATCCATATTTTTTTTAAACAGGCAAATGCATATACGACCTTTATATCCTTCTCACGTGAGATAATTAAATTGGTCACTTTCCATTCTACTTCTTATTAACATTCATGGTTCTTGCGGAATGGATACTATCATTGTGGGCATAAACATTACAAGTCCGATATAATTACATTGTTTGCATTTATACTTAATTGCAAACCGTCCTCAAGAATAGTACAAGAACAGCTGCTGGAAGAGTTGGTCATTGTCAACGATGATTAGCATCGCAAACAAGTTATTTCACTAACGTTCCGATAAATGCAATTCTAGTCCAAGAACCTACAATTCCAATCTTTATGTTTACAAAAAAAAAATATTCAAGTAGGAGTCAATTTTAAATGAATTTTGCAGGTGTTAGAAACATGATTTAATGTTTACTGCGGGAACCCGTTATGTCCATATTAGTGATACTGAAGAAAAACGCATTTTAAACTTTATCGTCTTGTGCAAAATCATATTTTGCCATAATAATTCAGTAGGATTTCTGAAATCAGGACTTAACTGATTTTGCCACATGATAAATCTCCGTGAGACGAACTTATCGGTATAAATAACTCGAAAATGGTGAAAAGTGATTTATTATACTTTGTAAGTATTTGGGTGATATTTTATACTATTATACTATTTCATTAAATAATTGGTAATTGATCCTAAACTAATATTTTAAAAATTATCACTACGGTGTTAAATTATAATATAGAATATCAACCAAATACCGTAACAAGTAAATAAGTAGCTAGATGTACATTTCGAAGGCTATGCGCCCATCTTCAGTAGCACAATCTTCACATCTTCATACTTAATATTTGTTACGGTATTTGGGTGATATTCTATATTACTAAACTAATATGATCAAGAAAACAATTCGTTTTTGAACGAATTGTTTGTTTGTCTTTCCAAAATATTTTTGGATAAAACATGAAATATATATTAATGTAAAAGAACTGTAAGATGGAGTAGTGTGAAAAATAGGAACGTTCTGGTCATATTCCAGCGTAATACACAAGGAAATAATACGAAGAGTTGAGGCGATGGTGATATATAAAAAAAAAAGTTTTACAAATACGATAGTAACGAACTACTAATCAAAATAATTTACATTGAACAGAATATCATATAAAAATCGTAACTCAATTAATTCGCATTTATATTAAGATTTTTCTTTCAATCTAGTTTCTAGTTAAGTATAAATAATTTGATCAAACATATGATTCAAACATCAAACATCAAACACAGAAGTCTAAACAGGTCAGAGTAGATGTCGATAGGTTAAAATTAGCTGATGTATGTGAAAAGTACAAGCAGAAAGTAGAAATCATGGCTAATGGAACATCTAGGAACGACATAGATTGCGAATGGAGGGAAATCAGAAATGGGTTAACTACAGCAGCAAATGAAGTATTAGGCACAAAGAAAAGGGCAGGTAGGAGGGAATGGATCACGGAAGAAATAGTTGAAATGATAGAAGCAAGAAGGAAAATTAAAATAGGAAACACAGAAGCAGGACAGAAAAAATATAAGGAACTAAGGAACTTAATTAATAGGAAATGCAAGCTAGCGAAAGAAGAGTGGATAAAAGGAAACTGTGAGGATATTGAGGAGGATATGAGAAGAGGTAAAGTAGATTTGGGCTACAGGAAAATTAAGTCACATTTTTCTAAAGTAAAACCAAAGGGTAACATTATATGTGATAAGCAGGGTAAGGAAAAAGCTAGAAGATGGAAGGAGTATCTTGAAGATTTATATAAAGGTAGGCAGGACATGGAGGAGCTAGAAAGTGTGGAACAGATAGATGAGGACGACTTAGGTCCTAGCATACTTAGGTCAGCATTAAATGATTTACGGAATAACAAAGCAGCGGGGATTGATATGATACCAGCCGAATTAATAAAACACGCAGGGGAAAAAATGCAGGAGCGATTATACAGGTTAGTTTGTAAAATATATGAGAAGGGAGAAGTACCACAGGATTTTCAGCGTAGTAGAATAGTAACAATGCCGAAGAAAATAGGAGCTAATTTGTGTGAGAACTATAGGACCATTAGCCTACTATCACATGCATCGAAGATATTGTTAAAGATTATTTATAGGAGATTAGAAAATAAAGTAGAGGAAAGGCTAGGAGAAGATCAGTTTGGTTTTAGGAAAAACAGAGGGACGAGAGAGGCGATTCTAGCACTAAGAACGGTAGTAGAAAAAAGAAAGAGGGTAGGAAAGGTAACTTGCATAGCTTTTGTAGATTTAGAAAAGGCATTTGATAATGTAGATTGGGACATAATGTTTAGAATTTTAAAAGAAACGGGTATAGATTATAAGGATAGGAGAATAATTTTTAATTTATATAAACACCAAACTGCCTTAGTTAGAATTGAGGGGGAAGAAGAGGTAGCAAAAATAGGGAAGGGAGTTCGGCAGGGATGTACACTTTCACCGTTATTATTTAATCTATATATAGAAGATGCAATAAGCAAAGTAAAAGAAGAGTATAGTGTAGGTGTGAATGTACAGGGAGAGAAAATATATATGCTGAGATTCGCCGACGATATAGCTATATTGGAAGAAAGCGAAAAGAATTTAGAAAGGGTATTGAATGGTATGCAGGCAGTATTGACTAGGGATTTTAACATGAAAATAAATATAGGTAAAACTAAAGTGATGAGGTGTGACAAAAAGGAATGCAGTAGAAAAATGAGGATCACAATAGGAGATAATAGAATCGAAGAAGTGTCAGATTTTTGTTATTTAGGCAGTAGAATCACAAAAGATAATCGAAGCAAGGTAGATATAAAGTGTAGGATAGCACAGGGTAGGAAGGCATTCGTAGAAAAAGAACGGATTTTAAGATCAAATATTGAATTGTGTATTAGAAAAAGATTACTGAAGGTATATGTTTGGAGTGTAGCACTGTACGGGTGTGAGGCGTGGACTATAGGAAAGGAAGAGAAGCGTAGATTACAAGCATTCGAAATGTGGTGTTATAGGAGGATGATGAGGATTGGTTGGGAAGATAAAGTAACAAATGAAGCTGTACTAGAGTTAGTAGGGGAGAAGAGAAATATCTGGAGAGTGTTACAGCGTAGGAGAGACAGATTAGTAGGGCATATTCTTAGGCATGGGGGGATTATGCAATTGATCATAGAAGGTAGAGTGGAGGGAAAGAGAGGGGTAGGTAGGCTTAGATTGGAGTATGTGAGTCAGATAGTTGAAGACGTTGAGATGAATAGCTATAGGGAGATGAAGGGATTAGCTCAGGATAGATCGGCATGGCGTGCTGTTTCCAACCAATCTTTAGGATTGCGGACTCTTTAACTTAAATGATTTTTGCCCATTTTTGCAATCGTTAATTTTTTTTTTTTTTAAAACAAAATTTAATAAACCGATTACAATTGAAAAACTTTCTTTATTTGTTGCATTAAAATTGTGGGAAAGATAGTAAACATTTAAGAAAGCTCCAAGACATCTAAAGCAACTGTTTCGTTAGATGTTACATAATATGCTGAATAATAGGACAATCTTCTGACATTAGCTGTCCGCGTATAAATCAACGCTATCATAGCTATTGTAACAGTCCGCGAGCAAGATCTGTGCTCTTCATCACAAAATAAGATGAAATATGTCGCCAAGTGGGAGTCTATTGTACCAAGCGAGCAACTCTATTTACAACACGGCATTTGTAATCGTATTTATTTATAACTATTTTAGTAAATGTTGCCTAATTAATTTTGGTAGCTGCTGGACGTCCAGCAGCTACAACCGAGCAACTAAACAGTTCCAGTTCAACCAACACACGAACAGATAACCACCGCAGCGGCCACAACAACAACGGAACAAATGTTCACTGACAAACACTGTGCAACAGACAGTATGTCCGTGCCGAATGCATTGCTTATGTCAGAATGTATTGTACTCATTTATCAACGTTATGTGATGCTTCTTCATGCGCTTTTCTGCTCAACGCGCAAATATTTTAGTTGTCCCCGCCAGATGAAATCTGTGCGGTTTCTGGTAAATGCATCTCGAAAATGACAAAAAAAAAAAACGTGCTTAAGCTTCTTGTAGATCTACTTCACAGAGTCTGTCGAAATTTCAAGAAATCTCCCATTTTTTATTACAATATTTTTGCCGTATTTTTTACTCGCTTTTAATCAATTTACAAAAGTGCAATTAAACATCTTGGAAATATCTCCTTCATACGTACCAATATTTTTCTATATAATAAAGGTATTTAAAATTATTGACGTTCTTGAAAAAAATGACTCTTATTTACATTTTCTTTACAAGAATTCCAACAATTTAAATGATATAAGAAATCGTTTACTGAACCAATTGGGGCGGATGGAGGGTCTTTATATTCATTTTACGGCTTATTAATTTTTTTTGTATAAAATATCACCTAACTCAAAGCATTTAATTGTTAGGTGTGTATATCGAAGGTTATACCTTCATCTGCAGTAGCACAAAAATACGATTAGCTAGTAATAACAATAAATTAGGGAAAGTCAAACTGAAATAACAAAAAATAAAATTCGTTTTTATTAAATAAATTAAATAGACAAATTTGCTTTAGATTTATGAATCTTTCATAAGCGTTCAACTCAGAATTTCAATAGGTCGGCCGTTATTATTGTTACAGAAGAGCGAACAATATATGATATAAGTTCTTTGTGAAAGTGTAAGGTAAATATATCCAATACATTCGGAAGTGAAGAAGGAATGAAGACGAGCTGCGCTGCTTGGACTGTTGACTGATTGACGGCGCCGGGTCGCGTGGTTACGCAGATCTTCAGGCCTGGCGTCCCGACGCGCCACAACTATCCATTACAGGTCCGTAATGCTAGTGCGCTTAAACGCCGACGCTAAAATACTATTCCTATAGAGAAGATCTTTCGTTAACATCAACAAAGAAGTCATTACTTATCAAAGGCCATCTTTACGTATTGGACGACGTGATTTTTAATTTACACGACGGTTTATTAAAACATTATTAAATGTTTATTAAAAAGCGATTGTACATTATATTAATAATTTAGTTCTTCGAGTACTTCAGCTGTACCTGACTCAAAATCAGATATAAATATAATTGGGATCAAATTAAATGTTTACTAAATTAAACTCCGCACTGTACTAAAAAAAATATGGTTATACCGAATTTTGTAAATGTTCAACAAATGTGTGAAACAAATGTGTATTTATAAGTAACTTTAGATTTATTCATGAATTATAAATTTTAATTTCAGTTCGAATATCATAAGAAATAACGATGGTATGTAATCTCGCCAAATGCCGTAGGGGGTCATTTTAATTGCATGTAAACTCACCAAAAAATGTTCTTAAGCCTACATGTAATTTCCCCAAATATTTTTGCTGAGATAATTTTCAAAACCCATTACGCTATTGAGACCAAATGGACATACTATACATTTTGCTAAACTCCAATATGCCGAACATTCGTCACACACAAAGAAGTAAAATATGTATGTAACGTAACTGACCTGACCTGACTTGACCCGACCTGACCTGACCTGACCTTCTCATCAGACGAAACGTCTACAATGCCAGAATGAAGTTATATCCAGCGTTGCCGAAATTAAGATTGGCTACCCAAGAATCATTAAGCAATATACAAATAAGCACAAGCAGAGGAGAAAACTTCTTATGGGAAAACGACATTTCGAAGGAAATTGTTATATTAACTTGTGGGATAATTATAGCCTGCCTGGGAAAATAAGGCAGCAAATCTGATGAAAACTTTCATTTCTATCAAGATTGAAGAATATAAGGAAGGAAAAATAACACGGTGGAACTTTGTAAAAGCTGTCGCCTATAAGAAACAAATTTCATAAGTAATATTGTTTTTCGACAAGCCCGAAAAATTATTTGACGAGAGCGTTGAAGCTTACTTCTTTGTATGTGGACTATCTCAGCAAAAATATTTGACGAAATTACATGTAGGCTTGAGAAAAATTTTTGGTGAGTTTACATGCAATTAAAATGACCCCTACCAACTCCGGAAATAACATAATTATGAATACATTTTCCCCGTTTTAAAAAAATGTAGTCTTACGTTTGGTAAATATCATTTGCTTACAAATGATAAAAGAGACTAATAAGAAGTCAACACTTTAAGATTAAATATGGTGTAACAATTGGTGAACATTTACCATTTTTGGGAAACAAAACGTGGCAAATAATATAATAGAGTAACAAGAAGAAAATATCTAGTTAACACTATAAGATTAAATATGGTATGAAAATTACTATTCTCGGGAAACGAAAGTATTTGTTTGTATGCGTATTTTCATTAAATTTGGTAAGCAGTAAAAGACAAGCCATTATAATATAACCTTATCAATAATGAATTAATTTCTTTGTAAAACACCATAAATTAAAAAATGATTTTGGGATTATGGAACGGTGGTGGCAATGGCCACATAAATGACAATTAATCGAACGTATTCTATATCGTAATTAAGCGAAATATTGTTAAACGAAGATAGGCTGCATTTGAGCTGATGTTTGCTCATGTGACAAAAATCATATTGCTCAAACCGAACGTCCAAAGACAACACGAAGCGACGCATATGGATACCAATATGAATGTGGTTACAATGTCTAGCAATGTCGGTTATTACTAGCCAGCCCATTTACTAATAGTCACCATCCGTCATAATACTTCCAAATAATACACGCGCGCAAAATGCAGAACTAAATATTAAACGATGCAAGAATTATGCGAGAAGTTTTGGAGAGGTATTATGGAAACATAATTTGTATGTGTATGTAACTGGAATATATATTTTTTTAATATTGATGCTTTAACTTTGCGTGCATATTTTTTTTATTTATTTATTTCATGTGCAAGAGGTACTACAAAACGAGAACCCAATGACGGTACATATCTGCATTTCTAAACAATAAATTGTGAAAGTAATCTTGTTATGACAAAATAAATGAATATATTCTTCCTAAAAGTAACATAATTATGATATGTATATTATTAAGAATTAATGTTGATTTTGTGTTAGTTAAAGAGTCCGCAATCCTAAAGATTGGTTGGAAACAGCACGCCATGCCGATCTATCCTGAGCTAATCCCTTCATCTCCCTATAGCTATTCATCTCAACGTCTTCAACTATCTGACTCACATACTCCAATCTAGGCCTACCTACCCCTCTCTTTCCCTCCACTCTACCTTCTATGATCAATTGCATAATCCCCCCATGCCTAAGGATATGCCCTACTAATCTGTCTCTCCTACGCTGTAACACTCTCCAAATACTTCTCTTCTCCCCTACTAACTCTAGTACAGCTTCATTTGTTACTTTATCTTCCCAACCAATCCTCATCATCGTCCTATAACACCACATTTCGAATGCTTGTAATCTACGCTTCTCTTCCTTTCCTATGGTCCACGCCTCACACCCGTACAGTGCTACACTCCAAACATACCTTCAGTAATCTTTTTCTAATACCCAAGTCAATATTTGATCTTAAAATCTGTTCCTTTTCTACGAATGCCTTCCTACCCTGTGCTATCCTACACTTTATATCTACCTTGCTTCGATTATCTTTTGTGATTCTACTGCCTAAATAACAAAAATCTGACACTTCTTCGATTCTATTATCTCCTATTGTGATCCTCATTTTTCTACTGCATTCCTTTTTGTCACACCTCATCACTTTAGTTTTACCTATATTTATTTTCATGTTAAAATCCCTAGTCAATACTGCCTGCATACCATTCAATACCCTTTCTAAATTCTTTTCGCTTTCTTCCAATATAGCTATATCGTCGGCGAATCTCAACATATATATTTTCTCTCCCTGTACATTCACACCTATACTATACTCTTCTTTTACTTTGTTTATTGCATCTTCTATATATAGATTAAATAATAACGGTGAAAGTGTACATCCCTGCCGAACTCCCTTCCCTATTTTTGCTACCTCTTCTTCCCCCTCAATTCTAACTACGGCAGTTTGATGTTTATATAAATTAAAAATTATTCTCCTATCCTTATAATCTATACCCGTTTCTTTTAAAATTCTAAACATTATGTCCCAATCTACATTATCAAATGCCTTTTCTAAATCTACAAAAGCTATGCAAGTTACCTTTCCTACCCTCATTCTTTTTTCTACTACTGTTCTTAGTGCTAAAATCGCCTCCCTCGTCCCTCTGTTTTTCCTAAAACCAAACTGATCTTCTCCTAGCCTTTCCTCTACTTTATTTTCTAATCTCCTATAAATAATCTTTAGCAATATCTTCGATGCATGTGATAGTAGACTAATGGTCCTATAGTTCTCACACAAATTAGCTCCTATTTTCTTCGGCATTGTTACTATTCTACTACGCTGAAAATCTTGTGGTACTTCTCCCTTCTCATATATTTTACAAACTAACCTGTATAATCGCTCCTGCATTTTTTCCCCTGCGTGTTTTATTAATTCGGCTGGTATCATATCAATCCCCGCTGCTTTGTTATTCCGTAAATCATTTAATGCTCTATGAAACTCTGACCTAAGTATGCTAGGACCTAAGTCATCCTCATCTATCTGTTCCACACTTTCTAGCTCCTCCATGTCCTGCCTACCTTTATATAAATCTTCAAGATACTCCTTCCATCTTCTAGCTTTTTCCTTATTTTCTGTGAGTTCCTTACCCTGCTTATCACATATAATGTTACCCTTTGGTTTTACTTTAGAAAAATGTGACTTAATTTTCCTGTAGCCCAAATCTACTTTACCTCTTCTCATATCCTCCTCAATATCCTCACAATTTCCTTTTATCCACTCTTCTTTCGCTAGCTTGCATTTCCTATTAATTAAGTTCCTTAGTTCCTTATATTTTTTCTGTCCTGCTTCTGTGTTTCCAATTTTAATTTTCCTTCTTGCTTCTATCATTTCAACTATTTCTTCCGTGATCCATTCCCTCCTACCTGCCCTTTTCTTTGTGCCTAATACTTCATTTGCTGCTGTAGTTAACCCATTTCTGATTAAATATGGTATGAAAATTACTATTCTCGGGAAACGAAAGTATTTGTTTGTATGCGTATTTTCATTAAATTTGGTAAGCAGTAAAAGACAAGCCATTATAATATAACCTTATCAATAATGAATTAATTTCTTTGTAAAATACCATAAATTAAAAAATGATTTTGAGATTATGGAACGGTGGTGGCAATGGCCATAAATGACAATTAATCGAACGTATTCAATATCGTAATTAAGCGAAATATTGTTAAACGAAGATAGGCTGCATTTGAGCTGATGTTTGCTCATGTGACAAAAATCATATTGCTCAAACCGAACGTCCAAAGACAACACGAAGCGACGCATATGGATACCAATATGTATGTGGTTACAATGTCTAGGAATGTCGGTTACTACTAGCCAGCCCATTTACTAATAGTCACCATCCGTCATAATACTTCCAAATAATACACGCGCGCAAAATGCAGAACTAAATATTAAACGATGCAAGAATTATGCGAGAAGTTTTGGAGAGGTATTATGGAAACATATTTTGAATGTGTATGTAACTGGATTTTTTTTTTTTTTAATATTGATGCTTTAACTTTGCGTGCATATTTATTTTATTTATTTATTTCATGTGAAGAGGTACTACAAAACGAGAACCCAATGACGGTACATATCTGCATTTCTAAATAATAAATTGTGAAAGTAATCTTGTTATGATAAAATAAATGAAAATATTCTTCCTAAAAGTAACATAATTATGATATGTATATTATTAAGAATTAATGTTGATTTTGGTGTATATATTAGAAAATAAATATTGTTAAAAAACCGATAAATCGATGATATTTCTATATTGAATAAATAATTTCCAAAACGGATTTAAAAACAGTATACATATAATTGCGCATTGTCACAATACTAGAGGTGTTGATGAAGACTAAAGTGTAATAATGTGCGAGTAAATAGAAAAGCATTTTTTTTGTAAAGGTCGTATGAAATGATAAATCGTATTATCTTGTCTTTATTAGATTCAGATAATTTAATAGTTTTAGTTATGTACATCCATCCAAAATTGAAATATGAATTTTCCAACCCAAAACGATGCCTTTGCATCTCTTCACGTCGTAACATATCAACAACATTTTAAATTAGGCTTTATTTAAAAATTAAATGATTCTATTTAAAAAAAATTATTTGCAAATTTCAATTATTATTTTTCTGAAGAGAAAATTTCAGCTTCGAACAATCAGATTAATTCACAAATACAAAGTATATAACAAATACCACCTATAATTTTTTTTTTATGAAAAAAGAAAAATTGTGAGTGGTCATCATTTTCGGAGAACAAAAAAAAAATTCCTCCATTTTTACATTTTTAATATTTTTCATATATGACGTATTTTTTATTATATTATTATTTATGTATTCTTCGCTATTTATTTTACACTTTTACACTTCTACACTTCGATACTTATAAATTATTGTTACATAATTACCAATATAACATCAATTTTATTTGATTTGAAAATTTCTTCTTTTAATTATTGGATATTGAAAAAATACTAATTACTTTTTTAGAGTAACACTACAAACTTGGCTTCCAAGTTTGTTTAAGATTTCTTAGGAGCCGTATAAACTCCAGAACTCAATGGACATAAAAAATAATAGTTTGTCCATTGGACATTCTTCGAAATTTTTTTTGACCCATGTCAATAATTCCTTATACTTAATATATTGCACGTATACTGTTAATAAATCAAAAAAAAAAAACAACTGCTATGATGACGATCTCTTTCTTCCACTGACTTTTTATAAGTGTAGCGACGTTCGTTGTCTACGCATAGCTGGACGTTAGGCAACGTGACGATGACCGTGACGGTGACCACAACACTGACGTGATTAATCGGCATCGATATATTAGATCAAGAAGCACACTAAATGGCAGATGCTCTAGGACAGTGGTGGCGAACATTTTTACATGCCAAAAATTTCCAAATAATATTTATCGAGTGACTGACGAGTTATTTATAGGGAAATATATTATATGCAAATTAACTATTGTAAAAGTTTAATAAGTAACAAAATTTCATAGAAAATGAACACATAACTTATACAAAAATCGATATAATGAGGTTTTTGTTGTACAATTGGATACCAAATGCTTTATATCTGGTTTATATTTCGTCACTTTTAATAATGTACACGCTAATTTTTTGAAACAACTAAAAGTTTCAGGAATAGTATTCCAATAGTTCCTCTTCAGCATTTTTTTAAAGTACGCCCAATAATCGATCATTTTAAATTATTTCCAACTCATTTCTCAAAACTGGATTGAAAATCGATTAATTGCATTTCTACATTCTCCAAATTCAGACATTCGAAAATCTCCAAATTGAGTTTATCCATTGATATTGTGTCTGGATGTAAAATAAATTTTGATGTTTCTGCAAATTGCCTGAACTATGTAAATCTTCAAGAAAATTCGTCGTTTATCCATTGAATAACAGCAGAAAACTCTTGTGTCAATTTAACTTGATCTGGCTTTTCATGAGATTCTAGATCTGCTAAGTAGCGATGGCAAACTGTAGGTCACTTTGAGGACCTAGTTCGTAGTTCGTGGTTCATTTCAATGTGTCGTTCACGAACTATAGGTCGTGAACTACTACATCTTTTTAAAATGAACTAGTTCACCACCTATATGATATACATGCACATACTGAAAATAATCTCTTTTTTTCTCAATATAAAAATATTAAATGGTAAAAAATAAATAAATTGAAATATTACAATACTTATTTTGAATTAGGAATGAGGAAGAAAAGACAACAATGTTTATAATCTACACAAAACACATATATAAGGAAATATAATTTCGTTCCGTTCACCAACACACTTTATCACATAAATGTTAGTACTGCTATTGGTACTGTATATGTAATGTATATTATACTGCATCGTTTACGAGCCGTTGTGATTCATGAACGGTTTAGTAGACGACCAGTTCAGGACCTAGTACAAGTACATCAATACGTACATGTAGTTCATAGTTTACGAACTAGGTCATAGTGACCTATAGGTCGTTGCAAAACATCGTCACAGTACGCCCGTCATTTGATTGAACGGTTCAGAGTGAACGGTTCGCGAGTGAACTACATATCGCCACTGCTAATAATTTTTTTATATTTGCAAAATACTTGAAGGTGTTAGAAATAACATAACGGTTTAAAATTTATAATTAGCTTTGAATGCTTTGATCAAATCAAACATGACAACAACTGTTTTATTAATACCTTGCTGTTTCATTTGTTTTATTTAAATCATTTGTTTCATTTAAATTCATTTAAATGTGAACACATATCAGTAGAAAAAAACATTAATTTGGAAAGCCATTCGACATCAATTCATTGATTAAAATTTTCAATGATTTTTTCGTTTTATAAAAAAAAGTCTAACTTCATCTAAACACTCAACGAATATTTGAAGAACTTTTCCTCCACTTAACCATGGCACGTTGTACATAAGTAAACCATTGTGTACCTCATTCAATAATTCTAGAAATGTTCGTTAAATTAAATCGCGTGCAGATATAAAATTGACTAATTTAAAGCGTAGAAAACGATAATCTGTAAAATAATTCACGTGCCAGTAAAATGTTCGTACGTGCCACCTCTGGCACGCGTGCCATAGGTTCGCCATGCGTGCTCTACGATGTATCTTTGAACGTGCTCTGTTTGAGCCCGACCAAGAGATTTGTGTCGTCTCTGAAATGCTTTAGCATTGCTCCGATACAGAAGAATAATAAATACGGCATTTGCACTCATCGTCCATTGATACCGTTCTGTCCCGAGCACGTTTTGTTCTATAGCTTAGAATCATTATATTAAAGAAAACGATGATGGTGATGATTTAATTGTATACACAGATAGGTGTCTATCTATCTATCTTGGCTGTTAGTTGAACTTGTGATTTAGTGTTCATATCATATCATATCATATCATTAGTGTCAATATCATATCATATCATGATCTTCGGAACTAGGGAAGAATGTTAAATACATTATGAATAAATATTCGCTTAAATTGCGGTGCAAAAAATCGATAGTTAAAAAATTTCATCATGTTCATTTAGGATTATTTATATTTTCTTTTTAGAGATTCCTTTATCATAAGGTACATACATATTGAACCGGAAGGTCAATTGATTGAAAAAGAATCAAGAGATTATTGCAACAATTGAAATTATCATTTTATTCATTTATTTAAAATTATAAAATGGAACGGCTACTTGCCGGTATAATATTAATATAGCATTATAAATAAATTACCAAAATAAAATATAAAGTTATATGTAAAAACAGGGTGAAAAATAATAAAAATATATCGAGAATTATTTTGGTGAAATATAGATGTGATGGCGAACATTTTAAAGTATTAGTTAAAGAGTCCGCAATCCTAAAGATTGGTTGGAAACAGCACGCCATGCCGATCTATCCTGAGCTAATCCCTTCATCTCCCTATAGCTATTCATCTCAACGTCTTCAACTATCTGACTCACATACTCCAATCTAGGCCTACCTACCCCTCTCTTTCCCTCCACTCTACCTTCTATGATCAATTGCATAATCCCCCCATGCCTAAGAATATGCCCTACTAATCTGTCTCTCCTACGCTGTAACACTCTCCAAATACTTCTCTTCTCCCCTACTAACTCTAGTACAGCTTCATTTGTTACTTTATCTTCCCAACCAATCCTCATCATCCTCCTATAACACCACATTTCGAATGCTTGTAATCTACGCTTCTCTTCCTTTCCTATAGTCCACGCCTCACACCCGTACAGTGCTACACTCCAAACATATACCTTCAGTAATATTTTTCTAATACCCAAGTCAATATTTGATCTTAAAATCTGTTCTTTTTCTACGAATGCCTTCCTACCCTGTGCTATCCTACACTTTATATCTACCTTGCTTCGATTATCTTTTGTGATTCTACTGCCTAAATAACAAAAATCTGACACTTCTTCGATTCTATTATCTCCTATTGTGATCCTCATTTTTCTACTGCATTCCTTTTTGTCACACCTCATCACTTTAGTTTTACCTATATTTATTTTCATGTTAAAATCCCTAGTCAATACTGCCTGCATACCATTCAATACCCTTTCTAAATTCTTTTCGCTTTCTTCCAATATAGCTATATCGTCGGCGAATCTCAACATATATATTTTCTCTCCCTGTACATTCACACCTACACTATACTCTTCTTTTACTTTGTTTATTGCATCTTCTATATATAGATTAAATAATAACGGTGAAAGTGTACATCCCTGCCGAACTCCCTTCCCTATTTTTGCTACCTCTTCTTCCCCCTCAATTCTAACTAAGGCAGTTTGGTGTTTATATAAATTAAAAATTATTCTCCTATCCTTATAATCTATACCCGTTTCTTTTAAAATTCTAAACATTATGTCCCAATCTACATTATCAAATGCCTTTTCTAAATCTACAAAAGCTATGCAAGTTACCTTTCCTACCCTCTTTCTTTTTTCTACTACCGTTCTTAGTGCTAGAATCGCCTCTCTCGTCCCTCTGTTTTTCCTAAAACCAAACTGATCTTCTCCTAGCCTTTCCTCTACTTTATTTTATAATCTCCTATAAATAATCTTTAACAATATCTTCGATGCATGTGATAGTAGGCTAATGGTCCTATAGTTCTCACACAAATTAGCTCCTATTTTCTTCGGCATTGTTACTATTCTACTACGCTGAAAATCCTGTGGTACTTCTCCCTTCTCATATATTTTACAAACTAACCTGTATAATCGCTCCTGCATTTTTTCCCCTGCGTGTTTTATTAATTCGGCTGGTATCTATTTATTTAAAGTATGCGTGCCAAAAATTTACGAATAATATTTATCAAGTAGTCGTATGTGCTTAAGGCGGTTTTTAATTAATTTCATAAAAAAAAAGCAGTAGTTCTTTAGTTGAGTATATACAAAGTCTCGACCGATAAGAGGAGAAAAAATAGCATTTTCGTGCAAATCAAAATTTTAATTGTAGATGTCGTAACAATTAAATATTGAATACTTTGTAAGTGCATAAAATAAATATAAATACCATTGATTTATCAATCTCTATTCAACACTTTCATTTTTCTATTTTTTTCTATTGTGATTCACAATACGCAACATTCTTTGCGATAAAATAATTTTTTTATTACATGGTGTTTTAGTTAATCTCTTCCATAAGTATTATCAGATCGAACTGAGGATTGTCCAAAGCATATTTTGTTGGTAGAAAGTTTAAATTGTGGTCCATATTTTCAAAGACACTTTTTACAATTTCCACAGTGATAGAATTTCCACCTGATACGGCAAATATTTTGTTAGAAAAATTTGTTGTAGCTATTATACATTGTCCAAATAAAATTACAATGTAATTTAGTTTCTATTCCCTAATATGGAAATATCACAACGTAACGGCAAAATCTATAACATATAGTAATATTTTAATTAGAATTTTTGTTTTTATGACAAAGTATGATTAATGAACAGAATTGCAATGAGGTATACATTTATATCGGAGCTTATTGCTGAATAGTTAATAGTGAACATCGTTAATCAAAGATGGCAAAAAGCTTGTAGAAATTGATCCAATCAGATACGCCATGTGATGATAGGATAAATTATGCGAACGATTATTTATAATCTTCCATGGGTTATCTAAGCACCGATTATGCGATGCTTTTTAAAAATTGATTTATCCAGTTTATAATCTATTTATAAATTATTTGTAAATAAATGTGAAAAAATCGTGGAAGATTTATTAATATCACTGTAACAAGTTTGGATTGTCATTTTGCTATCCACACCTAAATATTATTTTGGTTCTATAACTTTAAATTTTGCAAATTAAACAATTAGTTTAATTTGCTTTATATCTAGATTTCTACCATCTTATGTTTTATGTTTCTTGAAACAATCAGAAGATTAATGGCAACACAATCAATAGTACGCCGAGTGAAAACTTTCAATTTTGAAAAGTTTAATTTTGAATGGCAAACGCGAAACATCGTGCACAAATATATTTGGTATAGTATTTTTATAGACCACGAATTTAAACTTCTAGATTAAATTACGAGTCTGTCCTTTTAACTTTGAACACATATTTCTTAAAATTCAGCCATTTCCATCTTTTTGATGTGACAGGTCTATCTAATTGCTCAAAATATTTTCATGTGAAACCAAATTGGATTTTTAAATATTTTTTTGTTGCGCTCCATTTGCTTCCTGTTTCACCAGACTATCTTCATCTGCATGTTCTAAATGAATATGTCTTTCTTACAAATCTACGCACATGAATATTTTAAAGATTGAAATGATTGTGAATAATGGTGAAAATTTAACGTAGCAGCTACAAGTAAATACTCAAACTGAAGAGCGTATCGGCAGCACATCGTTCATAGGAAACCATGTGTGACTTTATTCAGTTTATAGATTTTCATTTCGTACTGTAGTATAATATTGTGATCATTTATTTTATACTTTATTGTTTCTAAATCTATATACTCTATTTTTCGTATACCTCGATTAAGGACAAATTAATTGTAACGAATTGGAATAGTATCGAATTTTTATTGAGGGCAATGATGATATATAAATTAGCTTTGTCATATTATTTTTCTGCAAAATTCTTCAGAAATAACAGTCATTTTCGTTAATACTGTAGTTGGACAAGGGTTTTACCTTTAATTTAACAGTAATATAAGGTTTCAGTTTGGTCTTAGCTCATCAGGGTTAGGAACATATATAAATACGTTAAAAATTCTAATTACAATTCAAAATTTTGTTCATATAGTCTTTGTACAACGTAAATTTGATGAATTTCATAAAATACATTATACATTTTAATACATTGTGTTCTACTTCTACACCGAAAGGTAGAAGAGGAAGGATTATGTATGTATGTACATACAAAATACCAACATCTTTTCATAAAATTGTTTTGGTATATTACCTTTATACATATATATTAAAAAAAAAAAAATTTTGTGAAAAAAAATCTAATTTATTATGTAATTGGATATTTTTGGACAAATCCCAATTTCCACGGTCCGGAAGAAATTTTTTATTTTCGAAAATATCCCCTCGGGACTGGAATTCGAACCCACAACTTTGTGCCATATTATTTTATATTTATTTTATAATAATCAAATCGTCGAATAGAATTAATATTATTCCACATTTAATACATCTCTATTTATCTATCTATCTATCTATCTATCTATCTATATCAGGAATTATTAACAAAAATTTGATATTTTCTTTTTAGAATTTTGAAAGATGTAATTGTTTGAACATTCATCTTTATATTATTTATTTCTTTAGGAATATAGTATCTAAATTTAATTGTTAATTTCTTATATACTTTAGTATCTCTATAAATCACGCTAAAGTTTAAAGTCTTTTATATAATACATTAGTAAAAATTTTCTTTTCGGTTGCTTATTTTTATAAGCGCTTTATTGGATAAGCAAATAGTAAATATGACGTGGTTTTGATATAAAAAATATTAAAATTTAATATATATCTTAATTTGAAACAATTTTGTATTTTACATATAGTAAGTAATGTAATATCTTAAATTTTTACGCTATTATTTCCCTGTCATTCTTTCACTCTCAACCATTTCTGAAAAGGCACCATGCTTATTTTGCAATAATGATTTTGGATGATCAAATTCTTTAATGCAACCATGTTCCATAACCAAAACTTTATCACAATCCTTAATTGTATTTAGTCTATGGGCTATAGTTATAACAGTACAACTAGCAAATTTATTTTCGATAGTTTGTTGAATCAAATGATCCGTTTCTGGATCAACATTTGCTGTAGCTTCGTCTAAAATTAGAATTTTAGTTTTCCGAAGTATTGCTCTCGCTAAACAAATCAATTGCCTTTGACCAACACTAAAATTCGATCCACCGTGTAAAACGTTTGTTGCTAAATCTACAATGCAAAAAGTTTAAATAGTTGACATATAAATTTCACTGCTATACCGGAAGGTAAGTCACAAACAGTTTCCTTTAGTTCAACATCTTCTAGAGCATTCCATATATCTATATCTTCAAATTTATCGAATGGATCCAAGTTCTTTCGCATTGTTCCTGAGAATAAGGTGGGTTCTTGGGGAATTACAGATATATTGGACCTCAGTTCTTTTAGTGGTAATTCTCGAATATTTACACCATCAATCAATAGGTCTCCGCTTATATCAGTTAGTCTCAATAATGCAAATATAAGGGACGTTTTACCAGCTCCAGTTCTACCAACAACTCCTATCTTTTCTTGTGGCTCGATTGCAAAATTCAAGTCTTTCAAAACAAGTTGGCCATCGGCTCCGTATCGCATTGAAACATTTTTAAATTCTATGCGTCTACTCGTAGGCCAACAATTGGTTTCGGATGAATTTGCTGTATGCTCTTCAATTGGTAGTTTTGTATATTCAACCGCTCGTTCAACTGCTGTCATTTGATTTACCAATTCACTCCATTGACGCATACCCCATTGAAACGTGCCTGTTAATGTCATCGCCTGTGTAATGGCCAGACCAACTCTTTCACCAGTACTGACTGAAGAACAGAAGTTGTGTTAATATGTGCTTTTTTCACATTAAAACTATCCATCTTACGTGAGTTAATTAGCACCAAACTAAATGTTACTATTCCAACGTATAAAACGCACAGAATGTCTAAATAAAATCCAAATATTTTTTTGGTAGACAAAAACATATACCAAGTAGAACTATGGGCATCCTGGTAACTATCAAATTCTTTTATTAGAAGATTTTGGGCATTGAAGGCTCGTATTGTCGTTAGTCCTCGTAAAGACTCATTGATTTGTTTGAATACAGGACTCTTCACTGCAAAATTGTGCCAAATTTATTAGACGAAAATTGACGTTTAATAACGTAATATCTTACTAGTAGTTTCTAATCGTTTTACGTCTGTACTTGTTTTCAAATATATAATTCTCATATAATAAAATAATACCAACATTGAACAGGATACTAAGAAAAACCATGGATTCACTATTCCCACTAGTAAACTAACACCAAATGCGTTGAGACCTATCTAATATCAAAATATAATTGATTCGATTAATAGTTGTTATATTAAAATTTACAATATGAGCATTTTTTTACTCACCCCTACACTATCTGCCAGAACACCTGGCAATGCTTGATCTACAGAGCCAATGTCTTTGGAAAATCGGTTCAAAATTCGTCCAGATGTGTTCTGATGAAAGAAATTCATTGGTGATTTCACAATGGCCCCAACCATTTCCTTATGTAGTTTCACTGAAGCTCGGGTGCTTAAGAAAAAGAATCCGATTGATCTGGCGAGCGCAAAGATTACAATGGAAATGATGATAATTGAATATATCGTTACATGTGTACTTCTTAGAATCAGGGAGATATTGTTAGAAGATGTTGTTGAATTTATCGGGTGATGCTGAAGGTTCTGCTCATAGCTGATCCTATAAAGAACAATATATATTGCCACTTTTCAATCCTCACTTTTTTAAGTACAAAAAAATTATTTTTGCGAATATATTTGGCTTTTCTAACAACTAAGCAAATTATACTAATCCTAACGAAACTATATCGTAAAACTTCTCTTATTAGCCAAAGCTTCCGATTAATTTTACATGAAAGTGACGTACATTATATCAAAAATGGACATATAGATTAGAAATGATGAAATTGCGAAGGGATAGAATTTTTTATTTATTTCATTGAAGTGTCTATAAAAACACGCGTAACCACAATGCATTTTTTTTTAATTGTAAGGTGAAAAATAAACAATATTTAATTTTCGATAGATCTGGTCAAAATATTAAAATATTTACCAATGTGTAAGATAGTAATCGCTTCCACTAGCTGCAAATTGAGCCATGAGAAAAAATGATAAAACAAGTGCCGTAAACCAGCTGTTTCCCATATATTTAAGATATGTTAAATATATAGAATCCTTTATACTTCCTGTAGGACGTATTTCTGCAGCCTCCTTTTGCTCTTTCATATGCTCTTTTACTATTTCAGGTAGCTTCTTAATTTTATCGGCCGTTTCTTTCATTGTACTGTCATCTGATCTCATGAGTTTCGTTAAATCAAAATTCAATTTTTGGATCTGTTTGTAATTGCCTTGGCCTTCAATTCGACCGTTGTCTATTAAAATGATTTTACTAATATTAATCAAATATTGCAGTTGATGAGTCACTAGGATAACGCATTTATTCCGTAAATATCCTTGTATGCATTCATTAAAGAGTGTATGGCCAACGTGAGTGTCCACTGCAGACAGCGGATCGTCCAATAGATAGATATCAGCGTCTTTGTATATTGCTCTAGCTAGACTAATTCTAGCCTTTTGACCGCCACTTATCATTATTCCTCTTTCCCCAACTAAAGATTTGTCTCCAAAAGGAAAAGAGTTCAAATCCTTTTCCAATGCGCATGCTTTTATAACTAGATTGTATTTTTCTTGTTCGTATTTTTCTCCAAAGAGAATATTTTGTCGAACAGTTGCTCCAAACAACCAAGGTTCTTGTGGCGCGTACGATATTTTGCCATGGCAATTAATTGCACCACCGTTTAATGGCAACTCCTTTAAAATCAGCTCCAACAAGCTGGATTTTCCAGACCCAACAGTTCCAATGATTGCTATTAAATCTGCATGGGTTGCCTCCAAATTAATTTCAGTTAAAGTATCTCTAGAATCATCTGTGGACCATTTCGCTGTGGCGTTGCTTACACTAAGAATATTTTGCGGCGGTTGTATATTATTTGCAGATGCTGTAGGATCAACTGATGCTTCAACTTCTTCGTGAAGCAAAAATTTCTTGATACGGGCTACTGAAATTTTGGTTTCGGAATATTGAGTTATTCCTTGAGCGAAGTAAATAGTTATGCATTGTCTAAGGATATGAAAGAAAGAATATGTTACGAAGACATAGTCAGGTGTTAAAGAATTCCCAAGTAAAATATGCGTTAGTAAGGTGATGAATAGTGTAAATCTCGTGGAAAATATTGCCAACGAACCAAGTATTCCGCTTATATAAGCAGTTTTTCGAATATATTTCATCTCTATCCTACAATTAATAAAAATTTTGCAATACAATTAAAACTAAATTTAATTGCAATGTTCGTTGATTTTTTTTTACCTCCGTGCGATATCGATCCATTTAGAAAATGAAAGTTCCCATACATATAATTTAATTACTTGAATGCCTGTGATTATTTCCTGCATTAACCGAATACGTTCGTCTGTTTTCGTTGCAGTTATCAATCGAAGCCTTGATAATTGCTTGCCCAAAAACACTACAATATATATTTTTCTTGATAAATAAGTATAAACAAATAGTATGATTATATGTTATTAGTTAAAGAGTCCGCAAACCTAAAGATTGGTTGGAAACAGCACGCCATGCCGATCTATCCTGAGCTAATCCCTTCATCTCCCTATAGCTATTCATCTCAACGTCTTCAACTATCTGACTCACATACTCCAATCTAGGCCTACCTACCCCTCTCTTTCCCTCCACTCTACCTTCTATGATCAATTGCATAATCCCCCCATGCCTAAGAATATGCCCTACTAATCTGTCTCTCCTACGCTGTAACACTCTCCAGATACTTCTCTTCTCCCATACTAACTCTAGTACAGCTTCATTTGTTACTTTATCTTCCCAACCAATCCTCATCATCCTCCTATAACACCACATTTCGAATGCTTGTAATCTACGCTTCTCTTCCTTTCCTATAGTCCACGCCTCACACCCGTACAGTGCTACACTCCAAACATATACCTTCAGTAATCTTTTTCTAATACCCAAGTCAATATTTGATCTTAAAATCTGTTCTTTTTCTACGAATGCCTTCCTACCCTGTGCTATACTACACTTTATATCTACCTTGCTTCGATTATCTTTTGTGATTCTACTGCCTAAATAACAAAAATCTGACACTTCTTCGATTCTATTATCTCCTATTGAGATCCTCAATTTTCTACTGCATTCCTTTTTGTCACACCTCATCACTTTAGTTTTACCTATATTTATTTTCATGTTAAAATCCCTAGTCAATACTGCCTGCATACCATTCAATACCCTTTCTAAATTCTTGTCGCTTTCTTCCAATATAGCTATATCGTCGGCGAATCTCAACATATATATTTTCTCTCCCTGTACATTCACACCTACACTATACTCTTCTTTTACTTTGTTTATTGCATCTTCTATATATAGATTAAATAATAACGGTGAGAGTGTACATCCCTGCCGAACTCCCTTCCCTATTTTTGCTACCTCTTCTTCCCCCTCAATTCTAACTAAGGCAGTTTGGTGTTTATATAAATTAAAAATTATTCTCCTATCCTTATAATCTATACCCGTTTCTTTTAAAATTCTAAACATTATGTCCCAATCTACATTATCAAATGCCTTTTCTAAGTCTACAAAAGCTATGCAAGTTACCTTTCCTACCCTCTTTCTTTTTTCTACTACCGTTCTTAGTGCTAGAATCGCCTCTCTCGTCCCTCTGTTTTTCCTAAAACCAAACTGATCTTCTCCTAGCCTTTCCTCTACTTTATTTTCTAATCTCCTATAAATAATCTTTAACAATATCTTCGATGCATGTGATAGTAGGCTAATGGTCCTATAGTTCTCACACAAATTAGCTCCTATTTTCTTCGGCATTGTTACTATTCTACTACGCTGAAAATCCTGTGGTACTTCTCCCTTCTCATATATTTTACAAACTAACCTGTATAATCGCTCCTGCATTTTTTCCCCTGCGTGTTTTATTAATTCGGCTGGTATCATATCAATCCCCGCTGCTTTGTTATTCCGTAAATCATTTAATGTTCTATGAAACTCTGACCTAAGTATGCTAGGACCTAAGTCATCCTCATCTATCTGTTCCACACTTTCTAGCTCCTCCATGTCCTGCCTACCTTTATATAAATATTCAAGATACTCCTTCCATCTTCTAGCTTTTTCCTTATTTTCTGTGAGTTCCTTACCCTGCTTGTCACATATAATGTTACCCTTTGGTTTTACTTTAGAAAAATGTGACTTAATTTTCCTGTAGCCCAAATCTACTTTACCTCTTCTCATATCCTCCTCAATATCCTCACAGTTTCCTTTTATCCACTCTTCTTTCGCTAGCTTGCATTTCCTATTAATTAAGTTCCTTAGTTCCTTATATTTTTTCTGTTCTGCTTCTGTGTTTCCTATTTTAATTTTCCTTCTTGCTTCAATCATTTCCACTATTTCTTCCGTGATCCATTCCCTCCTACCTGCCCTTTTCTTTGTGCCTAATACTTCATTTGCTGCTGTAGTTAACCCATTTCTGATTTCCCTCCATTCGCAATCTATGTCGCTCCTTGATGTTCCATTAGCCATGATTTCTACTTTCTGCTTGTACTTTTCACATACATCAGCTAATTTTAACCTATCGACCTATTAACCTATATGTTATAAATATTATAAATTTCGAAACTGGTATAATCATTAAATTATATATTTTTATGAATTATCGGTAATGCCATAAAAAAAATCAATCGTATCGTAAATAAATACTCTAAAAGCCGGTTGAAATGTACGGTGTAAACAAAGGTGTAATGCCATTCGATATCTAATCTATTCAATTTTGTATTTTCCCAAAATACTTACTTTGCATTGGCAAATATAAAACCAAAAATGCAACACCAACACCGGCTGCGTGTCCAGCAAATTGGAACAATAAATATGAGATGCCAATAACCTCCACGGGCACAAACCAAAGGTTGTGTAAATTGATTACCACGTAATCAAAACGGCTCACATCGTTGGAGAGCAAGTTAATAATTTGGCCAACGGTCGTGTCACCCATAGCTTTACTACGTAGCTTCAAAGACTTTCTGTATATCAACGAACAACAAGCCACTCGTACTTTCATTCCAATCTGCTCCAAGCCAAACATTTGAGCATGACCAATTACTACACTGAACATGGATCCAGCTAAAATAAGCGAAGCGAATAATACGGCGTCACTTTTGTATATTCCAATCTGATCCGATCGAATGTAAATTAGCAGATGCCCAAGGAATATCGGCTGAAGTAATCTAAAATCACACTCGTTGGGAACAATATAGCTTTTTACGCTTTTTTGGTTTATATTACTTGCACCCTTCTACAAAGAACAAGCAAAGTCCGTACAACCCAAATTCTAGTCCAAAAGCACCAGCAAGAGCTCTCCACAAGGATGGATTGGTTCTATCTCTACGGCATTCGTTGTTCCATGCTTTTTCTAATTTGTCTCCTAATCCGTTTGATTTATGTTCGTTTAACGGTTCGAATAAATCATCTTCATTCAAATCTTTACTGAATCCTTTTTTGAGTAGCGGAATAACCCATCTGTTAATAAGGCAGAGAAAATACCAAATGCCAATGAATTCTTCTACTATATGTACTCCATCCATCGTATATTATATAAACTTCTTTTACCTTTGTTTTACATTCAGAAATTTTATTTATAAAATAATGCGGTATATTGTTAGGTCACCTGTTAATTTTTGGCTCATTGTAATTTATTACTTTACGATTTCTAGGAGTGAAGAAGGACGAAGGTACGAAAAATGCTTTGAACTAGCGATGGCAAACTGTAGGTCACTTTGAGGACCTAGTTCGTAGTTCATTTTAATGTACCGTTCACGAACTATACGTCGTGAACTACTACATCTTTTAAAAATGAACTAGTTCACGACCTATATGACCAAATACATGCACATACTGAAAATAATCTCTTTTTTCTGTCAATCTAAAAATATTAAATGGTAAAAAGTAAATAAATTGAAATATTACAATACTTATTTTGAATTAGGAATGAAGAAGAAAAGATAACAATGTTTATAATCTACACAAAACACATATATAAGGAAATATAATTTCGTTCCGTTCACCAACACACTTTATCACATAAATGTTAGTACTGCTATTGGTACTGTATATGTAATGTATACTATACCGCATCGTTTACGAGCCGTTGTGATTCACGAATGGTTTAGTACACGACCGGTTCACGACCTAGTATAAGTACATCCATAGGTACACCGTGCACGATGTAGTTCATAGTTCACGAACTAGGTCATAGTGACCTATAGGTCATTGCAAAACTGATGTTACTGATGAAAATGTTTACTACTTTACTAACACTTGAAAATTAAATGTACAAACCATAATAAAATGAACTAGATAGAATCGTTTTCTTTGGCGTTATAATTTATAGTTTCCATTCCGAATTTTCTTTGTTCAAACGTCAATGCTTTGATTTGATATTAAGTGATTGCATTGCACTCAGTATGAAATAGAAGAACTGTAAGATTTTGATGTTTATTTTTGCATTATTGCAAACATTAGCTATGGTATGACATATTTAAGAACATATTTAATCTTGCGAATATATTAATTATATTATTCCAAATGAAATCTGATACCACCATATAAATTTTGACTCAGCTCGGCAATGCTGCTGTTGCAATATTGCATCGACTTTCCTATTTCGTTCCGTTCACCAACACACTTTATCACTAAATAAATGTTAGTACTGTATATGTAATGTATACTATACTGCAAGTATATATATGGTACAAGTACATCAATACGTACATGTAGTTGATAATTCACGAACTAGGTCATAGTGACCTATAGGTCGTTGCAAAACATCGTCACAGTCATTTGATTGAACCGTTCAGAGTGAACGGTTCGCGAGTGAACTACACATCGCTACTTTGAACGGATATTTATTGGTATAGAAATTTTGAATAGATATTTTGTTGCAATAATTTTTATGAAAATAAAATTAATATTGCAACAATATTTAACATATTAAAAATTAACGGAAAAAACTTTCAAAATGATTTTTTCTTTTTGTATAAATAATTTTAATGTTTGAAGGAAAATAACTTAGTTATAATACCATTTAACTATCACAAGGTAACACTTGATTCAATCAATTTTAATGTTAGTAAAAACTAATATGTAAAGCCTAAATATTTAGCGATTAAATATAAAAATACAATTAAAAGCACATGCCATCTTCTACAGCAATTTTTTAAGAAAAACTTAATAGATTGAACAGCAATAGCACATTATATATATGTATGAAACATAAATTCAAATATAGCACGAAAAATCTACGATTTTTATGAAACGTTAGTGGAAATTAGCCCTGTTTAATTTTTACGCTATATATTTTCCGTCGCCATTTTCGATATAGCAAGTTTCTTTAATTGAAAAATCGATAAAATTGAATAAACTATGTTTATTGTAATATAGAATATCACCCAAATACCGTAACAAGCATTAAGTAGCTAGATGTACATTTCGAAGGCTATGCCCTCATCTTCAGTAGCACAACATAAAAAGGAAATAAAATACCTCTGTCACGAATCGTGACTATCAAATAAATAAGTCAACATGACAGAAGTACTTCAAAATTGGCATATAATATGATCTATAAATCTTTTAAAACAATACAAATTAAAAATTACAAATTACAAATTATAAATGAACGAAAATAACAATTATTTTAGTTAATTGTTGACTTATTAATAGTATTTATAGTATTTTGGTATATTATATTTGATAGTATATCAATCACGATTCGTGACAGGGGTATTTTATTTAGTTTTTATCTTGTGCTACTGAAGATGGGCGCATTGCCTTCGAAATGCGCATCTAGCTACTTACGGTATTTGGGTGATATTCTATATTATAATTTAACAGCGTAGTGATAATTTTTAATATGTTTAGTGTGTTAAAATTATTTATTGATACAAATTTTTTTGGTAGAAGAATAAATTACAATCCCAAATTAGATCCATTGAAAATGTGACGAAGTTAAATCGAAATTTTTAATCGTGCTATCAATCTGCAGTAAAGAAAACAAAAAAAAATCAGAACTTATATTAGGAATTAGATTATAATATTTAACACCGTAGTGATAATTAAAAAAAAAGGAATTAGATTATTGAAAATTATTCTTGAATTTTGAAACAAAAACACATTTCCCATTTTGTATTTTGGTATGTGAGATCACGTTATTTCAATTTCCATATTATATTAAGCGAATGCAGACCGATATAAAGGGGAAAAAATAACTTACCTAAAAAATTTTTAATATAACTTTTTTTATACAATATGCCTTGACAAAACAGTTTCGTTTATACCGTTTTAAATTATACTTACAAATATAGTAGTTGTGAAAATAGTGTTGCTTTCTTTCGAGGATTATTTATATATTCGTACTTGGTACTGGAATTCGTTGATTCCATAATTATTATGGGAATTGTAAAATATTTGTGGGTAACTTGTTACTAATACACAAATGTCGAAACAGGTTCAGGTTGCCACATCATTCAACTAAAAAATATAAAATATTTGCTCTTACGCGTTTAGAAAATAAAATTACATATCTGTAATCTGCTCTATCTAAACTATTTTATAATGCCACATTTATGTTTTCATTTATAAATTTAGAAACCATTACTAAATTGTAATTTTATCACCTCTTCCTATTGACTTTAGATTTATTTAATGCAGCCTATCTCAAAATAAATATAAAGTACAGAGTATAAATTACGAAGTATATTATGTTGTTTAATTAATTTTGTATTTGTTTTTAAAATATGTATCATAAATTGTAAAAATTCCATTTATTTTACTGTTTCACTTGGAAAATATTTATATTGTTAATATTAGTCTTAATTTTCAAGTTCAATTTATATTTTTTGCACTTAATATTCTGTACATCAAATAATAATGAATTGAGCGAATAGTTTATAAATTCGGAAAAAATGCATTATCGATAAGTAAATAATTATATATGGGTTTATTGATTCTTTATCTTACGATATATGAGTATCAAAGTTTTTTAAAATCTTTTAGGATCGACAGATAATTAGCTGAGAAATGATATGGTTTTTCAAATTAATTACATTACTCAATTACATTTTTGACGTATTTAAAGGGTTCAGCTTTAAACTGTTTTGTTGATGTTTTCATTTTATGTTGATCTTATGTTTTTAGGTCCATTGTGACCACACAAATGATTATTTCTATGTTTCAATGAGTACTTTTAATTCTAAAAGGCTTTACTAATCATAACCAAATTTTGAAATTAAGCTTCTTGTGTCATATGGAAGGGCTGATTAGTTTTTGGTCAATATCTAGTAACTGGAAATAGAAAAGATTTTTATTTATAGCCATTTAAGTACCAACTATAAATGACTAATGTACTTTTCAATAGGTTACTATATGATTTGATGCAATATATGTTAAAAACGTAAGAATCTAAGTCATGAAGGTTTTTAGTTCTTCGTTTGAGGAAGTTTTACAATATTTCAAAACTATTGTTACGGATTTGATTATTACGATATTGACAATGAAAATATGATTATCAATCATGTCTAGAGTAGTAGGAAAATATTAACATGAATATAAAAATTATTGTTATTCATAAAATTTATTTCACAAATTTGAATATAAAAAAAATAAGAGAATTTACTGAAATAACTTTTGTTAATTTTTTTTAGCATCTTTTTGACAAATTGAAGTAAATAAATTACAGGGTATTTTCTAAAATAAGTTTTTTATGACGTTTAAAGTTACTCTACGCCCGTAATGAATTTTTGTCGGCAATTTTTATGACAAATATGAAAAATATATTGTATTCTTAATGGTTTTGAGTTATTTATAAAATAAAAAAATATATTATTAAATTTTAAAGTAACTTTAAATACAATAAAAATATTAAAAAAAATATTTAGCAAACTTCTCACTTATTTTGATCGATTTTTTCGTCGATTTACTCAAAATATTTAATTAATTCGCGCATTGTTTATGCAATCAAAAATTTGAAGCCTGGCCATGATATAATTTTAAAAAAATGTTTAAAATCAATATAGAAACTAATGAGAGTCTTTGTATAAAAAAATAGCAATCAAAATGTCATTTTTTTATCCATAGTGTTCGTAAGATTAAAAACAAAAACTAAAACAAAAAAAACACAATTATTCACCATTTGTTTATATGAATATAGAGGAAACTTAAGCATTCTTATTCTTTTTATTTCCGACAAATTTACCATATATATTTAAATTTTGAACAAAATGGTCAAATATAGACCATAATCGCTTTAATACAACAACAAAAAATCATTGAAATAGATTTAGTCCTTTCCGCAGAATTTTTTTTAAATAGATAAACAGTAAACTTTTGTATTAAACTTGGAAATAATGATTTTTTATCTTTAAAGCGGGACCAATTACCAAAAATCGCGATTGACCCGTTAAAAACTTTAATTTAGAACCATTTTTATATATAAAAAATTTCAATGTTCATTTTTTTATTAAATAAAATACCAAATAACAATTTTTTTTTGAAATAATGATTAGGGGGTGTTTTTCGGGGGGATTCTTTACGTGATTTGTCTATTTTTTTTTGGTTGGCACTTTTACTTGTGCATATGTTGGCATTAATTAATTATTTAATTTGTTATTACTTAATTTTGCTGATAAATGATTGTGTTTTAAGTTCACATCATTTTTACTACTATTTACTATTTGATTTTCGAAATATATATTTAATTTTGGATATTCGACTATTAATTTTTTATATATTTTATTAATAATTTCAATTTTTTAAATGTTTTGCAACGTTTTAGAAAAAAAAAATCAAAATCGACTTATAATAATGCACTTTTGCTTTAAATGAATTTTACTATATAATCTGTAGATAAATCTTTGATTTAAAATAAAAATGCAGTAATTTAACATAAAAAAATCATAATTTTTTTTTGTCTAAAATGTATAACAAAATAATTTTTGAATTATATATTTATGTAATAGTATTTCTATATCGTTATTCAACTAAAGATTATTAATTTGATTACCAAAAATGGCTTTGTGTAATAATAATTTAATACAAATTCGTAATAAATAGAAAAATAAATTTATCCTCATGCAATATTCTAAAAGAATTTAGTAGACACAAAATTTTACTCAATATGATGATTACATCTTGCAATAAACAAAAGCTATTTTTAACGTTATCGCAAAATAATGTTTACGTTAGCGAAAATCCCAAGAATATACTTCCGAACGAAATATAGTGGTAATAAAATATGATTGAGTTAATAATTTATTTTCAAGAAAATTTTGAAGATATAAAAAAATTCAAAATAGCCTTTTTAAAGCCTATGTGTTTATATTTGGATTTTTAAAGTTTCATTAAAAAGTATTTTTCTTTTAATTTTAATTAAACTAAATCATGAAATATTTATTTCTGCACCAAAAAATGTTCTATCTCATTATTCATTTAATTATTCAATTAAATAGTTAGTTTGTGTAAAAATAATATAATAAAAATTCGTAATTAGATCAAAAACTAAGTTACAAATATATTTTTGGCTTCGAATAAATGCATTATATTATTTAAATCATTATTTCTTCATGGAATATTCTAGAAGAACTTGGCAGATACAAAAAATAGTTTATTTATTTATTTCCAATAAAATTTTGAAGATGTAACAAAAAATTAAAATTATCCATTTTATTAAAGCCTATATGCTTATTTTTGAATTTCTAAAGTTTCAATAAAAAATCAAAAGTATTTTCTATTAATTTCAATTAAATTAGAAAAATAATTGGAATGGGCAAAATTGAGTTTTTAAGTTTTTCTGTAGAACTTCGTCGGTACTTGATAAAATCAAATATATTTTTTGTATACCCTTACATATATATTTTGTCTAATAAACTCCGTTTTCAAATCGTAAAAAAGTATTTTTATAATTCAGGGTGAACTTCTGAAAATGAAATATAGTGGTGATAAAAAATGGTCGATTTTTAAATTTATTTCCAATAAAATTTTGGAGGTGTAAAAAAAATTTTAATTAACCATTTTAAAGCCTATAGTTTTATCTTTGAATTTCTAAAGTTTCAATAAAAAATCCCAAGTACTTTTCTATTAATATCAATTATACTAAATCATGTAATAATTTTTTTCTGCACCAAAAAATGTTCTAGAAAAATCTATCCCGTTATTCATTTAAATAGTTAGTTTGGATAAAAAAAATTAATAAGTATTCGTAACTAGATAAAAAAATAACTTATAAATATATTATATAGTGCGCCGGCGTTATCTACGAAAGTAACCTGGCGCGTATTCAGGGATTATTCTGCGGACTGTGATATATTTAATTTAGAAAAAAAATTAAGGAATATTAATTCGAGGTTATATGGACGTTTCAGAAATTGTGCGGTTTAGGTACTAAATGTTTTTTTTTATAAGTTTAAAA